>CALNHX010002372.1:0-181617 GCA_940337035.1 Agriotes lineatus | reverse complement strand
AATTTTTCGAGTCGATTAGTATGTTACTTGAGAACAAAACTATTTTAACATTATTAGCACACTTTTCAAAAACTAATTCAAATATACTTTGGATTTTCATTTGTTTTCAAAATTTTGAAGGTATTAATATTATCTTATTTTAAATCACATAAAAAATTGCTATGACACCACTACAAAGAGGTTATATTTCTTTTTGCATGGTTATGGTTTTTACTATACTTATGTTGATAAATAAAGGAAGATGTTTTTAAAGTAGTCCGTGTCTAGTAATCAGTAAACAAGTGAAATCTTTAATTTACATTTCGCTTCAGTTTCTATAATATTACAAAAAGTAAATTATTTAATTGTAATTAAGATTTTTTATTAATAACTGCAATAATTTGTCCGCTAAATTAAAAGAAATGTTTGTGAAAAATCGTTTATTCTATTCAGGATGAGTCGGGAAAAACGGACCAAACTCCAGGAGTGTATTATGCTCGTGAAAATAATGTAAAAAAACTCAAATGTCATCCGATTTTTATTTGTTTTCAAGTTATAGCATTACAAAAAACATCTTTTGTGGGGAACTTAACTGAGTTATTGTAAAAAATCGATATTTTTATTAATTTAAGACATAATAATTTGCAATCAATTGAGAAATGCTCTATTCATTACAAAAGCTAAAATGAAAATAATGCGTATAACAACATTTGAGGTTTTTACAATATTTTCATGTGTATAATGCAGTTTGGTCCGTTCCTCCCGACTCACCCTGTATAAGATGTTAAAAATGAAATTTATGCTGATGTCGAAAGTTTATTACAGGGTAGATTTTCTGCTGGGCTGTGATGGGCATTCTATCTCTTAAAATGACCATTATTTGTGAATTATACAGAGTGTTCCGCATAGATTGCATAATAATGCACTGGCGTATTCTTTGGTCAAAAAGAAACAAAAAAGTCCTGATAAACATGGGTCCGGAATGCTTTGTTTCTGAGATACAGGGTGTTAAAGTTTTCAAAAAAAGCAACCGCCTGTGGAATAAATAATTTAAATCTAAGTGTGCCAAAACATGATCATTAATAACACTAGTAAACCTTCAAAGTTTCACTAAAATCGGTTAAGGGTTTTTAGATATTGAAGCATTTTAGTTTTTGTCCTTAACAGGTTCAGAGGCGTGCAAAAATATGGGCTTTAATTTTTTCTTGAAAACGAAGCGAGATCTGAAAAAAAACTCGGGAGACAAAAAAGTTGCATTTTTAGTTGATTTATTAAAAAAAATCTCGTGGGCGTTATTTTTTTTGTGCAAAAACCTAATCGTTATGCCACCCTGGGCACGCCCCTAGAATTGCTACATGAACTGTAATAGGTCCAAAACATACTCATAAAGTTATAAACAAACTCTAAAAATTTCATTAAAATCGCTCAAAGCGTTTTAGATAACTTAAAAAAACGAATAAAAAAATCCTTTAACACCCTGTATCTAGGAAACTATGCATTTGCGAATATATGTTTATTAGGACTTTTTTGTTTCTTTTTGACCAAAGAACACGCCAGTGCATTATTATGGCAATCTTATGCGGGACACCCTGTATACATTGTAATATTTAACAAAACGAAAATGTTGCTTAGTTTAGTTGCTTGCGATTTTTTTTTTTCATAATACCTAAATATATTCTTATTGTTTTGTAAAGAGACTAATAAATACTTATAACCAATATATGAGCAAACGAAAATGAAATCAAGCTTGGGATTTGAAAATTGAAAGATATGTCGATTATTAATTCACATTATGTTAATGTTCTAGAATGAACTACAAGCACGTAACCGAAAACCATTGCATAACTGTCACCAACTGTCATGTCAAAATTTTATTTGAAAATGAACTTAAAAACCAACACTTAAACAATGTTACATCTGTTACATCAATCATTTCGATTATAACAACTTTTGTTCTTGTATAACATGTGTAATTTAAAATTTGATAATTTATACAACCTGCCGCTTCTACAATTATAATAACTGTCCATTTAAATTAAAAACATCAGAAGTAATACAGCACATGACTGAACTTTGTCACAGCGAACGTTGATTTCGTTTCTATTTGCTCACAGGATATTATGAATTGCAGCCTACCGATTCGAAGCTATTATTGAATCACGTAACATGTTTTTAAAATTTTGTCTGTCTTCAACATTTGTAAATTTTTCAGTTTGAAATTTTTTTTTTTTATTAATAAGCTTACAGTGTCATTAACTACTAAGGTCTTTTAACACCATATAAAACATACGTATTTACATAACAATACTAAAGGTTACATCTAATATGTTCGCTACCAAAATTCTACACTTGACGGAATAATCCAGTTTTCCTAATATAGTTCAATATTTTGTAACATTTTGGGTGAGTGCACATTCTAAGTCTACAGGGTTTTCTAATAACATTTCCCGTTCGCGGTAATATTTTTTACATTGACAAAGTATATGTTAATAAATATATTTGTAGATTTCTATGAATTTCGTGGCTGTTGCAATAAATTACGTTATAAATAAATAAGATATGGCATTTAACATTAGCTTAATTCATGCCACAGTAGATCATTTAATAAACCAATACATTTAAGATTTGGTCATACCTTGTTAAATAAACAACAACCGTATTATTATGAACACTACACGCTGGTGACTGCTAAAAACTGGCTCAAAAATTTACTAACAGTCCTTAATGCAAATTGAAGAGTGAGGTCTGGTCATGTAGACTAAACATTTTCTTCGTCGTCTCACTTACATCGTTTCTTGTTATTAAAGTTTTACTACTGTAAACATGAGGCCTCCTTAGAGAAAACAGGAATTTAATTATTAAAATTTATTCCTTTATTGGTGATTGCTCGATGGATTGTTTAATCTAATAGACTTAATCTCAGGAATAAGTAATAATTTTAGTTTTCAATTTTTGCTGTAGGTACTTGAGTACTTGAGTATTTAAATTAAACATATGAAATTTGATAACGTAATTATAGCCTTTCGGGCGGTATAAATGTATCTAAACGTTTACTACTGTACAGAGTGTCCGATTTTCTATGGGATTAATTGGAAACTCGGTTATTATGTAACGTTTTCAAAAAATGAATTGTTCTTTGCCAAGGAAGCCATGTAACGGTATCAAATTTTACAATTCCCTATGACTCAAACTATATACAGGGTGTCCCAGAACTGCCTCCCCACCGATAAGTCATAGATTCCTTAGGTTATAATAAATCGATTAAACCTAATATGCCTTAGTCCAAAGTCCTTCCAGTAAGAAGTTATAGGGCCTTGAAGTTCAGTTTCTTATTTATTTTTGTATGTTAATTTCCACAAATGTAAAGATACCGATTTGAATTTTGGTATACATGTGTACTAGTATGTACTGCACTAGTAAAAAATGTTTCATACACTAGACTTCACTGTAAGAGGCACTTTACATGTGACAAATATGCTTTCTATTAGAAAATAGAATGCAGCAGGTAGAAATAATATAATTTAATTTTAAAGAGTGTATGTATAATTGTAACTAGCATAAAGGGGGATTTTGTTTGGGATTATTGTAAAAATAACAAATTTGAAATGTAAACGTATTTTGAAAATATTTTTTCGAATTTAATAAAAAGAGGATATTATACAGTTATTGACGAAAATAATAATATCTAAATGGAATTGGATTGTTTAATGACTACAAGGAACAATAAGTTACATTAATTACTGGATTTGGTGATTGTCCGGAGGACGTGTTGAACATTTTGACGGGAGTTGCCGGTAAAACTGCTTGATTTGGGCGGTTCTATTTGGTTGCTGACTACAGAGTAGGAGCTGGGGAAAATAGAAGATTAGCTTGGGACCATCAGTAAGAGTAAACTTGCCAGGGAAGTTGTTGGGTTGACAGTAGCATAGGTGCAAAGAACAGGACCATTTCTGCAAGCTGCCAGGGTTTTGACAGTTTGGAGTTTGTTTGACAGTTGGCAGAGCATCGTGGGCTGGTCTGTCAAGAATGTGAACCAGGAACAGTGGTGTTTTGAGGTGACTAGCAGTGAAAGTACGAGGAGTTTAGGTTGGTCATAATTAGTCCTATAGAAGCATATTGAATAAATGACAATTAAAAGAATGAAATAAATATAATAAAGTACTTACTTTAGGGAATTGAGTTAATTACATGTGATTAGAAAGAATATTTGTCAGTTTTGGTTTGATTATTGTTGGATCATTGTTTGAAGTCAAGCTAACAGTTAGTGTCAGTGAATAATGAAAAGTCATTATAAAATTAAAATGTCAAATAACAGACCACTATATTAACGAACCACCCTTGGAGAGTCTCAATGCAATAAATTTATTAAAAAGAATAGAATTTGAGATTCAAATAAGATAAATCAATTTGAAAGAAAATAGTAGAGCTAATACTACGTAATAAAATAAGCGTCTCAACGTATAAGCCACATCATAATATAAAGTGGTAGCACAACTGTGGGGCTTATTGTAATTGTGATTGTTAGTTAGTTTTCAAGCTATATTTTAGGGCGAATTAAGTGTGAGGAGAGTAAAAAAATCAAATAAACCACGTTGTTTGTCACGACATTATATAAATAATTGTCGTAATCGATTGTGGGGCTCGATTGTAACTGATAAACCAAGTTTATAGTCAGTTTGTTCATTATTAATTGTGAATTAAGAGAAAGGATTGTAAAAAACAATAATAATTTAAACGTATCATAATTGATTCTTTTGAGATTGATAAAATAACAGTGTAGGACAATCAATAATAATAAATAAAGCATCCTATAAAGGTTAAATTTGTAAACAAAACACAAAGATTTACAATTTCATATAAAGGTTTTTAATAAAAGTAATTACATTTGCGAATTTAAAACTAAAATATGGCAGAAGAGTTTAGAAAAAGATTTGAGGAAATAAAAAGTGAAAGCAGATTACTACAGTCAATTGAGAAAACTACAAAGGAAATTAGGAAAGAGAGAGAGGAAAGACGTAAACGATGGCAGAAGGCAGACGAGGAAAAAGGTTAAAGAAGGAAGCCGAGGAAAGGGAAAATAGGTTAAAGCAGGAAGTTGAGAAAAAGGAATAGCATGAGATAGATGTACAGGGAAATCAGGTAAAAGTACAGGTAGCGGAAATAAAAAGAGATGGACATTTGGAACGGTTTATGCAAACAATGATGGAAAATATGCAAAGAATATAGAATAGGTTGACTAAAGATGCGGAGGAAAGGGAAACTCGATTACAACTTTTAATTCAGAAGAATGCTGAGAAGTTAAAACAGGAAAATAAAAAAGAAGCATCGGAGTTGAAGTGAGATTTGACTAACAAGGCGGAGAAAGAGAAAGAAGATTGCAACAAAATATACAACAGTCTATTGAGAAAACAGCGGATAAGATAACGTAAAACAGTAAGAAAGATGCAGAGGGAATGAGAAACAGATTGAAAGTTTCAATACAGAATACTGCTGAGAAGCTTATAGAAATGAAAAATAATGCGAAGAGTTGAAAAAGAATTTGCAACAGTTAATTGAGGAAAAGACAGAGGAAAGCAATAAAAATGCCGAAGAGTTGAAAAAGGATTTGCAACAGTCAATTGAGGAGAAGGCAGAGGAAAGTAAGAAGGATGCCGAGGAAAGAGAATGCAGATTACAAGCAGCTATTCAGAACACTGCAGAGAAGTTGCAAGAACAAAAAGCACATGCAGAAAATATGGAAGAGTTAATGAAGGAGCTAAAACAGGAATTTTATAAAGTCCAACTTGAAAATAAGCAGCTAGAAGAGATTTTAATACAAACTATAGAAGCAAAGTTAGAGAAGAATAAGAATAAGTTGATGGAAAATTAGAGGGGATGAAATTAACAATAGAAGAATGTATAAGACACAGAAAGAGTGCGTGGATAAAGAGAGGAAGATAGAAGAGTCCAAATTGGAAGTTATATTTAGAAAGAAAACTTTTGAAAATGAATTATTTTTGGAAATATCAAACAAAGATTTAAAAGAGCCAATGCAGTCAGAGAAGCTGTTAGATGAGGAAGACGATTCTACGGAATATAATGTAAAGGTAAAACAGAATGAAATAGACATTAATGAAGAATCAAATGTGGTAATAGGAGGTTGTATAATTAAAGTCAATAAAAATAAGAAAAAGACAAGGAAGGAAACAATTAACAAAGACTAAAGGAGGGAAGCAAAGAAACTAAAAGAAATGCTGAGACGAAAAAAAGTACCGAGACTTGAAGCTGAACTAAGAAAATTAAAACAAGCAGCGAAAGAAACCAAGGATGTTAAAAGGACCCCTAAAGATACTTCAAAAGAATTTTAAGATAACAAAAAGAAACTCGGAACTTGTAAATATGTAATATAGTAATGTTTAAATTTTAATAAAAAACATCACGTATTTTTAACACTTAAGCATAATGAAAATTTTACCAGAGGAAGAAGAGTAAACTAATTAAATTGTAAAATTTACCATTTATAAAAGATAATTAAAGATAATCACAAATATCTAACATTAATAGTTAGATGAGGCCATTGCACCACTAAAAAAAGAAGACATTATTCACTATAAAATAATATGGCGTCATTAATAAAGGAAGAGACAATTTTAAATAATTTAGATGTCTTAGATAAGAACATAGTTAAAGTGAATAAAATAGATTTGCTATCTGCAACTAAAAGAAAAAATCAACGACTAATCGAATGTTGAATGTTAAAATAATTATTAATCAATGGGAAGGTGTTGTTAGATTGTTTATAGTTAAAGGCCTTAGCGTAGACATGGTGTTAACAATCGACATAATTCAACAATTGGGAATTAATATAAATGAGCACATTTAAAGGGGTTAATTAAACTTGGAAAAGTACCAAAAGTGGCTGCCAAGAAGATAAGTGTTGTCAATTAGAGAAAATTGGAGACGCATTGAAATATAGAGGAAGGTATAATAATTAATAATAATGTAATAGAGAATACCGAGAATAATTATAATGATATAGGGTTATTGTTGAATGAGTTAAAAATAGGCGAGAAGAATATACAATTTAAAGGCCGAATATTTGAAATAATTAACAGAAATAAAGAGATTATTAATGAAGAAGTAATACAAGCACAAAATACATTCACAGGTTGAAGGTTGATGAATCAAAATGTTTTAATAGCAAATCTTATCATATTCTTTTGCATTTAGGAGGACAAGTTAAAAAGGAAATACAGGTAAAAGATGGAGTAATAGAATCTTCAAAAAGTAATTTTATCAATCCTTTAGTAGTTGTTAAGAAAAGAGATGGTTCACTTTGTTTATGTTTACATGCACACAGAATTAATATGATTATTGTAAAGGTTGTTTGTTTAAGAAGTTAAAATGTCACTATGGGAATAAAAATGATTTTTAATTGTTATGAAGTTATGTTAAATGATATTAGGAATGGTTATTGGCCGTCTTTCTTAAAGAATTTAAAGAATGTATGAATAATTGCAACTAGCATAAAGGGGGATTTTGTTTGGGATTATTATAAAAATAACAAAGTTGAAATGTAAACGTATTTTGAAAATATTCTTTCAATTTAATAAAAAAACTGGAAATTTTACCTTTATTTGTATTGCTAATTTGATATAATACAATTGACAAGGCTTTAACAAATCTGCGAGGTGAAAACAAGGTGGAAATATAAATGTGAAATAGTGCAAGTATACAGTTATTGAAGAGAGCATGGAATATGGTTTAACTAAATACGAGTAAGAAGAAAATAATAATATTTAAATGGAATTGGATTGTTTAATGACTACAAGGAATAATAAGTTACATTAATTACTGGATTTGGTGATTGTCCGGAGGACGTGTTGATCATTTGACTGCTTGATTTGGACGGTTCTATTTGGTTGCTGACTACAGAGTAGGAGCTGGGGAAATAGAAGATTAGCTTGGGACCATCAGTAAGAGTGAACTTGCCAGGAAGTTGTTAGGTTGACAGTAGCATAGGTGCAAAGAACAGGACATTTCTGCAAGCTGCCAGCGTTTTGACAGTTTGGAGTTTGTTTGACGGTTGGCAGAGCATCGTGGCTGGTCTGTCAAGGATGTGAGCTGTGAACGTCAGGAACAGTGGTGTTCACAGAGGTGATTAGCAGTGAAAGTACGAGAGTTCAGGTTGGTCTTAATTAGTCCTATAGAAGCATATTGAATAAATGACAATTAAAAGAATGAAATAGATATAATAAAGTACTTACCTTAGGAAATTGAGTTAATTACATGTGAGTAGAAAGAATATTTGTCATTTTTGGTTTGATTATGGTTGGATTAGTGGATTAGTGTCAGTCAATAATCAAAAGTCATTATAAAAATTAAAACTTCAAATAACAGACAACTAGATTAATTAACCAACCTTGAAGAGTCTCAATGCAATACATTTATTAAAAAGAATAGATTTGAAATTCAAATAAGATAAATCAATTTGAAAGAAAATAGTAGAGTTAATATTACGTAATAAAATAGGTGTCTCAACGTATAAACTACGACAATATATATATAAATCAATCGCCGTGTGTTGGTAACGCAAAAAACTAGAGAACGACTAGACCGATTTGGATGATTTTTTTGTTTTGTTCGTCTTACTCTCGGGGTGGTTTAGCAAAAAGAAAATTTGAAATAATCTAAAGATAAAGCCGGAAAATTGGAAAACATCGAAAGTTGTTTTTCTATACACTGTACGACTTTCTATTTGCAGTCACACTCTTATGATTCTGTGCTTAATGTTTTGAAGGGTTTTTCCCATCATGTCATAATTCAAAACAACGTTTGCCGGGTCAGCTAGTACAAAATAAACTGGAAACACAATAAAACACTTATTTTACGACTACTTTCTTTAATTTAACATTTTCGTAAATATTAAGAGAATTTTGATAAGTTAGTAACTAAATTGGTAGATTTGATAACAATTTTACAAATGTGACAACTGCAAGTTGTATAACCATACCCTGCAATTAATTTTATTGTCCAGGAAGATTTTTATATTCGAATTCTTCGCTTAAGTGCGATTCTAGTCGTTACGTATTATGTGGATGTATTTCATTGCGACGAAGCATCCAATCAGCATGAATGCAGTCCAGACGTGTGCAGTTGCAGCACATACTAATACGAGTTTGCGAGCTAAACTTACGTTTATATGGCAAGTATAGCGTGGATGTTGCTTTAATTATTATTTTTTCAGGTCTTTAGATGTATTTTTTACATAAAGTGTAGATTTATGAGTCATTGTGGGCGCATCTCGGGCAGGCGGCTGGTTTAAGTTGTTAAATTCACAGGGAAGAATACCTTTTGTAGGGTTTGTAACCGCAAAAGGTGTTTGCATAGTCACGTTCCTCATATAGTTTCTGCTCCTGAGAATACACGATTTGCAGTGACTTCAAACTTTTAAATTATTGTGGCAGAAATTGTATACATAAAAAATTAACAATGAGAATGGTTCTTTCGTAGTAGGGAAATTTATGTAAACACTTTTTACTTTTAGGATAATGGGCACACCTCGACTGTTTATTTTTCAAAAAATGTATTTGCTTTATTTTATTCCTGCTTCTGTGTAATTTTGAAATTGATTTTTAAAATTAGTCAGCGAATAAAGCCAAACTTTTGGCTTTTCATATTTTTCGGGAAATAATTTTATTATTAATTATTCTTAGTACATACGACAGTGTAAGTCAGGGATGAGCAACCCGCGGCCCGCCACACTTTCTCGTATGGCTCTCCAAAGATTTTACATTTTGACTTAAAAATTTCTACCTCATTCTACCCTAGGCGCGTTAACTTAATTTTTGGAAATGATGGACACTGATGCCATAATTTCCAAAAATTAAGCATCTTGGTATGAAATGTTACCCTGGGCGGCTTCGTTTGACGCTACGCATATGTGCCGCAAAAACTACATCGGTAAGCGGCGTAAATTCAAAGCCAAAAGGGTATTTCAACTCCTTCAGAAACCCGAAAATATGCCCAGCATTTACTAAAATTATTAACGGAATTTGAATCACGATTTAAAATATTTAGATCAGAAAAAACCGTTCTTAGTTTTAACATCTTTTTCACCATATAATATACGTAGAAGACACGGATTTAAGAAATCAATTTCAAAATGTTGACATAGGTACATTACATAATTCCCATCAAAATTATATGCATTTAGAAAAATTCGGCGCACAAGCAAAGCAGATAATGACACTTTTTGGAAGCACCTATGTTTGGGAACAATTATTTTCTGCAATGAATATAATTAAAAGCGATCACCGATCGAGATTAAATGATTACGGTTAGAAAGCTGAGTGCGAGTTGCTGTGTCGTCTATATCTGCAAATATATACCAATTGATGGCAAAGAAGTAATGTCAAATTTCTCATTAAATAATTTTTTTCCATATATATCTTTTGCCGTTTTTTAATAAACTAGTAATGAGTGTTTTATTTCTGAAATTTTTCAGTGTTCGTATTATCACAAGTTTCTTACATGCGGCCTACGCAACATTTTTAAATTTGTAGCTGGCCCGTTGGTACACAAAGTTGCTCATCCCTGGTGTAAGTCGTTTACTACGAGAAATGTCACTCTTGATGCTAATTGGAAATGCAAATTCAATACATATTTTATATGTAGGGTGCAAACGTTTTTAAGGCTTTACTTATTGTTTTTAAAGGTCTTCTTCCTCTTATTATAGGCCAGTGGCCTGTTTTTAACCACAAAGTGGTTCTATGAGCCTTCTTTGCCCTTAGGCCGGGTAGGTGGCTAGCCTTGCCCGTCAAAAGTGAGGAAGAGTTCCCTTATTTAGGGGTTAACGACTACCACAGGTGTTAGCGTGGTAGCCGGGGAGCATACGATTTTTAAAATCCTTCTATAGTCCGCCGGGATTCAAACCCGAGCCGGCCGCCTGAGAGACAAGCATTTGCTCGCGGGGCCATCCGCTCACCCATTTTATATGTAGGGTGCAAACGTTTTTAAGGTTTTACTTATTGTTTTTAAAGGTGAATTTCTAATTTTTATCTGGCGGTTATATTTACAATACTTCTCTTTCTATAACAGTTTTGTTTAAATACGATAGCTCTCTTAAAAAATAGTCTTTACTTTTGTTATGTTGACATTGGTCTGGGTACACATAACATATTTAAGAAATGTAATAGTTGGGTTTTAGCCATAGTTTAGCATATCATTATAGAGAAAAACAGAAAAACCGCAGAAAGCGGTACATCAGCATCATCTTAGAAAAAGGGTACTTAATAGTTGGTATCTATGGTATCTGGTACTCCATATCCCTAGACCTTGTCGCTAACAATTGAACGAATAGTCAATATATCATAACTTTATTAATAGTATTAGTATATTCAATGTTTGTGGAATTATCTTACAGAGTTAATGAAAAGTCAGCATTACTATCTAGTCGTCTGTTTACGGAATCGCCCCTGTAGGAACTTCTTCTTGCAAGACATCGGTAATTGATTAATTCCCATTGATCTGTAGAATCTTTGTTATGTTCTTCAATTGCCTTCAAAGTATCTTGGAATATTTTGAACGCAGTGCCTCCAACCCTGGACACTCGTATTGCTTGTTGAAGTCGGCCTGAGGTAAGACAATAAAATAATTGTTTTGTTCATATAAAGAAGCATAATCTGTTATGTGTAGGAAAAGCCAATTAATTTGACTTTAAAGGGTATATATTTTAACATGTATGCTAAAGTGGTAAATTAACTAAAATAGTGGCAGGCATATCTTAGTAAAAATCTAACTGTAATCTTCTTTTAAGCTTTGCTAGAAGTAAATTACGAGTAGATGTGATAAAAATTTAATAAAAAGTATAGAAAGGTAAGAATTTTTAGAAATGAAAATCAAAATCGGCATTTGTATTTTTTTTAGAATCTATAAATTGATTATGAGAATTTTAAATAATTGGGCAATTCTATATTTTACGTATTTGAAGAAAATAACCCCCGATTTTATTGAAACTTTGTAGTTGATAAAGTTACTTCATATTTCTTCAAAACAATTGTTATCTGCCTTTGCTTAGAAAGTTTACTATATTCACAGTGTCTATAATTTTAAAATTAAACGTTATTCTCGTAAAAAACTGCACAATGGATTTGATTTAATGTATACAGCGCGTTTGACGCAATACGAAACACAGGGGAACATCAATAGTAAATTCTATTATGTTCTATATATTCCTCTTAATTTTAACTTTGTTTAAGTAAAATTAAATTAGAACTTGAATACGTTGACTTTACATGAATCTATCATAAGAACATTCTCAAATCAAACATAAATCTTGAATTAATTTGGCACCATGTACAGAATAGAAGCAAAAAATATCTGCACAGCTGACTGTCACCAAATATCGCCTGGTAGACTTAACAGGTCAGTCTGAAAGTGTAATTAGTTTGGATTCTGTAGATTGAAAAACCGTGGTACAAGAAAAAGTACTTTTGTATCTAAAAAGTGAAATTCTTGTTAATTTAAAAAAATAAGCCGATTATTATACCGATGGACCCATAATTAAATAACTTGTTTCAAAAGTTCAGTGGCTACTAAACGTAGTTTCTAATTTATGAATGCAACTATGTTTATACTTAAAAATCAAATGTCAATGTTGATATTTAAAGTTTATCTGGCATAACTTTGCAACGATAGCCGGGACTGGAAATCAAATGCTCGCTGGTGATTGGTTTAGACGGCGGGCAGATGCACGTCAGGAAAACTTCTGCTGCGCTCACTTTTTTAACGATTCATATTTCTTACGCTTAATATTAGGCAACCAACAATACATCGCTGTTGAGATTTATACGTAGCGACGCTCGTCTCTGTAAATCGGATTTGTTAGGTCCTGCCAGTGTTGCCAGATGCTTAGTTATAAATTATGGTAGGAGCAGCCACTTTGTTATGGTATTTTGAAACAAATTATGGTATAATCAAGCTTTTTTCTCAGGGAGTATTTGTAGTATTAGAAACATTATACAGTGCCTTCATAAAGTAGTGGATAAATTCGTTAAAAATTCAAGCAATGCCTAACTAAAAAAAAACGCTGGGACCCGTCGATTTTTATTTTTATTTGCGCATTTTTTCAAATAACATCTATATATACAGGGTGGCCCGCGTAGGAGGTATGACGTCATCGATGTTTTTTTTTAATTGGCAACTCGCTTTTTATTACGGAATTTGAAAGAACACATCTTTTTACTTACGTTAGCTGATTTTTGAGTAAAGGACAGATGACCAAAAATTAAGAAAACAAATTTAAAATTGCAAAATATTAAATTTAGTTTTAGGAAATATGATTTAACGTTTTTTTTTTGTAATACCTACTTGTTAAAGATTTCTCTAAGGACTATTTACTAATACGTAAGCAACCTCTTTACGGCCCGGCCGTAAAAAGTGTCCGTAGAGACCACGGCCTGCTAAATTGTGTGTCAAACGTCAAAGTGACGTTTGTCATCTGCTTATAGCCATACACAAAATTGGATATAAATGACATTTATAAACAACAGAAACAACAGTTACAACGTCCTACGTACTCTCAATCATTCTAAAACGTTATTACACAAATATAGCGTTTTGATGAAAATAAATTACAAAAAGATAGGTATGATCGAATTGTACGTAGGTATTACAAAAACTATTGTACAATACACGTCCGTTAGGGCTTTTAGAGCCTCGCCAGTATTATTCGACTCGCTCTTCGAGCTCGTCTCACAAACTCTCTGGCTCGGCCGTAAAGGCTATCCTAACGGACTTCTACTATAAAATACTATATCAGTAGCAGCAATCAATAAAAAACATGTCGGTCGTCTTAGTTACTCTCAGGTAGAATTTGAACATTTAATTTAGTTCTTTTTGAAATTACAAATTTTCGTTTTTATTAAATTCATCTTGGAGAACACCCTTTCACACGTGGCTATTGGAATGTGGTAGGGATAAAATATCAAATACAAATTCAGATTTTTTTTATATAAAGCAGTTCCAGAATGGTCATAAAAATCTCTCAATTTAACCCAATAGGAATCAACGTTTTGTTCATGTTTTATATTGTCAGGCAAATTAGAGAAATTATACAACAAATGTCTCCACTCATCATCTACTACCGGAATTTTATCGAGTTCAGTTGCAATGTCTAAAATTCTAGGAACTTGTTTCACTAAATTAGTAATGGTGTTTGGTTTTTTCTCGCATAGCTGCGACAAGATATATAAAAAATTGCGACAGCGAACATAAAAATCTGTTAATTCGTGATTATTTAAGTTGCTTTTATAATTTAGCACAGCTACACCTAAGTCATTTTCTGGATCAATTTTATTTAAGTCTGACATGAAAATATAGTTTCTATGAGTATTCATATATGATAATAGTATATCCTTATACATTTCACACATTTTGGCATGTAACTCTGTCACTACCACCACGCTTGTTCGAGAGCCTTGATTTCAAAAGCCTCCATGTAGATATTAGCAACGATGCAACATCAAAACTGTGTTCACGAGTAAGGAAACTTTTGGTAACGGTTTCAGATCGGTAAAAGACAGGATTCCAAGTTTAAAACCGCTGGCGTATATCGCATTCCTTGTTCTTGCGGCTCGAGTTACATTGGACAGACTGGTCGTTCAGTTAATCTAAGACTTCAAGAACATAAAGGCGATTGCAAACACAAACGCATCACAAAATCAGCCGTAGCCGAGCATACGTTTACAAATGGGCACACTATATAATTTGAGCACGCCAGAGTACTTGCCAGAATACCTCACTACCTCCCGGGAGTGATACGTGAAGCCATAGAAATATAAAAACATCCAAATAATATCAACAGGGAAGATGGCTTTAAGCTTAGTAAAACGTGGACCCCTGTAATACACGATCTAAAGCATTACAACACTGTGCGTCATACGGCCACGCCCCACGGATTACGTTGCACTCGGACGACCAACCAGCGTTACGCCACTCCGCGCGCTTGGCACGGAGGACTATAACTAGCTCCTCAGCGACCTTCGCTTCTACCAAGCTCTATGGCTTAGTGCGTAGCACGTCCACTTAGCATTCGGGAGGTCGTGGGTTCGATTCCTGCGGCCGCCTGCCTTGATTCAGGTTTTTAGGTGGTTTTCCTGAGTCAACAGAGTACCTTCTCTAAGGTGAATGCCGGGGCAGTATTTCTCCACCTTTCCTGACCTTTCTTCCAGTTTCCACCCCTTCTTTCTCTCACCCATCCCGAGTTTCCCGTTCTTGGCTGAAGAGGGACGGAAGGTCCCTATAGCAGTCCGCCCCCAGTTGGGGGAATTGAAATAACCTTTACCTTTGTCCTTGTCCTTCGGTTCTTAGTGCGACTTTCACTCTGATGATGCAAGCTGCAAGGTCTTGCGAAACGTTAGTGAATATGGGTGCACAAACAGCAAAACGGCCAAATCTGCCTAAGTATACTCGTTCTCAAGATACTCAAACAACACGAGCCACCAAAGAGCATGACCATCGCGCGGGTTTTTGCTCGACTTCACAAGGTGCAAGGCACATTAAGTCAGGAAATGCTGGGTGTTCATATACAAATACTACGCGGTCTAAGCCGAAATTCCATGTTAACAAGAATAATTCGAGTAACCATAATATCATGAAACTGTCAATTATGGTATATTTTAAGTAAATTATGTTTTATGGTATGCAGCTCCAAATTATGGTATAAATACCATAATTATGGTATGTCTGGCAACACTGGGTCCCGCTCACAACTGCACAGTCTAGCCGCATAGACATTAAGTAAAATATAGTTTCATTTATAAGTCAGGAACTACTTCCTCTATTCGTTTCCAAAGCTTTACGTTATAATAGAAGTGAGATAGAGCGAATAAAAAAATAAACTACTTGAAAAAGAAAGAAACACATAGATGCAAAATTTTAGTTAAGTAAGCTCGTTGTGCATTTTTATTAAATCGTTTTGTTATAAATGCAAACTAATTAAAATTTTACCAACTTCTATGTAATTATTAAATAAATAATCTAATTATTTAATTTCCTTCACGCAATCAATGTTTCCGTCATTTTTTAATTGTTAAAGTTTCGAATTTGTTGTTATTTTTTCTATATTTATATCTTTCTTACTCAAAAATTCTGTTTATTTGTTTATGCTATCTCAGAAAATAAAAGATTCAGGGTCATTTCAACTTCCCCAACTGGGGGGCGGACTGCTATAGGGACCTTGCGTCCCTCTTCAGCTAAGAACGGGAGTGGGGGTGGAGAATAGAAGAGAGGCCAGAAAAGGTGGAGAAGTACTGCCTTGGCATTCGCCTCAGAGAAGGTACTCGTTGACTCAGGAATGCTATCTCATTGCTGTTATACCATAAGATCGAATATTTCTAACCTTCAGATGGTTATGAGATTTATGTTTGCAGTAATGAGTAAAGAAAAACATAATTCCACAGCCCCCCAGAGGATAAAAGTATTCCATCATATAATATTTAATTATGGATCAATTGGCATTTGAAATATCAAAGACAAAATATATAAATATGTATTCTTAAGTATATCATACCTTATATTTTTCAAACTCCTGAGTTGCTGGTTCGCGTATTTGTTCACCGGGAGCTAATAATCCACGAGGAACCTCACTGTTAAGCAAATCAGCGAATTCATTAATTCCCAGTTCGAATGTGACCTTCCCTTCTTTATATAGTTTGTCGTTTTCTTCAATCGATTTCAGGGTATTTGCGAATATATTAAATCGAAGCTTTTCTAGTTCAGGACATTCATAATTTCTCTCGTAATCAACCTAGAAATAGAGAAATATGTTATAATCGGTGCTAATAGTCAATGAATTAACAGGTGAAGAGCAATTAAAATTGATATAAAGAAATCACGATTTCACAGAACTGAGGATATGATTGAATATACATTAATTTTATGGCATTATAACCTAATGACAATTACAATGGCAATAGATACTTATAATTAGTTAATTATCGTTAAAGTTTTTCTTACCTTGAATTTCTCAAAATGTTCTTGTGTTGAAAGAGCAGATGCTTGAACCACAACGATGCCAAGTAGAATGGTAACAAGGAGCTTCATTATGCAGCGTCTTTAAAATGGAGTTATGTCAGTAAAACTGTACATTATATTATCAGTGAGATAAATTAGTCATTATACGTGAGTGAAATTTTCGTTAAAATACGAGCGCGTAAGCGGCAGGGAGGTAATCCTTACGAGCGTATAATGGTATTTCACTCACGTGTGATGTACCACGTTTTATCTTACAGTAGCACCTTTTATACAATGAAGACGGTATTAACTGTTAACTGCCATAGAATTAGTAGCAGTGTACGTATAACGACACATTTGTGAATAATAGCTTCTTTAGTCACTCAAAACAATTAAATAAAGTACATCAAAAGCCACTACTGTACGATAATAGCTATGTACGGTACAGATGAATAAAGAGACATTTTATTCATGAAGGGAAAATCTTAGCTCTTGAGGCAAAGCCTTAAAATTAAAAAGGCAGTGTGATTCAACTTGTTGGATAAAATTTTATTAATTATAATAGAATGATTCCTGATATTTTTATTTGAAAGAATCTATATAGAATTCTGTTGTATTGGTGTCTCCTGTGAAAATTTGATATATTTTAACTCTTTTTTTTAAAACGTGGCTGTGCAAAAATAAGCCATTTTTTTACTTGACCTTTTACCAAGTAATGTGGCAATCGTATCTATGTAGCATAACAACAAGGAAACACTCTGTAAAAAAATCCGATATCAAGTAATACCTACTAAAAAATTTATTTATTTTTCTGGATTCAAACAGTAACATCAGAACATAATAGACATACATTCATTTAAGTTATATTCAAAAAACTCGCTTGAATTAATAAACAATGACGCACTTTACAGAAAAAAAACTGTTGTTAACAATGCTATATTTAAATGTTAAATTCTAAAATAGAAATTTTATGACGGAAGAATGTTAAGGAAAACAAAATTAACATAGTTGGTTCTTTTTATTAGTAATACAGTAATTAGTGTAAACACTACTGCTACTTGACATTAATTACACTTCCATTAGGGCTTCTACAATATACATATAAAAACATATTTATATTAATTAAACATTAACAAGATAATGTAATTTCGAGGTTGACGACTGGTATTTTAAAAGCTATAAGGGATCGAAGGTTGGTTAAATTGGGGAAAAGTTGCAGATTCTCATACTAAACAGTATTCAAAACCTGTAGTTATGTTCAAAAAACCAAAATTTCAAATTTAAAGTTTTCGAATCGATTAGTATGTTACTAGAGAACAAAACTATCTTGACATTATTAGCATACCTTTCAAAGACTAATTCAAATATGGTTTAACGATTTGCGTTTTTATAATTTTGAAAATAATGATACTCTCTTATTTTTAACGACCATCAAAAATTGCCATGACACCATTGAGATTATTTTTCTCTGTGCATGGGTATACTGTTTACTATAATTATTGATAAATAAAGGAAGATGTTTTTTATAGTAGGCCGTGTCTTAATCATCAGAAAACGAGTGAAATCTGTAATTTACCGTGCGATTCAGCTTCTATAGTATTATAAAAACTAAATTTACGTAAATTATTTAATTGTATTAAAGTTTTTTTTATAAATAAATGCAATAATTTGTCTTCCAAAAAGGTAATCACTAAATTAAAAGAAATTTTTGTGAGAAATCGTTTATTCTATGTAAGATGTTAGAAATGAAATTCATGCTGATGTCGAAAGTTTATTACAGGAGTAGATTTTATGCAGCGCAGTGATAAACATTATATATTTTAATATGATGTTTATTTGTGAATTATTCATGTTGTAATATTTAACATAACGGAAATGTTGCTTAGGATAGTTGCATGCGATTTTTTTCATAATATATAAATGTATTCTTATTGTTTTGTAAAGAGACTAATAG
The DNA here is from genome assembly GCA_940337035.1 of Agriotes lineatus. Lineage (NCBI taxonomy): Eukaryota > Metazoa > Arthropoda > Insecta > Coleoptera > Elateridae > Agriotes > Agriotes lineatus. Next base: position 162,689 of record CALNHX010002372.1, on the reverse strand, counting down.
ATTCTTATAACTATTATGATTTGCAGCCTACCGAGTAGAAGATATTATTGAATCATGTAACATATGCAAAACTGCAGGTTTCGCAGATTTCTCCTTACTAATGTTTTTAAAATTATTGTTATGTCTTTAATATTTGTAATTTTTACTTCCTTTTACAATAAAGGAAGTATTGGATTCACCCCCAAAAATTCGAAATTGAGTTTTCAACAGATCTTCACGTTTTAGAGTCCCCTGAATACAAAAAACATATTTTTTTTCATTGGTCTGTCTGTCTGTGTGCCTGTGAACAGAATATCTCAAAAACTAAAAGAGGTATGGCGTTGAAACTTCATATATAAGTTTTGTGTACTATGTAGATGCGATAGCAAACTTTTGAAGAAAATCTCATAACCGGAAGTAGATGTTTACTCTTGTGATTTTTCAGTTTTTTTCGGTTTTTTCAAAAACGGTTTCAAAGATTTTTTTTCAAACTTCACATTTTTACTACATTTTGAATGTGTATTGATATGAGGTAGGTGATTTTCCAGTTGAATACTTCTAAAATGGGTTTCTTTTGTTTCTTCCCTATTTTTTTATTAACTCCTATTTTAAATAGAACACCCGGTATATTATTACATTTTTGAATTTAGCTTGAAATTCTAAAAAAAATTGCCCCTTCAACTAACGCTCTATTTTGTACCGTTTTTGCAGAATTTGTAATTTTTGAAAATTTTTGACAAATGTTTAAAACTTTAAAATCAAATTTTTGTTAATTATAAGATCACTGTAAAAGGAAGTTGTGTGCGTGTATCACACCAGATTTTTTAGTTTGAAAATATTTTCTTAATAAATATATTTGAAGATTTCTATTAATTTCACTGCTGCTGCAGTAAATTGCATTGTAAATAAATAAGGCATGGTATTTAACATTAGCTTAATTCATGCCATAGTAGAGCAGATTTTCATTTAATATACAAATACATGGAATATTTGGCCATACCTTGTTAAATAAACAACAACCGTATTATTATGAACCACTACACGCCGCGCCGGTGACTACCAAAAACTGGCTGAAAAAGTTACCAACAGTCCTTAAATGCAAATTGAAGAGTGACGTCTGGTCCTGCAGAATAAACATTTTCTTCGTCATCTCACTCACATCGTTTCTTGTTATTACTTTTACGTACTGTAAACATCAGGCCTACTTAGAGAAAACTGGAATTTAATTATTAAAATTTATTCCTTTATGGGTAATGCACGATGCACTATTTAATTAGTGGATTTAATCTCAGCAATAAGTAATAAATGTAGTTTTCCATTTTGCTATGGGTACTGGTGTGTTTAAATTAAACATATGAACTTTGATAACGTAATTATAGTTTTTCGGAAATTATAATTTTATATAAACGTTTATTACTGTACAGATGGTCGGATTTTCGATTGGATTAATTGGGAATCTCGGTTATTATGTAACGGTTACAAAAACGAATTGTTCCTTGCAAAGGAAGCCATGTAACGGTATGAAATTTTACAACTCTCTGTGACTCGGGCTTTATATACAGTGATTACTCTGGTGTGATTAGTTTACTTTAATTCGTATTATTAAGCGCTAGAGATTAGTTTAAAGAATCTCTGGTGCGGCCATGGGTTCTCCTCTTTCACCTGTCGTTGCCAATATCTTCATAGAAGCTTTCGAAACCGTAGCTCTTGAAAGACACGTTACCCATCTTCTTAAATCATCTTAATCGTCTCAATAGTCAACATCCAGACATTAACTTTACCATGAGGATAGAAAGTAACGGCTCCCTTCCTTTGTTAGATGTACAGGTCTCTCGCCAACTCAGTGGCAAACTTGGTCATTCTGTATATCGCAAACCCACTCACACTGATCGCTAATGCATGCCGATTCCCACCATCAGCCTATACAAAAACTTTCTGTCATCAATTCGCTTGTACACCGGGCTGTTTCCATATCTCAACCCGATAATGTCCACACTCAATTAAATCAAATTCGGAAAGCTCTTAGAAACAACGGTTACCGTGCTAGGGATATACAGTCTGCCATCAATCGCCATCTTCATCCACGGTCACCCAAACCTCCAAAACCGATCCTCCTGCAGCAATAGTCTTTCTTCCTTATATCCACTAAGTCACCGATCGCTTTGGAAAGTTTTTTTCGAAAACAAAACAATAAAACAGTATTCAAACCACCGAGAAAAATCTTACAGTTCTTCCTTCACCTAAAGATGAATTAAACACTATGTCCTCTAGAGGTGTTTATAGAGTTCCTTGCTCTTGTAATGCTGTATACATTGGTGAAAAAGGACGTTCAATAAAAACTCGCATCTCTGAGCACCAGCGCTGTCTCAAGTCGGGTCTCGTTTCATCATCAGCCATCGCCGAACACCAGCGTGATACTGGCCATAAGATCCTTTTTGATGAAACTTCCATCAGCTGCAAATCCCCATTCTTCTTTAGCAGAAAGATTCACAAAGCCATTGAGATTTACAAACACCCTAACAATCTCAACGGGACGAAGGCTTTTCCCTTCCTTCTATGTGGAAAGTGCTAATTTCTAAGCCTCGTCCACCGCTACTAAACCGCGACGGCATTTGCTGAACCGCGACGGCTCTTGCCTATAAATTCTCGCCTTTCTCCCTCCGATCGTTAGAAGAGTTTCGCCTCTGGCGTGGTTAACACGTTGAGTTACCGTGCTCTTTTGCTTTTTCCTCCTGATAAGCCCCTTACGAAAGTGAGAGAAACGTTGATTCCTTCGACCTCAATAATGACACGGTCCAATCCTGGAAGTCGTTTTCTACTTAATGACAATAGCCGTAAAAGCCTTTGAAATATCTTTACAATGTTTATTTTTATCCTAAAATACAAATCAAGGAATATTGGCCGTTTAACTGAATTACTTAGAAGTAAAAGCATTCTTATGAAGGCTCGTACGCTAGCAGGTGAGGCTACTTTTTCTACACCTAGGTGAGTCTTCGACAGTTGCTCCCAGTTTGTTTTGTAAGGCGGTTGGCTGTAAGCTAGAAGCAGGAACCACAACATTTTATTATCGGGTGGCGGTTTTCTTCTCGCTAACACCTGGATATGCAAATTATGAATTTGAGAGGTGCGCTCTCTCGATTTTAACGAATTACCTTTACTATCGACTTAAAGCGACACAAATTTGGCAAACAGGTTAAGAAATTATCTCTGAAAAGGTCTCTAAGCTCAATCAACGCGATCTTCCGTGCGCCTGAATCTCGGACTTGAACATCTAAAAGCAGATCTATATGTCAGGATGATTTTTCGTGCGCCAATTACTGGAAGGAAGGATAGTTCGAAATGGGAGGGTTGATTAAAGCAGTTTTACTAACTCAAGCAAGAAGAGAGGTTTCAGGTCAGGCTAAGGTTCTCAGGTAGTTCAACTTCTCATGAAAACGCGAGGAATAGGACTTGAAACAATCACGCGAAAGCTTCCAGGTGCTTGTTACTGAATGGTGGCCTTCCCAGGAATTGGACTGGCAGTTTCTCGCTTATCAGGACTGAGGGAAAACGGCGGTGACTGATGAAGCTGTGGGGCCTAAGGTGGACCCCGGCTGGACCTCAGTTTCTGGACTCCAGTCTTAAAGAAACGATTTAAATGTAAGGTCGAGAGTGGCCGAGCATTGCTGTCTTATATTGGTTCGCGATATCTTTCCATTTCTCTTATCTAGGGAACAAACGGGGGATTGTGATGAATTGCATGTTGCTTGCACTCATCTAAAGCAGTTGGTGCAATCGACTACATTTTGCGGCAACGTTCTGGCATTTTGTAACCTTTTTCGGAACTTACATGTCTTTGTGTTGCGACTGGATAGCTCTTGTGGTAGTGAGAGCGCCATACAAATCAATAACGGTAAATAGAACGTTTTAAAACAATTTGCAAATTATGTGGTTAACTTTTCGAGGGCAACACGATGGTAAAATAGAAATTTGATATCTCTTCCGGTTTCCGAACTACAGCCAAAACATGAAAAATTCTGCATTTTTATTCGACGGCACAGTTCATTTATTTTTAAAAATATTAAAAAGTGGGGATCCCTGATGTACTTTTTACGTAGATTAATATAATCCAGTAGGATAGCGGGTAAACATTTCTCTGTGACCCAAGTAGTGAATAAATTTACTTCAGGGCTTACGACTTTGCTTACGTGAACTCTTGGTCTCCCCAACTTCCTATACCATTGACCCAAACCTTAGTCCTACTCATATCTTTATTTTACTCCTCCTACATTCTACTCAAACATTGAGGAAGGCAAGGGAAACCACCTGAATTAATTATCTCCAAGAAAGTCAATGGTTGCACTTAATATAAAGTGCAGGGTATCTCAAAGAGTTTTACACTTTTATCTTTAAAATAGCTTTTGAAGCTCTTGAGATATAATTGCGCGTTGTTTTGCATTGAGTAAAGTAAATATTGGAATGTTTGTGTCATAATTTAAATATGTCACAATAGAACGTTTTGATGTTGTTTGCGTTCTCATAATGTATTAAGGGCAAATGCTTTTGCCTGTAATAGTTATTTACCTAACAAGTTCGGGAAGTTAATTTTCCCGAATGAGCACTTTTTTTGCAGCACGACCGAAGGGAGTGCTGCATGTAGTGCGAATTCGGGAAAATTCTTCCCGAAAGAGGTAGGTACAATGTTTTTTGTAACGAATAACTCAAAATATTTGAAAAAGTTAAAAAAATATTATTTAGTGTTTTACAACTTTACTGAGTTGGCAGCACAAATTACTAAATTTTTATACGTATCCTAGCACCTGTTAGCTTTTGTTGACGTTTACAGCGCCCCTGGAACACACAATTGCCATAGTTTTTGTGGGAAAGTAAAAAACACCCCGGTGCGGGAAAAGTCATTTTCGGCGCATCGGGAATGACCGGGAAATATGAATTTTGAAATCATGAGTGCAAAAAAATGTTTTACGAAAGTATTTTGTTTTGGCAATGTCACAAGACAAACTAACTTGATCAAATTCCCGAGCCGAAGGCGAGGGAATTTGTCAAAGTTAGTTTGTCGAGGGATATTGCCAAAAAAACAACAAATCGTGAGTAAAACATTTGCCGAGCAAAATCATGTGCCCAAAATACATTTTGTAGACTATTTCCCAAATATCGGTTCATTTTGACATTTATACTGATGCGCAATGACAGTTTAAATAACGTTTCTTAAATACCACCTTGACTAAAGCAACATATTTGGTGGTTGCCGTGGATGCAAGTGGCAAAAAGAACTGACAAAATCCCAAGGGAAAATTTCGATTTTTTGCCACTACAAAAATACACGATTGGTTGAATTTTGAAAAAGCATGGCTTTTCATTGGATAATAAGAGATGTGGGAAATAGTCAACAAAATCATTCTTACATTGCAGTTAACGTCGATTTCGTGCTCCTTACGGTCTTCACAATGTAAATGTAAAAGTACGAATCTTATTAAGTATTTCAGAAAGAAAATAAACTTAGGCTTTACATTTTTATCATTTTACTGTTTTTGCATCTTGAAATTACGCCCATTTAAAACTCAGTTGGTGCAAGAATTAAAGGAAGCAGATTACCATTACGATTCATGTTTACCGATCAAATATTAGAACGGCTAAAACAATATATCGAGTGGAAACAGAAATGATTTGATAATCAAGAAGACACGAGTTGCATTCGGCTAAATTATATCACGAGTCAATAACAACGTTTGAACAGTATATTTATAAATATTAAAAGTACAGTTAACGTGGTTGTTATGACAATTCTACTGTTAGCAGATAATGCGATGTTTGTGAAGGCATGTGACTATCACTTATTAGTCAGGAAGGTATGTGATTATCACAGTTGCTATGTACATTATTAAAGGTTAGTACATGCGTAACTATGCATTTCTCGGTTTTTCATTGGTTGATGTTAGAGGGAGTGGTATATTCTGTAGAAGTCAGCGTACTAAGATTGTGAAGTCCAAAGAGCCAACGTCTCAGATAGAAATGTTCAACTAACAGCCTTCTGGAATCCAAATTTAGAGAAGGCCAAAAATATTAAAATCCTTCAGGTGTAGATACCAAAGTTTTCTCCACGAAAAACACGAAAAGTCTATATATGCGAAAAGACTAATTCCTTCAGTACAGACACATTACAAGCCGCATTAAGAAAAAGCCCTGTGGCAGTAAAACTTTCTACGTAAATCGGCTTATCGGTCTATCTCCAGTACTACGTAGCTCAATCAGGAGGTGCAGACTTCCCGAAAACCATCTGGAATAGAACTGTGTAAAGCCAAATGCCGATACATGCATCCGCGGCCCGATTCACCAAGGACTGCCGCTTGTGTCGATATAAATCGACCTACATGATATCTATCTCAACTCCCATTTACTTACTCCAACGGTAAGATTTGGAAAGAAATAACGAACGGTGAATTGTTTTTAGAAATAAGATTCGGCTGTAACTTGCTGACTTTGTTGCCGAAGTTTATTAAAATGGGATATGTTGATATGTATTAAGCCCACAACTTGGCTCTGTTTGCAGTGCAGGATAATTGACCGATTCAAAAAGCACAGAGTTGGGATATTTTGTATAATTGCAATTTTAAACAAAAATAAAATATTAAATGCATTGATAATGAGATGCGAGAAACAGTAATTACTCTGAGAAAGGCAGGCAAAGGCAAAGCATATTTCAAAGGGTTTGAATTGGCTTGTAAATAAATTAATATAATTTAAAAGGAAAGGTTTGTGTACATGTAAAGCCAAACCACATGAAATTTATTTGACAAAAAGTTTGTTAGCTGCATTTTAAAAGGATCGTAGTTGTTAAGTAAAAGCAAATGATAGTGAAAATAGTGAGCAAAGCAGAAATGTAAGGCAATATGGAGCATAATATAATATAGAAAATTGCAAAGAGCAATCCTAGAAGAAGGCAACAGAAGAGAAAAGATAGTGACGTGAAAATGGTGAACTTAAAAATCAGTGTATTTAAAAATGAAGTGTAATAGTGCAGAGCAGAGCAGTGGCAATAATAAATAAATAACGTTTATGTGTGCAACGCTATCGGACAATTTTAATTATAAGGTTAAAGACAATAATTTAGATTTAAGAAAATTGTAAATACTAATTATGTACTCAAACTTGCTTCCACTTGTAACCTTTCATTATCAGAATTAATTTCCATTAACATAAGAAAATCAACAGTAACTTGGCAACCTGATGCTATTTTGTTTAAAACAAGGGAACATTGAATAAAGAATTATTTGAGGTTTGTCGAATTTGTGCTGCATATTTAACTAGAATTTTATATCAATAAACGAGCATATTGCCGTATAAAAAGTATTGCATTTTATTGTGCTCATTCCAGTGTATAAGTGGAAGTGTTTGTGGCAATATCCGCCCCGATAAGTTAATAAAATTTTTCATCTGATCTTCGAGGGTGATCGGCAGCCTATCAGCTGAATTTTGCGAGCATCGTTTCCGGCCTAAGGAAGTATCCAGAGCCAGATATCGGCACTGCAAGTGATCTACAGAGTCTCAACCAACGTCTGTACCTGGGGGAGCATCTCCAGCCGAGAAAATTGAACAGCATTTCCGACCAGCTTCGTTCCAGCTCTGCGAGATTTTTTAAAGTCGGAAATTAGCTGTAATTTGAGTGTTAGAGTTTGGGAAACGCATCAAACGACTAAATAAAACCTTGCCGAAGAGGATTTGCGCGTTTCCAACGGTCCAGCTGCGCCGTAATAATTGAAAAATTGCGTGGCGTGGGTAAATTGTGCAAATTTGGCGAGAATCCAAGCGACCAAAAAGCAATTGAACGGTCGGCGTTTATTCTACGTCAGAACAAGCAAGAGGCGGTGACGTCATCTTAAAAAACAAGCAAGGGATGTGTTTTTATTAATTACCAAGCGGGAAAATTCAAATAACTTACCTGACGCGCTTTCACAGTATTTTCACGAGTTTAAACGTTCAAATACGCTGTGCACTGGCGACGTGTGTTATCTGTCAAATAGAGATTACTAATATTATCTGCTGAGAGCGAGCAAATGAGCTACTCCAAGTCAAATAACCTAAAATTTATGACGATAGTTAAATTCTGATCCGACCCTGAGAATAGAGCTTGTGTTTTGCCGAGACCTAGCGTAAATAAATATTGTAATTAGATAAAAAAAGAAAGAGGGGATTTTCAACCAAGTTATTTGTGTAAGTAATTATTACATCTCACTTTTAACAATCCGTAATTGGCAAAGTAAAACCACAGTACAAAAGTATTAAATCTGAGAATTATGCGATTTATAAATTGACTAAAATTTAACTTATAAGATATTTATTTAATATTACAAACAATGCATTGTAATGTACAGTGTGTCTAAAAAAGAACTACATCTAGTGTGCTTTGAATTTCCCATACAAACGTAAAATGTGCCGTTTTCGCGCGCTACTGTTAGCTAGTAGTAGACCTAGTAGACGGAAGAAAAGCATAACCTCAACAACAGTCTTTGTTGACAAAATTTACTTGTGGTTTTCGTTTACTTTTAAATTAAGATATGTGCGCATTTTAACGCATTATTCAACAGCATGAATATCGTAAGAAGTAAGACAACCCTTTTTAAAAATGATTAATCCTCATTGTTTTCCAGAAAATAAAAAGTATTTCTCAAATACAGAACTTAAAAGTAATGGAAGGTGCAGTTGACCCAAAAAGGGCACTAATAGCTGTTTTCGATAACGTTGACCATTTATGGTGTTATGAAAAAATATTGGTCCTATGATCCTACGACGTGACACAGCTAACCATATTCCAACCTTAACAGGATGTAAAGGAGCTTCAACATAGTTATGTGGATTATCGACTGACCACATTCTGTAGTTCTGTTTATTTACAAATCCACTTAAGTGGAACCACGCCTCGTCACTAAAAAAAACTTAAATCAAGAACATCGTTGTTGTTTAAATTTTCTTGGAAAAAGTTGTAGTAATGTATTCGAATAGCATGGTCCCTTTATCGAATTTCATGTACAACATACACTTTATATGGATGCATGTGCAGTCGCTTCTTCAAAATATTGTGAACAGTACTTCTAGGGACATCTGTCTGAGCTGAAATACGACGCACTGACATTTTTGGGTTTTCTACGACAAGAGCTTCGACATTTTCAATAATGTTTGGTTCAGTGGCTGGCCTTCCGGTAGACTTGCTGTTTTCTACACTTCCTGTCGCCCGAAAATTTTCAACAACGCAACGAATGTGGTGCAGCAAAACAGTTTCTTCGACAATTCTGTTAGGAAACTGCAGTCGAAACTGCTGCTTACAAGTCGCATAGGAATATTGCCATTCCCCATTTATTAACTGTCCTGATCGAAAATATGCTTCAATAATAAAAATGTTTTCTTGCACTGTGTACATCTTGTATTGTATTAACAAATATTTTATAATTAAAACTATTTGAAGTGAATATTTACTTTTTTTTTGACAATTAATTAATGACAGCTCTGGATAATGCAATACCAATAACAATCTAGTGGCATATAAAAATTTACATGTAAACAAATTTCACAGGTAACTAGATGTAATTCTTTTTTAGGCACTCTGTATGTACTAGATGGATGCTTATCAGAAACTGCTTAAAAACTACTTAGAATCTATTATATATTGTGGGTTTATAAGGGTATCGATAAAAGCAATAACCCAAACATCTGCAACACAGAAGCGATTGTAAAACCAGTCTCCACTCAAGGTCAAGTTTCTCAACAAACAACCGGCATAATAAAAGGAAACGCGTTGATACATCTATATATACTAAGAGATAAAGGAATAAAACATGGAGAAGGAAGCAAACATCAAATTCAAAACGCCATAAAGAAATAGAAAAAATGCTAGTGGGTCTGATAACATATCAGAAGAATTCCTAAAATCGCTAGGCGAAAATGGCATTAAAATATAATATGCGAAATGCCAGAAAGTGTAAGATACAACATTGTGGCTAGAGGACTGAACGCAATCAATATATGTACCCATCCACAAGAAAGGTAGTAAACAAAAATGTGATGACTATCGGGTGATTGGTCTTATTTCCCATATCAGCAGAGTTCTACTCAACATAATACATAACAGACTGAAAGCAGATCTCTGTAAAGCAAGCAAGATTCGCTAGAGAAAGAGGGACATGCGAACATATCCTAAATTTTATTATTGGAAACAGTTGATAATTTAACATACATTTATTTCTTTTGCTTCATAATTTGATCTTTGACACGTGGCTTAGTAAATGAACCACATTCTTCCAAATTATCCGTTAAGTCGTTTAAATGTAGGTAAAAAAGACTGCCGACGATCACAATATTGATGAAAATACTGTTCAGTAGCTGTAAGGGATTTTTCAGCACACTGAATATAATATTCAATCGTATCACGTTTTTCTCGATTTGGAAGTTCCATAATCTCGAATAAACTAAGAATAAAAGAAAAACTTCAAAGGAATTAAAATGCGTTACAACATACACTCTCAAGTGGTATTCTTTGTTCTAATTGTCATTTGATTGCACTCTCAACTATAGTTTAGTGAATAAAAATGAAAAGCTGAATAACACCTTTATTTTTGAAAATAATCATATCAAGTTTTATATCATTGTAATTGGTTAAAAAGTACCTTTTTGATAATGTCATAGCCATTGTTTCCATTTAAAAACATAACTTTGGGTTATAACTCGAAAATAACAAGCTGTATAAAAAACTAAATTATTTCATCTTTTTAAACTTAGAAATATCGAAAACTTTTTCTATTTTCAATAATATGAGTGCTAGATGAATTTAAAGAAAATTGGAAATTTCAGTGTTTGTTGAAATATCTAGTAAGCCATGGTAATTTCTGAAAAACAAAAAACAGCATTTAAGCGTGCTCGTAAAACTACACTACTTTCTCCATTTAACCGTCTCTCAATATCCAATACGTTTCGAGATCCTCATTCTAAACATAAAAAAACTCACTCTGTATAAATTCAGCCCCAAAATCAAGTCTTGCACAAGCAAAAATATTCAGAACACAAGAGAAATGGCGAATGCTATACTCAGATAAAATCGTAAGAGATATAAACCTATAATTTTGTTTATTTTATGTATTGAGAGTGATGTAATTTTAACCCAAAGTTTAATTTTGTTCTAATGGTAGTGAAAGGGACGTTGATTTTACTCTAAGTAGTATTTAAATTTTACTAGTTGTGAATGTAAAATGGTTTATACATGTACACAGTTCTCTTGGAAAAATTGAATTCACATAAACTCAATAAATTGCAAATTGTTGTACGATTTTCTTCACAATGCCCTACATGGACACACGTTTGCCAACCGCAAAAGAGAGCCTAGCGAAAGCGGAGTACGGGTGCTAAAAGCTAAAGGCGTACTGCAAACCGTAAGTAAAACCTTACGATGAAGATTCAGCATAAACACTCAAGATATTTGTTCAGTTCTGCATTTCCGCGTGCTATAAAAGGCTCGACCATGCATGGGAGCCATTAAGAAGCCTAGAGGAGTTCTAGTTCTAAATTTGGTAATGAAGCGGCCCCAAAACCTGGAGGATATAAGTCTACGGGCTTTTATTCAGTTGGTAGTGTGAAGGTGGAGGTGAAGATCTCCGAACGCTTCGAAAATAGGTGTTTTTCAAGCATAGCTGAACAGCTCACCCAAACTGCTTACAAATCTTGTCTTCAAGTTCTTCTCGGATTACATTACAGCCACAGAAAGGAAAAAATGAAGCGGGATAAAAGCGGCATAAAATATTACCAAATCGTCACGCAATATGCAAAAGTGAAAGCATAGTGGAATACCGAGGTTGGAGATCGGCTTCTAAACTATTTCTGAATTCTAGCTGCTGCACACACACTATATAGGTACTGGATAAACTTTCCACCGATTGCAAGGGATTTCCAATCGACATTTAATAGTATATTATGTAACAAGTTTTATAAACGTCACTTTAGTCACGAGTTTTTTAAGCACGAGCAGAGCGTAGCGCAGCGAGTGTTTAATAAACGAGTGACTAGATAGGTTTATATAATGTGTTACATACTATACTTTTTCTACGACCACAAATTTAGACAATATAACATCATATTATTTCATTAAGATTTTGAATTTTATATTAGGTTAAATTATGCCTGACAAACGTCAAAGTTGACTGTTGAAAACTAACTTGAGTTTTGGCTGTGGCTAATAAAGCAAATACTGTTTGAACCTAACTTCACCCCGTCGTTGCCAACTTCAGCCCGTGACTAAGAGGCTCTTTAGTCACAGGTTATGAAGGCATGACTAAAAGGTCACTTAGCTACGTGTGTGTTAGTATGTTAAATGCCATTTTAGTTACAGGAGTAGAAAAACATGTTTACATTTTAACCTGCGGAGCAATGTAAAGATATAATTCTTGACAGTTGTATGATAGGAGTATAGTTCAAATAACACCCATTGAGACAAAAGTTTGTCGTGCATTATGTCGGACAAACTTGAAAATGACATCAAGCACTTGGAACAATAGTTGAAGTGTAAAATCACCCAGAACAACAATAGCAACGACAAGAAACCGATCAACGATAAACTGAATTTTTGAAAGTATAAGTTAACTGGCATAAGCTAAACTACAAACGTCAGAATTTATGTGACGTTTCAAATTTGACATTGGCCTTTTGAAATTTGTTTTGTTTAAAATAAATTCCAACCTAATATCTTTGATCAATTTTTTGTTTCACAATATAATAATAATAATAATAATAATAACTTTATTTAGCAATTTGCTACATAATATCAAATTACATTATTGCACAACTATTATAGGTAGTCACAATATTGTACAAAGTAAAAAAAATCAAATTTCTGGCTAACAGCTAATACTAGTAACCTATCTTATGCCTAAATAATAACACAAACTTGTATTTTAAAACTATTACTTATATAAGAACTTTATAGAGAACTGGAAACTGGAACTATCTTTGGTACATCTTAACTAGTTGTTTCTTAAATAATCTACTATTTAGATTGCAAATACTATTTGGTAATGTGTTATACCTGATTAAAGTTTTGAAAAATAATGAATTTTGTGAGTCTTTCCTGTTTTTCTGATCTAATATAAATTTATCCTTATTTCTAGTATTGTGTGCATGAATTTGGTTGAAGGTTTGTAACACCTTACTAAAATATTCGTAATCTAATAGAGAGAGAGTATTATTTCTAATATGACCTTAACTTTATTATTGTTGATTAAGCATATGTAGGTATGCTAATAATGGCAATCATAACAATTTTAATTTGACTTAGGGTTTTTCCTTTTACGGTGCAGCAGATATGGATACTTCTTAATATCCACTTCGTGAATGTCATCTGTGTTTACGTAGTAATAAGGCGAATATAATGTAGATTTTCGAGGTCGTTTGGAAATATCTATAGCTGTTCTGCCGATGTCCATGGCTGGTCAATAGCAAATGAAAAACGGGCACATATTTTTTTGTTAGAATTTATTCCTCATAAAAGTACACATTAAAGATTGATTTTCAAACTACTATAGATGATCCGAATTGTGAAGCATAAGTGGTCTTTAATACTGAATCTCAGGCGAAACTCTAAAGAAGTGTAAAACTGGAGAAATAAAAACTTAACTTTCATTCTAATGAATTTCAAGGTTGCTGCTGTATTTAAGTCACAAGCAGGCTCAAATTTAAAAGTTGTTTTTGTACTTTCTTGAGCAGGCAAGTGGAAATAACCCAACAGTAAAAAAATAGGTTTGACTTGAATTTATTTTCTCCTACCAGAAATTCTATAAAAATTGCATTTTAAAAATAAAAAGTTACCTTTACCCGGTGGTTGATGATTATAGTGATTTTCGACATCCGGAAATTTGCCAAACTTGTCTTTTATAGAGGCGGTGCAAGAAAGGTTACTACACGAGTTTATACTAAACAATTATTGTCCTCAAGCATTTCTATAAATATATATAATTTGAATGAAATTAATGGTTTTTGTTTTACAATTCCAAAATGAAACGTGCATTAGCACGCACTCACCTATCGATCTATCTATATTCAGATGTATTTTCTTTATAAACCACATTTTTGGGGCTCTTAGGCCTCAAAACGTATATTTCTACAAAAATAGTTACTTTAAGTTTTGTTATAATTGAAATGCTTCCATAGACTGGTAGTATGTGAAAGAAAAAAATGATTCCGCAATTCCACAACAGCGATACTCAGCAACGAGGATTTTATCAATGGCATTGTTGAAAGGGTGAGCAAAAAGTTGAGCGACTCTCTTAATAAAAGGTGGGAAAAACAAGAGGCATCAATTAAGCAGTTAACGGAAGAAAATCAAATGCTAAAAATTAAAGTGGATGCATTGCAACAATATTCGTGTCGGAATAGTGTTCGCTTGTTTGGTGTAAAAGAAGAGAAAGAAGACGTTGAAAACAAGGTGATTCAAATCTTTAAGGGCATACTGCATGTCGATATCGCTAAGGATATGATATATAGAGTGCATCGCACCGGCCCGAAATTGCAGAATCGAGATAGAGAGAGATCTATTATCATAAAATTTACCAGTTATAGATATCGATATCTCGTTCTAAGCAATCGCAAATACCTAAGGAACACCCCGTATTCCCTAAAAGAAGATCTAACACGGTCGCGCCTCGATTTAATGAAGAAAGCGGGAGAAAGACTTGGTCGTAACAACATCTGGTCCCGTGATGGTACTATTTACACTAGATCGAACGGCAAAATCGTACCCATAAAGAATTTGGAGGACATTCAAATTTACTCGCCGTAGCGCAACCCTGAGTGCACATGATATCGTCTGCCTGAGGATGAACATGTCTGATAATGTAAAAACTTCGATTGAAACCCTGTACAAGTTAAGTTACTTACTTTTGTTATTATTTATTTTTATAGTCACCGACCTCGCCGGGAAGCAAAGTTGTTAATTTTAAATTAAGTTTTTGTTAGTACTTCATCTGAAATTAGTTTAATATATTTAATATTTAAGATTAATTAAGAAATTGATGAATTATTTAAAACTAGCACATTTAAATGTACGTTCCTTGTTGGCTAGTTTTGGTCAATTTAAAGAGATTATTGTTGAATATGATATAGTTGCGTTAACAGGAACTTGGTTGAATTCAAACATAAGCGATGGTGTAATTCATATTGAAGGCTACAATATTGCACGTAGAGATCGCTTGTCGAAGGGAGCTGGAGTTGCGTTTTATATTAGGAACAATTTAAAATTTTCATTGCTAGATAGATCTGTTATTGACTGCTTAGAGCAATTGTGGCTAAAAGTGGAAATCGCAGGAGAAGGCTTTGGGGTAGGAGTTATTTACAGGCCACCGTCGAACAATTTCGTAAACTTTTTAGATGAATTTGAAAATTCTCTTTCAGTGGTTATACCCTCTACTCATGATTTTTTTTTGTTTAGGGGACTTCAATGTTGATTTACTTAAGCTGAATGACGCCACGAACCGTTTTATGGACATGTTGGGTGCTTATGGTTTATATCAAGTGATCAATGAACCCACCAGAGTGACTACTACTGTATCTACTTTAATAGATTTAATTGTAGTATCAGATATGTCTAAAATTTTATCCTCTGGAGTACAGTATGTACAAGTACATGGCGTAACTGATCACTTTTTAACTCACTGCCAAATCTGCTACCAGGTAAAAAATAAAACATCAAAATTGTTAACATTTAGAGATTTTAATAATTTTGATCCAGTAGCTTTTAATGCTCAACTTACCAGTTTGTCTTGGGAAACAATCTACAACTATAATCGTATAGATGATAAAATATCTTTTTTTAATAATAACTTGATAGGACTATTCAATGTGCATGCTCATTTAAAAACTGTTCGAATTTCTAAGAGGAAAGCACCTTGGCTTACGGACACTATTAAAATCATGATTAAACTTCGAGATAACGCTTTAGCCCGTTTTTAAAGTTCTAAAAACTCAGCTCACTGGGAATATTACAAAATTCTACGAAATTACACCACTGGTGCAATAAGACGAGAGAAAAAAGCTTATCTTGAATACAAATTTAGAAATTCAGACAGTAAAACGTTATGGAAAGAGTTGAAACATGCGGATGTTTATAGTAAGTCTAAGAAAGAAATACCTCCTCACTTAGCAGATGCTAACAAAATTATGGACTATTTTATTACTTCTACTGCAACTAATTATCAACATAATCAACATTTAGTCAACTATTACAATTCAAATAAAATGATGAATGTCATTAACGAATTAAAGTTCACTGAAGTTGATGATTCTAACATTATAAAAATTATTAACAGTATAACCTCACAATCCAAAGGTATTGATGAAATTTCTATTAATATGATTAAACTGTGTTGTCCGACTATAGTTCCAGTTATCCGACATATTGTAAACTTCTGCTTAGTTAACAACGTATTCCCCTCACAGTGGAAAACCTCTATCATAAATCCATTGCCGAAAGTGAGCACGCCGTCCGACTTCAAGGATTTACGACCAATTAGCATATTACCCGCTTGTTCCAAAATCTTAGAAAAATGTATCGATTATCAGATAAGGGTACATCTTGATAAGTACAATATATTATCAGATATGCAATCAGGTTTTCGAAGAGGTTACAGCTGTGCCACGGCTCTACTGCATATCACTGATGATATTATTGGTTCTGCTGATCAGGATAAATTGACATTATTGACATTATTAGACTTTTCAAAGCCTTTGACACAATATCTCATGATATCTTGCTCAGTATACTACACTATGTGGGATTTAGTGCTGATGCGGTGGAACTGGTTTCCAGCTTTATTACAAACAGAACTCAGGCTGTTGTGGTATCTGATTTCAAATCTGATATGAAAACTGTGCTTCAGGCGTACCTCAAGGTTCAATCATGGGTCCTCTATTGTACTCTATCTATACTGTAACTTTTAAAGATTCAATAAAATTGTGTAAATATCACTTCTATGCCGACGATACGCCACTTTATTACAGTTTTGATCGTCATAGTATTCAAAATGCAAATGAATTAATAAATCATGATCTACAAAAATTAACTGAGCTAGCCCAGAGTCATTCATTGAATTTAAATCCGTCGAAGTCGGTGACGATGCTGTTTGGAAAATCTAAAGATAGAGATTTTGTGCGTGATTCTGTTGATATAAAAATTAATAATATTGAGATACCCCTAAAAGATTGTTCGAGAAATTTAGGCCTTTACATAGATCATCACTTCAGATTCAAAATGCACGTTTCAAAAATGGTGCAGAAAGCATACATAAACTTAAAAATACTTTACAACAATAGGAAAATTTTGAATTTTAGTTTAAAAAAGTTGCTGTGTGAATCATTGGTATTAAGTCATTTTAACTATTGTGACACCGTATACGGTCTATGTCTAGACAGCACCGATATTAAAAGAATACAAAAGGTTCAAAATTCTTGCCTGCGCTTTATATTCAACATAAAAAAACAACATATATCACACAAACTTGGGGAGTTGAAATGGCTAAATATGGCTCACAGGAGGTTCTTGCATGCATCATGTCTGTATTACGGTATCGTTCATATAAGAGCCCCACCGTACCTCTACAATAAAATTCGCTTCAGAACGGACATTCATAATATCAATATTAGAAAGAAAGATTTAATTACCATTCCAGCACACAAAACTACCTTTTTTAAACGTTCTTTTAGCTATAACATTACTGCAATATATAACAGCTTGCCCATTGAAATTAAGCAATCCAGTTTCTATAAATTCAAATCATCAGTCTTTAATTTAGTTTTTAATCAATGAAATTAATCAGATCTCTTTCTAATAATTCCTCCAGCCTTTGCTTTTGCCTTTATGTACTCTAAACCTATTACAATGTCAGCTCCACCAACTCAACTTAACCTAACTTTACTTCACTTAACTTACTTAACACTGTACCAATTCCAACCTCCAAGGAACACATAAACCAAGATTTAAATTATTTTCAGTCGCGTGAACACCGGGTCTGCAGGTTAAATGTAAGAGCAGCTGGTAGCACTGTTGCTATCGAGCTGAATTTCGCTTGCTTCTAATTTTGTATTGTATGTATATAATTAATTATCCTATATTAATAAAGACAATATTATTATTATTATTATTATTATTAATAACGCCCAATAATGAAAAATTAACAAAATGTTGTGATTATATTGTGGAAACCTACATCGATGGAAAATCTGATTTATTTTTAAAAAACTGTCAATAAGAAACGTATATTAAAATAAATTCGGAAAATTGCTTTATAAGAAAATTAAAATGTACAACTAAAAAGAAATAAAATTTAATACAGCTAAAAAGTTCAATAATATAATAGCAATATTTTATCTACA
Source organism: Agriotes lineatus (assembly GCA_940337035.1). Classification (NCBI taxonomy): domain Eukaryota; kingdom Metazoa; phylum Arthropoda; class Insecta; order Coleoptera; family Elateridae; genus Agriotes; species Agriotes lineatus. The sequence continues at coordinate 144,314 of CALNHX010002372.1, read as the reverse complement.
TTTGAGTTTGTAAAAATTATGTCTTTTAAATATTTACCAGTATGAATAATAAATAAATGGCTTAAACTAGTTGTTCTTATTACTAGAGGTAGATAAGCTTCTTAATCCCTTCGAAATGTATTCGTAGTCGAACTGAATGGTGTGATTATAGGAGGTACCTGTCTAGTGGTCAATAGATATTGCGGATAATCGTAGCTTATCCCTTATACGTATACGTATGTTAAGTTACATAAGTAATGAGCCATTTTAGCAAGAGATATTTGCCTGTAAAACCTGCTTATAAATGGTGGACAAAGTCTACAAATATTAAATGCTCTGTAAATTATTTTAAATATTAAAAATGTTAATTATATTTATTGTTAATTACACATACATTACATAGATTGATGTCGGTTAAAGAAGAATATAAAATACATCTTGCCATATGTAAACTTCTAAACATGTCGGTCAGATAATAAAACAAGTTCTACGTATTACCTATCCAGGCATCATAATTACTAGTTAAGGAATCCTACATGAAGAAGAGCAACTACAAACAGAAAAAGCCAACAATCTCTGAATGTTTCACCGATACAATATGTTATAAAGCACATACATAAAGAAACAAACACAAAAATGTATAAAAATCTAATTAGACTGATCATGACATATGCATTTGAAACTAGACCCAATACAGACAAATAAAAAGATTGTTGGAGACAACTGACATAGAGGTCCTCAGAAAAATAGTCGAAACACTATAAGTGATCAAGAGCATAGTGACTAAATTAAAAACATGATTAATATCTTCCCTATAAATTTATGGGTAGAAGAAAGACGAAGTCTATGGAACCAACATATCAACAAGATGGGTAGAGGTAAAACGGTTAAGCTAGAGAAAGATATTGTATATGTACCCGAAAAAACAAAGAAGCGTAGAACGAGTAAAAATGAAATACACTATTACATTAATAATTGCCTTTAATGTTTGGAAACAACAACGCAGTGCTGCAATTATTTAAATTTTTTGTAATACACTATTGTTATTATATTTTAACTGAACTAAACAAACAGATGAAAAGTTTCTAGTTTGTAGCACCCTTGACATAAAACCACTTTGAGTATTGCTCTATGGATCGGGATTTGGTACATTTTAGAATGCAAAATGGGTACTCTATTTTCCGATTTCCTTTTTGGAAATTTTTTTAGTCCTCTATTTTACTACCGTGGCTGAAGATGAATTTTTGGGGCCCTTATTAGTGTTATTTACAAAATTAATTTATCTCGGAGAGCATAGATAATCAGGCGCAGATTTGGAGCAATACATAATAGTTAGCTGCGCCTGGCTGTACATCGAATTTGTATGATGTTTTTGGAAGTAAAAGACACGTGAAGGTAAACTTATTTGTAAGCATTTTATTTTTTCCATTTCTTTTCTCAAGTAGTTTCTAAATAGATTACCAGCGACTAATAATAATCTATAATGGCACATCGTCAGCTTGAAAACCCCAACTGGTGTTTACACCAGTAAAACAGTCCCCTTCCAGCTTGATTGCTTTCTTTAGGATCTTTTCAGACCAATGGTCTAGGAAAAAAAGCAGGCGTTATAAATATTCTACTATTTGAATAACCGATGGGGCAGCTAACGCCCCCCTCGTGTTTTCAGTTGTGATTTGAACTCGCATGGCATGCCGGATCGAGTTTGATGCGGAGGTTAATGATTGAAAATCTTTACATTTATTCTAATTTTATAACTTGTAGCAAACCTTCTGCTGTTTCCGAATTTCACTTGGGTATGAATGGTTCTCGACACCGAAAGGGAAAACAGACTAAAGATAATAAATAAAATTTAGTAAATATACAATTTTACCAGTAAAGTTTACCACCTGGCGATTAGAGAAGAACTTATTTTCTTCAAGCGATAGCTTTACCTTATTTATAAATACCTCACTTCTTAAGACGTCTCGGTGACATCGCTGATAGCGATGCCGTGCATGAATGATTATTAAATAGATTTTGCTTGGGGTGCCTGATGCCGCTCAGGCTTGTTCTTGGCGTGGTACTGGAATGTCTCATTGTTTTTTGCTACAGGAACTTACCACGAGTTGTAGGCGAGTGTGATTTTCATATCAAAAAACCACTCGACAGTCCAGTAGGTATATTTCTAAAAGAAGTGAATGCCAACTCTCAACAGATTCTGTATGATAATTCTACTGTGTTGATTTCTGCGGAAATTACACGTTATGTTTTCCAGAACTGTAAAACATAAAATGATAACGAGGGGGTATCCAAACAAATCGGGATTAAAGTGGTGTGATTCTAAGTGGACTGATTTGTTTTCTATGCCGTTTTTAAGTGTCTGCTAGCAACTTTGGCGATTTTCGTAATGATTGATAATAATAATAATTGCCATGGAAAAACCAACATTTTTAACAAAGTTTTTGATTTCATCATAAAAAAACTTTGTTAAATATAAAATTCATTGATTTGGGAAATAAACATAAAAGAAAATGTGAGAGATCAAAGTTGGTCGAGAATTTTGAAATTTGGTATAGGGGCCTAGATGTTGATTCTACACAACTTTTCTTAATAACTTTTTGTCGTATTTGCCATATAAAAGGCACTTTACTCTACAGAAATAGTAGATTACTATGTTATTAGGAGTAAAAGTGATACTTTATGTGGCGAAGCTGAAGTTTATTTAGCCGAACGTCAGTGAGGCAAATAATTCAGCTAAGCCACATAAAGTCACTTTTACTCCGAATAACATATACTATTTTATCCGCAAACGTATTCAGGTAAATTTCAGGCTAGCACTGTACCCCTGCCAGAGCCGAGCCGTGCCTGGGGTGCAAAGCGTGCACAGCACCCGGGCGGCAAACTATTTGGGGCGGCAAAATGAAAAATGAAAGAAATTTAAGATAGGTATGCTTGTGCCTTGCGGCATTAGAAAATGCAACATTTTTTATCAAGTTATAGTCTTGTGTCTGGCTTTTTTTCGTATAAAGGTAACTTGATACAGAGAAACGGTTGCATTTTTAAGGCGGCAAGCATGCAATAATAATTTATTACTTATAATTTATTTTTATTATAAACACGTCGCGTCGGTGCCGTTTGCTATTGTACACGGTGATTATACCGACACACGAGTTATCGCTCTGTCGCTATGGTGCAGCGTCATGAAACACGAAACTATATAGATCAGCGAAATCAGCTAGACTAAGCGGCCCTCTTTAGACACAAAAATAATGAGTAAATTGTGTATTTGTGCTTTGTTGCAACATGCTTCATGCTCATGCATGCCGCCGGCATATACGATAACAAACTTAAAAAGGGCAATTGGGGGTTAGTTTAGTTTGCGATTGAATGCTAGTAAGATTGTACTAAACTAAGCAGAAATAAAAAGGCTAAACGTTTCAAGCAAGAGCTAAATAATATAGTGCTTTTTAAAGTTGAAAGCTTTAAAACGTAAGTATTTTTCATTATTTTAAACATTTGAACTTTTCTGCTTATTTTTCTGTTTCGCTATCCTTAGAATTTATTTGTGCTTAATTCAGATGGCCGATGGCAGAAAGAGACTTTCCGGCTTTCAGTATCGAAAAAGAAAGTCCGAAAAAGACGAAATTAAAAAAGGACTGGCTGGCTCCTTAAAAAAAATTTTTGTTTCCACGGCGGCTGCAGCCGAACAACCATCAACAAGCCTGCAAGTGGAGGAACAGCTTGATTCGAACAAGGACACGCATATGGAAAATCCAGAAATAGGGCAAGAAAATAATAAATCCGAGGCGGATGCACAGGACACACCGGATTCACCACCACCAACCGAGGTTGCTGCTTAGGACGCTGGGATGGAAATATTGAAAGATCCTGCTCTTTGGCCGCAAGTTTTAACAGATAACATTAAAATGTCTATTCTTGAATTGGGGCCATTACAATTGAAAAATATTGCATTTCCATTAGACGATTCAAACAGATCTTTTTCAACTACTTATTATGACAAAAAATTAAGCAATAATGAAAAAGTTCCTAGAACATGGTTAGTTTATTCTAAGTCAAATAATTCTGTATTTTGTTTTTGTTGCAAATTATTTAAAGTTACTGATAATGTTTTTAACGATGATAAAGGTTATACTGACTGGCGACACTTATCTCAAAATTTAGACAGGCACGAAAAAAGTAAGGGGCATTTTGAGAGTGTTAAGAAATGGGTCGAGCTAAAAAAATCGATTGAAAAAGGGACAACTGTTGACTCAGTCAACCAAAATTTAATTAAGTTGGAAAAAAAAACGATGGACGTCAATTATTGAAAGAATCATTTCTGTCATACAGTATTTAGCTGGACAAAATGCAGCTTTTAGAGGAAGTAATCAAAAACTTTTCGAAAAAGGCAATGGTAATTTTTTGAAGCTAATTGAATCAATTGCAAAATTCGATAATATAATGGCGGAACATATTAGCAGAATTCAAAAAGATACCAATAATATGCCACATTATTTAGGTGATAAAATCCAAAATGAATTAATTTGTCTAATAGGTGAAAAAGTCAAGCAAAATATAATCGAAACTTTAAAATTGTGTAAATATTATTCAATTATATTAGATTGTACACCTGATGTGAGTCACGAAGAACAAATAACTGTAGTTGTCAGGTTCGTTTTCATTAATGATATTTCAAAGGGTATAGAAATTAGAGAGCATTTTTTAGGGTTCTGCCCAGTTACAGATACAACTGGTGAAGGACTAACGGCCTTTTTATTGAATTATTTAAAAATCCTAGAGCCTTTTTTGTCCCTTGTGCAGCTCATAGTCTTAATTTAGTTGTCAATGATGCTGCGAAAAGTTCGCTTGAAGTAACAAATTTCTTTGCTATTATTCAAGAAATATATGTTTTTTTTTTTCAGCCTCCACCTACCGTTGGCATATTCTCATGAAAGAACTTCCTACCATAACTGTAAAACCTTTTTTGTAATACCTACTTGTTAAATATTTCTTTAAGGACTGTTTACTACTGCGTAAGCAACCTCTTTACGGCCCGGCCGTAAAAAGTGTCCGTAAAGACCACGGCCTGCTAAACTGTGTGCCAAACGTCAAAGTGACGTTTGTCACACAAATCCAGCAGCAAGCAAGCCTTCAACTCCACATAGAAGAATGCGCAAAAAACTGCTATAACTCCTGAACATACGCTGAAATAACTTGCTCATTCAGAATCTTAATGTATTTAGGAATATCTTCATCATTTTCTACAGATGTCATAAGTTACGAGCTGGTTACAACTTAAAACTGCTTACAACCATACACGAAATTGGAAATAACTGACATTTATAAACAACAGTTGCAACGTTCTACGCACTCTCAATCATTCTAAAATGTCATTACACATGTCGATGATTACACAAACCTAGCGTTTTGATGAAAATAAATTAGAAAAATATAGATATGACCGAATTGTATGTAGGTATTACAAAACTATTGTACAATACACGTCCGTTAGGGCCTTTACTGCCTCGCCAGTATTATTCGACTCGCTCTTCGAGCTCGTCTCACAAATTCTCTGGCTCGGCAGTAAAGGCTATCCTAACGGACTTCTACTGTAAAATACTATATCTGATACACGGTGGGAGAGTAGAATCGATGCCATTAAAACCCTTAGATTTAATTTAGAAAAAATTTATGATGCTCTCTTTTCCCTTTATAATGATACATCAAGAGACAATGACACAAAAAACCTTGCAAAGTCACTAATTAATAAAATAAAATCATATAAATTTGTGTGTTCTCTAGTAATTTGGTACAATATTTTATCAAAAATAAACACTGTAAGCAAAATCATGCAAAAATCTAATATTATTTTACCAGAAACTGTAAAAATGTTGACAGAAATTCAAATTTTTTTCATTGAAATACGATCTGAAGGTAGTTTTACAGCTATGCTTAATGAGGCAAAAAAAATGCTGAAGATATAGACTGCGAAAGTGTTTTTCCAGCTGTAGGCTTGGTTAGACCGAGAAAAGCAAAGGTTTTTTTTGATTATGAACATAGAGATGAATCAATCGAATCACCAGAGTTGAATTTCAAAGTCAATTTTTATTTTTATATTCTTGATATAGTAATATCAAAATTAAATGACAGATTTGAACAGTTAAACGAGTGCAACTCCTATTTTGGCTTTTTAAATAATTTAGGCTCTTTATCTATAGATAAAGAAGAATTAATGAAATGTTGTATGGATTTACAAATTAAATTAACCGATTCATCTACAAAACAAATGGATGTTAATGCAATTGATTTGTGCAATGAAATTGAAATATTGTCCATTTATAATAAAAGCAATACGACTTCGGCCAAGGAAACTTTAGAATACCTTGTGGCTAATGATTTAATTAGCACTTTCCCGAATTTATCTGTAGCCCTACGAATTTTTTTAACGATGCCTGTCACTGTGGCTCATGGTGAGAGATCGTTTTCAAAATTAAAAATAATTAAAAACTATTTGAGATCTACTATGAGCCAGAACAGACTTACAAATTTGGCTGTAATAAGCATCGAGGAAGAGATCTGCCAGGCGTTAGATATGACGGATTTAATACGAGAATTTGCAATTAAAAAAGCAAGAAAAGTCGCTTTTGATATTTAAATTTAGAATTTATGTAGTTTTTAGTTCATGTTTATAACTTCTAAGTTACTAATAATAAATAATTTAAGCAATACTTTGTTTTATAACTATTAAAGCATTATGTTAGTTGTTTTAAATATTTAATTTTTTAATTTATACAAATAATAAAGTTTATAATAACCTTTATATTTTTTTATTTTTTAAAACAAGTTACAGTTATCAAGGCAACGCAGAATTTTAAAATTAACACTATTTACGTCTAAGGAGCTATACGCTATAGGGGCGGCAAACTATATCTTGCACCCGGGCGGCAGATACCCTTGGCTCGGCCCTGACCCCTGCGCCAACCTCTGTTGTTCAGATAACGCGCAACTGTAATGATATATGAACATACTGAATCACCCGTGCTAATAGCACACGGCCACAGCAGCTGTCACACCATAACCCACGGCGACAGATGCTCCGATCCGCTGCTTAAAGGTTTATTTAAATTAAAACTTTTTCGTACTTTTTTGAAAATAAAAACCGGCCTACGAACTAATTCTAAAAATTATCAAAATTTTAAGCCATCATACAATTTAATCGGTCCAGTATCTTCGGAGGAGATGGCGAACAAACATAGAAAGAAAGAAAGAGAGCAATCATTTTGTGTGCTTAGGCAGATAAAGTACGCAAAAGTCGCTATTTTGTCTGCTTAGGCAGATAAAGTGACACTTTTACCTTGTCAATAAAGACAAATAAGTTGTCACTTTTGTGACGTTTGCGGATAAAAACCTTTATTTAATCTATAAGAAATTTATATCATACAACTTCAACTTAAAAAGATGGTATAGATAAGATTAACTTACAGCATATAGGTCCATCCACCACCTTAAATACCAGGCCTTAAGTCATTGACGTGACAAGCTCGTAACGTGAGGTGAATGAGGCCAGTTATGGCTGTCGCCGTTTTTTTAATAATAATTTTAATTTAAAATAAGTATTTCTTCTTTTGGTGGTGCTACTTATTAGCTGCACTGAGACCTATTGGTCCATTGTGCTTGTCACCTAAATTGCTATGAGTCTCGTTCAACGAGGCCGGTTTCCAACTCGAAGGAAAGAATCCTACACATAAGAACGTTCCTTATTGCCTGGGGTTCAACCAGGCCGGCCCCAAAATGTTTATGTCCCAGTGTTACGAGAGCTACACATTGACATAGAACATGAATTGAAGTTTCTTCCTTCAACTAGCACTTCCTACAGGTGGCATCATTTACGATGCCAGTTGTAAATAAGTGCTTCTCTAGGTGGCCGTCTCCTGTTATTAGACCAGTCACGATCCTAATATTTTTCTTGATCATTGATACGAAAGTGGAGGTGTTACCAGGCGACATTTCCCTAATAAGGGGTTTTGCCCACATCTATCCCTGGCTAAGTCTGTAGACTGATTTCCTAGCCTTCGCCTCAATCACTAAGTGAAGGGGCGGAAGTCCGAGAAGCCCCTGCAGAGCTGCCGTGGAAGCAGTGCCTATTGCTCCTGTTATACCTAAATAGGTCAATCTCTGTAGCCTGTTGAGGTTATTTCTAATTGTTGCCTTGCTAGTTGCCGGCTACCAAACCAGAGCAGCATATGTTATTGTTGGTCTTGTAACCACAGTGTTACAACCACGAGGCCACAACTGGTTCCAAAGGTCCGTCTGCATCTCCACAGGGAGGCAGTCGCCGTTTGAATTTGTCTCTCTACATGATCTCTCCAGTTCAGCTTAGAATCCAGGGTGACTCGAAGATATCTGACCGATTCGGAGGGCTGAAGAGCTTTACCGAAGAGTGAGGGCTGTCTAAAACACTTGATTCTCCTTCTTTTGATGAAAATTACAAGTTCTGCTTTGGTAGAATTAATCCTGAACCCTTGCCTTATGCACCAGTTTTGTACACTAGTGAGTGCTTCTTGCATGACATTAGGGACAAGACTCCTCCCTGAGGACAGCCTCTAGTGGCAGTCGCTCTAATGGAGAGCTCGTCTGTTGAGACACTTACCTATCGGCCCGACAGCACGGAACCGATCCATCTTATCAACGAGGGTTTGATCCCGAGTTCCTCGGCCACTACACAGCATAGATAGAATCAAAGGAGGTGCTAGCAAACGCCCCTTCTATGTCTAGAAATGCACCAAGAGAGAACTGTTTGTGGTACAGGGCTTTCTCTAATTTGGAGATGATTGCATGAAGTGCTGTATCACCTGATCTGCCTTGTTGGTAGGCGTTATATGATGGTTGCAGTAAAAAAGCAACCAATGCTCCATCCTTAATACCTTTCAACCGGTCTTTCTTGCACTTTTAGCAGGAAAGAAGTCAGACTGATAGATCTGAAGTCCTTCGCGGTATCATGCATTGTACATTCCGCTTTAAGTAAGAAAATTATGTTTATACTATGACGCGTACAACGATACCTGTTCAATTATTGTGCGTTATTTAAATCATAAGCACTACATTTTGTACTTAATTCCATTTTCCATAGGTTGCTAGGCAAATTGCTAGCCAGCTAGTGCAATATGAAATAATATATGTTCGGTTCGCAATTTTGCTGTTGCACGTATATAGCAGGCTATGGACATCTGTCGAAAAAAAATGAAATATAATTGATTCATTTCTGCCAACCTTTGTATATTTACAGATAGTTTCGTAGTTAATTCCAATAAATTTCATAAATAATATATAAAGTGGCAGTGATATAGAGTTAGAATTTTTTTTTAATAATCCACGTTATGCCTGTTCACCACGTATGCTATTTCATGGCAGAGTTGGGTGAACAGTTTTAGCAGTTATATCACTAATGAGTCTATCAGACCACTATCACTACTATATTATAACAGTTATTATTGCAGAGTTTGACACTTCATATTATTCACTGTCGCTATTTAAGATATCAATAGGTAACCTTTTTTTCCGACGACCACTACGAAAAATGCTAAAAATAGCATGGTTTGGTGTTACGGAAAGTGACACATTGCACAGGTCACCTGAAAAGGTCACGTGGAGCGTGCGTTTTCCGTCTTAAAACACTAGTGCGACATGGTCTCCCGTAGCAACTAAAATGCGAGAGACCGTCACGGCCAATTCGGCATAAAACAGCGCGCGTCGCGAACCAAGCCGGTTCAAAAATGTAGTAAGTTAATGTCACAGAAATAGTATGACAATTTAAGTTGATGTTTAAGCAATAATTGCTTTATTTTGCGGTTAAAAGTGGTAAATTTGGTTTATATTATAAAGAATCAATAGTACATTGGTGGTCGTCGGAAAAGTATAGTGTATAACACGTGCTGATTGGATATTTCACACTTCTGCGAATGAGCCAATTGCCTTCGGCTCGTGGCTCAACTATCGCATTCGTGTGAAATATCCAACTTTCAGCACTAGTTAGACAATATACTATTTCACTCTAGTATGAACCTGACTACTGCCAATGTTATAATACACTGCACCACTGTACTGTTGAATGTTGTCGTAGAATTTTTGAGCTGTATTCTTTATGAACTCATCGATTGTGGGAATACCCGCTTGTGCTCTGTGGAGCTGAGAGTTCCTAACATAACACTGAGCATTTGTTATGATTCTTAGCAGTTTATTTTGTAGAACTTGAAGTTTACGTATGTTAGTTTTAGACGTTGCGCACCAGACACTGCAACCATATTTGAAAATCGGTCTAATAATGGCTGTATAAATTAAGATTCCACATTTTATTTTCAGCGACGACTTTTTGTTCATGATAGGATAGAGCATTGCCAGTTATGCATATGATTCAGTCAGCTTCTTATTGATATGATAGCTCCAAGTTAGCCTTCGGTCGCGAAATACTCCTAAATATTTGACTGCACTATCTTTCGTGTTCCAGGGTATGAACGTATCATTGACAACAATGTTCGGCGGGTCTAATTGCCGACGGAGGGTAAAGATTTTGGCATCACATTTGTTGGGGTTAATTGCTATGCACCAATTTTTAAACCACAAGCTAAGATCATCCACGCTTTTCTGAAGATCGCTTTCCGCTGTTAATATTGTAATTTATTTGGCTTGGAAATAATTAAAACTATTGCGTGTTTCCACTCAGAGGAAAAATATACTATTCTTAAGCATGTAACCTTAGCTTCCGCATAAATTATAAACAAACATTAAAAATGTATTAAATTCATGCATCGCCCATCCAAGCATTATCACGAGTAACATCTTGCCGACGCTCGAAGAAGCTATTACGAACTCGGGCCTGCGCTGCGCAATAGACACGAAGAGTCGACCCTCGCGCCGCTCTCCCACCCAAGAACGTCCAAAGTGGTTGCTTTGATAACACGGCGCAAATGATTTTGAAAGAAGCTCAGCGACCAGTTCACGGCACTTGAGACTTGAGTTTATCCCGAATTGAGATGTTCTCCCCCTTTAGTCTACCAGTCCCGATCCTGTCCCGTCCGAAGAATCTTCCTGAGTCCCCGGACTTACCTTATCCCAAGCTCCCCTCCCGAAATCAGATTGAGGCAGCGACTCGTAATTAGTGCCCGTCTTCTGGTTTGTTATCCTAAAAACCTGATCCGAAATCAGATTGAGGCGGCGACTCGTAATTAGTGCCCGTCTTCTGGTTTGCTATCCTAAAAACCTGATCCGAAACCAAACTGAGGCGGCGACTTGTAATTAGTGCCCGTCTTCTGGTTTGTGTTACCAAACACGTAGAAAGAACCCGCATTGCAATCCGCCCCGCAACAATCTCGAAAACTATTGAATCCCAGAATTACTACGCAGCCCAATTACAGAGCCCGCTACCTATTAATCACTGTAACTGCAGGTTACCTACCTGAAGGCCTCCCACGGGACGTGGAGAGCCGTCTTCATAAAGCAGGAAAGTCCAGCCCGTCTGTAACATTCATCGCCGGGAAAATTTCTTCAACAACCGGTCGAGTACGCCCGTAACACACCAACGTGAGGGAGGTTGCAGCGTCGTCCAGAGAGAACGAAACGCGACGCTCCAGGCGAAATTGTTATTTTTGTGTAATATACATTTCATTTAAGCAAATATTGATTTTGTACCTATAGCTAAACAAAATATATCTATCTAAGGTAATTATCTGGTGTTTGTTTGCTAATCAAATATATATATGAGGGAACGTATTTCTCCGACTTTGAGCTTTAACTGAGATATGAATTTTGACGCCCTTAGTAAGGGGGTGAAACGTCACATGCAGGCATTAAAAATTGCAGTTAATAAGCATATAGCTTTGTGCGGCAAGTTTTTTAAAGCTATGTTAGAATCATATCTGCTCTATGCGCTTTCGTAGACTTTAAAGATTTTATATATCCCTTGAGTTCTGAGGGAGATACAGGCTTAGTTAGTGTTATATCACCCGTATTTATACTTTCAATTCCTCCTTCAACAAGTCAGGTGTGATTAGGGTTTGTTAGCTTTTTACTTACCTTTAGGTCGTCGTTCTTTAATTATTTAGCTCAACAATTGAACATTATATAAGTGTACTTGAGGCCCGTCTACTAGCAACAGTGAAAGACGTCGCGAATTCTTTAATTAAGATGTTAAAGGGAGCGCTAACAAGTTTAAAACTCACACACACTGATATATGTCAAGAAACTTGTAACTTCACTGTATATCTAAATAAACAATTATTGAACCCAATGCTTGTAATTAAAATGAAAGAGAGCAATACCCTTAACTAGTTTTATTATCACTTCAAACTTGAGACATCCAAAATTGGCCTATTATATTAACGGGACGGCGGGGTACCCCTATTAACTTAAACTACTAGGTCTTTCTAATGTTTACACAGCGTTTTTATATGCAAAATATCATCAAAATCACTTATCTGTTCGTGATTACACTTGTAGACGTTTACTGAATCAGATTAACTGTCAGCTTGAGAGCTCCCAATCGTCAGCTATCACCTGCGGCAAGTAGTTCTCAAAACTGCCTGGTGACTTCCAGCAGACTAAATTTTCTGTAGGTTTTCACTCCTACACTTTTTGCTATAATTCGAAGTTCAAGATAAAATACGGTAGATGCCAAAATAATTGTACCTACGCTGTTAAACAGGCAATAAACTTTAGAATCGTGATTCCGTGGTTTCCCAAATCGCTTCTAAGTTCGAATCTACATTCGTCGGAAAAATGACTCTCGCTTCTTAAATCTCCTACCAGGAAGGTTAGCCAGTAATATTCCCTACTATAGCCCAAACCATATGCAATGGCGAGATTATCACTTATATACCACGAAACCCCTTGCAGTTTCAAATGCTGTCACACGTTTTTTTCAAAACAAAAACCGTTGTTTTTCTTTTTCCTCTAGTAACGACCAATGCCAATCTGATATTAATTTTTATGAGTTATTATCGCATTAATCCCACTTGATCTCTTATTCAACACTTATATACTGTAGATTACTAGTATTAATATCATATGCTTTTAGCACTAACAGGTTGTTGTACTGGAAAGTGGTGGTAAATGTTTCTTCTAGCTGTTGTGCAAAGATTTCATATTTATCTATTTCTTCCGGAATTTTGCGGTTGTTAATTGTTAGTGTTGGAATAGTTACTGGTTGTTTTAGAATCCGTTTAGTGGCTCTCCACATACTGGGGTCACTTGGTTCAAGGGACTCTATATAGTGATTGTGTGAAACAATTCTAAACTGGTCCAGTTCTTTACTTACTAATCGTATCAACACATTTAGATGGCGTTTGATTGCAGGCTCTCTAGAGCGCTGTCATAATCTGCACGTAGCATGCTTTTCTTTAATAATATTTAGGATTCGTGTTGGGAGAGCTTGATTACTGGAGGAACCATGTGAGCGCGTGACAATGGTAGCTTGCCTGATTACTGAAGATGCGGTTTCTTTAAAAGATTCTATTATCTTGTCAATGTCTATTTGAGTACTTAAATCTGTAGGGCAAATTATACGTTCGTTTATTATGTATCGAAATCGTTTCCACTCGATGGGTCCATTTATTAGCCTTGGAATTTTTGGGTAGTAGTAGGGTGTGTAGTTTAGGTTGAACACTACAGGTAGGTGATGGGAATCGAGTTCTGTTAATATAGTTTGACGTATTGGAAGTGCTAGATTTTTATTCACTAATATATCCAAAATATCAGGTAGCTGATTTTGTCTGTATGGGTAATAAGTATAATCATTCGTAGCAGATATATGTAGTGCCAGTTGGGACGCCTAATTATTAAGTTTAACTCTATTTGGATTGTTAGTTCGGCAGCCCCAAATTGTGTTCTTACTATTAAGATCACCTACTAGTAATGTAGGATGTAATATATTTCTGAGATCATTCAGGATAAGTTTATTGGAGGGGGTTTGTAAGCCGACACTATATTGATTGAAGAACTATTCTTAAAGTTAATTTAATTGCGACGGCTTCTAATTGATTAACGTCCACTAGTTCAATGGGCGTCGCTACCAGGTTCTGTTTAATAATTATGTCAGATCCACCCCATCCAATTCCTGTTTCTCGGTTTTTTCTAAAAACATGATGGGAATAGTGAATTTTTCATTTTGTATTAGGTGCGTTTCTGTAACGCAGGCAACCATGTCTGGCTAAAAATGATATGAAAATGGATCATTGAGTTTTTAATCCGTTGGCATTCCAATTAAGTAGGGTTAACTTTTGTATAGTGATTTGGTTATTTGCAGCCATTTTAGAACAATAATGTGATAAGGGACATTATGAAGCTATTAATTTGGTCAAGATGAGGGGTAATCATTTCGAGGAGGGATTGAAGGATTTTTGATGTGAAAGATTCGGAATTGCTCGGTCCTAGATTATTATAGCTAATTATGTTAGGGTTCAGGGGATTGCAATGATTTTTAACGGCTTGTGCATAGTTTGGGTTGGCAGTGATGTTTCCGGTTATAGTAGAATTGGGGTTAGTAGACCTTATTGTAGGCAGACTTGTTTTTTTATTGAGATTTCTAATGTAAGGACACCCTCTATTGTTGGCCGTATGATCTCCGCCACAGTTAACGCAGGCAGGTTTATCTTCTTTAGGTTTAACGCATTTAGAGAAATGATGGTGCTGGCTGCATTCCACGCATTCCGGAGGTAGATGACAATAGTTCTTCGTGTGCCCCAGTAGCTGACAGTTAGGTAGTACATTGCGATGTGTCACTGTTTCTACGTCTCGGTTCTATTGAAATTACACAATGTAGCAGTCTGTTCAGATTGAATATGTCTTTCGCTTTTTCTGTAGTGTTTAGTTCAGCTGCTGTTACCCACGACTTCGTACGCGCGAGGTTCGTTATTTGTGTATTAAATAATGACTAATTATTTGCTGTCATCCCATCCCATCCCATCCCATCATATCCCATCCCCGTACCCGTCTCCGTCCCCGTCCCTTTCGCCGTCCTCGTTCCCGTCTTGTCCCGTCCCGTTCCATCCTGTCCCGTCCCGTCCCGTCCCGTCTCGTCTCGTCTCGTCCCGTCCCGTCCCGTCCCGTCCCGTCCCGTCCCGTCCCGTCCCGTCCCTTCCCGTCCCGTCCCGTTCCTTCCCTTCCCGTCCCGTCCCGTCCTGTCTCGTTCCGTCACCTCTCCTCCAATCCCATCCCAACCCTTCCCCTTCCCTTCCTTCCCGTCCCGTTCCGTCCCGTCCCGTCATCTCCTATTTTCACCTTCAGGGGACAAATTTCCAAAAACTGATCTTGCAAAATTCCAACCCCTTTTTTACCCCTTTAGGGGTTGAATTTTCAAAAATCCTTTCTTAGCGGATGCCTACTCCCTATGAGAAATCTGCCTGCCAAATTTCAAGTTTGTAGCATTTAGAATTTCTGAGATTTCGTGATTAATCAGTGAGTGGTATTTTGCCTTTATATATATAGATTAGGTATATTTACGGAAATAGGGCAATTTTAAGGCGAATATATATAATTATTTCTTTTATTCTCTATTCTAAGTGGTCGATTTTATGAAAATAATTACTTATTTTTACTTCCTTTTACAATAAAGGAAGTATCACCCCAAAAATTCGAAATTGAGTTTTCAACAGATTCACGTTTCAGAGTCCTCTGAACGCAAAAAACATATTTTTGTTCATTGGTCTGTGTGTCTGTAAACAAAATATCTCAAAAACGGAAAGAGGTATGGCGTTGAAACTTCATATATAAGTTTTGTGTACTATGTAAATGCGACAGCAAGCTTTTGAAGAAAATCGCATAACCAGAAGTAGATGTTTACTCTTGTGATTTTTCAGTTTTTTCGATTTTTTCAAAAACGGCTCTAACGATTTTTTTCACACATTTTTAATGTGTATTGATGTAAGATACGTGATTTTCCAGTTGAATACTTCTAAAATCGGTTTCTTTTGTTTTTTTTTCTATTTTTTTTTATTAACTCCTATTTTAAATAGAACACCCGGTATATATATATATATGACAGCACTGCAGGCCTAAAGGCCTATGGCTTGGATCTTCTTTCTCCATAGTTCCCTATTCTGTACTAGGATCTGCCAGTTCTCTAATTTGTATTCCGTTATGTCCTCTTTGAGGCAGTCCCACCAAGTTTTCTTCGGTCTTCCCTTTCTGTTTCTTCCTTCCGGTTTACTTTTGAATATTTTCCTGGTTAATTCTTCATCTCCCATTCTACCAATGTGCCCTAACCATCGTAATCTGCTTTGTTGCACTTTCACTTTTATACTTGTGTCTTGAAATAATTCTTCCAGCTCCGCGTTAGTTCTCCTTCTCCAACTTCCATTTTCCTTGATTCCTCCAAAGATCCTTCTTAGTACTCTTCTCTCCCATATTTCCAAACGCTTGATGTTCTCCATTGTCAAAACCCACGCTTCACTCCCGAACAAAACTATCGGTCTGATCACTGTTTTATATAGCTTCAACTTTAAATTTCTCGAAAGGTCTTTCGCTCTTAAAATACTATTCAGCGCACCAGCACATTTGGATCCCGCAGCAATTCTCCTTAGAATGTTTTTGTTATGGTTACCATCACTGGATATTTCGGCACCTAAGTACACTACACTATCAGTTAGTTTGAAGTTGTATTTCCTCTTCATATCTAGCGAAGTAATTTCAAGGCCTTGGTCTTCTTGAGGTTTATTACCTAAACTCATGTAGCTCGTTTTCTTCTCATTTATTTGTAGTCCAATTGCAAGGGCTTGCTTTTCTAGGTTTTTAAGAATGATTTTTAGCTCTTCTTTGGTTCTAGAAAGTAGTACCACATCGTTCGCGTATGCAAGTCCCTGGTGTGAATTTTTAAGGATATTATTCAGTTTGATTTCGCTTCTTCTGAATACCTGATCCAGAACTATATTGAAGAGTGTTGTTGAGAGTGGGTCGCCTTGTTTTAGTCCTATGTTGCTTTGAAAGTCATTAGATTCTCGTCCTCTATATTTTACCTTATTTGTTGTGTTTGTTAGCGTCATCCTCACCAACCAAATTAACTCTTCTGGGATCTCCATCTCCTTCATTGCTTTGTATACTTCGTCTCGTTTGATTTTATCGTACGCATTTTTAAAATCGATAAATAGTGCATATATCCGTATATTTTTTATATTAAATTTTTCTTGAATCTGGTTTAGTACAATGATATGGTCAACTACTGACCTACCCTTCTTAAAACCTGCTTGATATTGGCCAATTTTACCATCTATTATTTTTTGTAGTTTGCTGTTGACTAGGTGTGCTAAAATCTTATAAACGATGTTTAATAGGGCTATAGGTCTGTAATTTTCCGGCATTTGTGTATTACCTTTTTTATATATCGGGCAGATCATTGCCGTGTGCCATTCCTTCGGCATTTCTTTCCTCTTCCAGATTTCTGATAACATATCATATACTCTCTTAGTTAGATCTTCGTCTGCATGTTTAATTAGTTCCGCCACAATTTCGTCCGATCCTGCACTTTTATTATTCTTCATCCTACTAAGGATTTTTTTGAACTCTTCAAAATTGGGTATTTCTACTTGGTTTTTATAATTCGACGGTTTGTTATCTTGAATCTCTTCATTGTCTGTAGGTTCCCAAACGGTATTTTTGAAGTGCTTTGCCCAGATGTTGACCATTTGTTTTTCGTCCAGGTATAATTCATCTTTATCATTTCTCAATCCTATGGTTTGTGCATACCCTTTCTTTTCCATCTTTATTTTTTTGTAGAAGTTTCTAGTGTTTTTGTGCTCATACGTTGTTTGTATGCTCTCTATCTTTTTTTCCATCATTTCTCTCTTTTTGGCTCTACATAAATTGTTGGTGTCATTCCTTACTTTTCTATACTTCTCTTGTAGCTCAGCTGTCGGATTATTTATCATTTGTAGTCTTATTTTTTTCCTTTCTTGTACCATGTTTTTGCAGTCCGTGTCAAACCATTCTTTTTTTATACCTTTGTCTTCCCATTGTAGGATGTTTGCACTTTCCTTTATAACATTCTTTATAAGTTCCCATTCGTCCTCTATGTTTTCATTTTTTCCACATTTATTTATTGCTTCCTTGGTTTTTGCTTCGTATTCTCTTTTTACCAGTTCCTCTTCTAGCTTTTTTATTTCCCACTTAGTACTTCTTGGTCTCTTTCCCTTTGTTAGATCTGGAGTTAGTTGCTGGATTGTTGCTTTAATCAACATATGGTCTGAGTTAACATCTGCTCCCCTATATGTTCTTACATTATGTATACACTGTGCATGCACTTTTGTCACCAGCAGGTGGTCGATTTGGTTTTGGGTTTTTTTGTCTGGGCTAATCCAAGTGATTTTATGTATATTTTTCCTTTGGAGCATCGTGCTTTTAACAACCATGTTCTTGTTAGTCGCAAGGTCTACTACCATTTGGCCATTTTCATTGGTTACATCGTGGAGACTTTCTTTGCCTACAGCTGGTATATTCCACTCCTCTTTGCCGATTTTTACACCCGGTATATTATTACATTTTTGAATTCAGATTACAATTCTAGAGAAAATTTGTCTCTTTACCTAACGCTCTATTTTGTACCGTTTTTGTAGAACTTGTAATTTTTGAATTTTTTTTACAAATGCTTAAAAATTTAAAATCAAATTTTTGGCTAATTATAAGATCACTGTAAAAGGAGGGTGTGGGTGTATCACACCAGATCTTTTATAGTTTGTAGAGACGCTACAGTACGTTGCGCTTGTTGCGTATTTACGTATTACAAGTTTGTCTTTTTTTATTTTAAAAGCATACGTCCACGGCTTCCTGGATTAATATTAATCCAGGAGGTTGTGCCTACGTGACAGATAATTTATCAAAAACCCAACAGATGGCGCCAAAGTACGTTGGCTCAAGAATCACAAAAATTATACAATGTGGCGGGCCGCGTAGAGACGTCTCGTCGGTCTCGCATTAATCCAGGAGGCCGTGTTGTTGAGATATTAGATTTTTCAGGATCGCGGTAGGTGTAGTAGTGTAATTTACGTTCATCATATTTTGTAAGTGCTCTGTAGTCTTCTATTTTGTTTAGGTTGATTTTTACTTGATTATCTCTGTAAGTAGTGGAAAAGTCTTCTTTGATTATTTTCTTCACATCGTCGATTACGTTCTGATAGTGTGTGGCGTTTGGTAGAAATATTGGGGAGATTTTAGGTTTTGTTGTTGGGCTTGATCTTGGTTCATTTGATTTATTCAGTGGATCATTTTGTGTAGTGTTATCTTGCGTCGATTGTAGAGTATAATATCTGTTTTGAGAAACAAGTTTTTGTGAGTTGAATAAGTATCGTTTGTTTATATCATTGTCGTCCGGTAACGATAATGGTCGTTTGTTTGAATTTTTGTAATAATTGGGATTTTCCTGGAATATCATTTCTGATTGTATACTGATATCGTTCAATCCTTTATAGATTATAGATTATAGTTGGTGATTTTAAACGAAAGTTATTTGTTTGGGACATCACGCGTTATTGGTTTGATAAATGTTCGAAAATCAGGTGTTCAATGCGGAAGAATGGTAAGGTTATCTTATTACCCAGCACAGGTCACGCCGCAATCGAAAAGATCGATGTAGCACTAGGATTTATTTACGTGTAGGTATTATTTAATGTAAGAACTGTAATTATTAATTATTAACTTGATTAAAGTGCAATAACTTCGTAAGACACAAGCTTTACGTCCGGTCACGAGCCTGTTTCGCGCAAGACTCCGAGTTAGAATTAACACGTCTAAACATAACGGAAGCTGCAGAGGAAACAACATTAAATTTACTACCAGAAACATCCAAAAACGCACTTATGTTCTCTTTATGGATTGGAACAAAAGATGAAAGAGCAAAATCGTTTTTCGAGAACGTTTAATTTGGAAATTGCTAAAAAAATGTTGAAGTTCTACTTTATGAACACAATACTCAATATACTGTTTGATGCTTTCGCGGTTACTCGAATTATTCTTTTTAACATAGAATTTCGGCTTAGACCGCGTAGTATTAAGGATAAACACCCAGAATTTTCTGGCTTAATGTCCCTTGCACCTTGTGAACTCGAGCAAGAATCCGCGAGATGGCTATCCTCTTTGGTGGCTCGTGTTGTTTGAGTATCTTGAGAACAAATATACTTAGGCAGATTTGACCCCGTTGCTGTTTGTGCATCCATATTCACTATCCCGTGCGACTTTCACTCTGATGATGCATTAGTGAATCTTTGCCCTCCAACTGCCAATGGTTCCTGGTTTTTCATTAATTATCAAATAAGGAAGGGTGCTGTCTAAAGAATAGTCCTAAATAAGATTCCAGCCATGAGAAAAGACATTGCTAAATATTTAATATTACCAAACTCCGACTATACTATGATCAAAAATTATGTTCATCTAGTACGGATATGGGATAGATCCTAATTTATGAATGCAACTATAAGTCATTCAAAAATCAAATGTAAAGTTTGACATTTAAGTATAAACATAGTTGCATTCCTAAATTAGGAACTATTCCGTAGCCGTACTAGATGAAAATCATTTTTGTTCATACTTTATATACCGGGCACTGCTTTCCGATCTTCCGCAACAATCTTTGTTGATGCTGGTAGTCACATAACACATTAAAACGCCATGGTGGCTGCAGATCCACAGCAGTCGCTTAAGGATATATCGATGAATCTCTAAAAATAAACATGACATAGCTAATAAAATTACAAATGCAATAGGGAACATTTCAGATAAATGATCGACTTCGGGAATGGGAAATCGGGATAATCCATTGACTTCAACGACGGAAAAATTTCAATATCAAGAAAATATAAGTATTCAATATTCCACTAGTTATCCAAAAATGGTTCTCAATAATTGCACATTTAACTTTAATAAATGAATTACATGCGTAGGAACTTAGTTTATAATTTGAAGTTTTTTGTTCAATTTTGTAGTCGGTTAATAAGTAATTCTGTAATTTCACTTGTTCATAGCAAATAGCAATAAATAAAATATAGTTGTATCCATGATTGTTTATACTATATCTTAAACGTAATCAATAGGTAGTAGTATACAAAGTATAGTATGCAACTCTCACGAAATGGCAATATTGTACTTCATACCGTGTAAAATGAGCCTCATTTCGTGATCGTTTCATACTATACTATTTTAGTTTTAACTGAATCAAATAATGCTTATTTCGTATTGAATTGTGATGTCAATAAAGAAAGTGTTAGTAAAGTATTATGTATATAAAATTTCATTGTGCAAACGTAGTACAAAAATATGTGTTATTTGTATATCATGTGATGTGCTCACTTGTGTGGTTAATAAAAAAAAATCTGTGTTGACGGAGTATTGTTTAAATAAAATGCGAATAAGGTTGCAACTTCAATATGTAGGTATAAATTGTTTGATTAATTTTTTGTCACATAACTGTGATTAGTTGCTACTCATTTGTGCTGACATTAAGAAAAACATTAAGGTCTATTCCCAAATACAATCCCAATGTAAGAAGTGTGGTGGTGGAAGCAATACACGCTTTATATCGCTCCTCCGAAACTTCTAAAATTACAGTATTAATTGAATTTTAAAAACTTTGTTTCAAGTGCAAATAATTTCTAAAGTGAGTTGTGTGCAGCGGTAGTATGCATTTTTAGTGAATAAATCGAATTATTCGTAAAAATGCCAGATATATGTGGAGTATGTAATATTGCAATTACCAATCGCAACAACACCGGCCTTCAATGCCAAGGTACCTGCGGTCGTTTCTATCACTTCAAATGTGTTGGAATACCTTCTGATAGCAGTACGACTATCAAAAACAAGTTTATCTGCAACGACTGCAAGGCACCACAAGATAATATCCCCTCGGCTGGAAATATAATGAACATATTAACTGAACTACGCAACGATATGAAAACTATAAAAACCTCGCAGCAAGATATTGTGGCATCCGTTTCATTTTTCTCTGAAAAACTCGATGAATATGACAAGAAGATGCAAGTATTCAACGAGAACATGAAAAAAATTGAAGACGTGGTTAAAGAGAATGCTCAGCTTAAGCAGGTGGTAAATCAGCTGGCAAACAGAATAGATGAACTGGAGCAATACTCAAGGATATGTAATATAGAGATTCAAGGAGTACCAGAAACAAAAAATGAGAACCTAAATGAAATAACCGCTGCAATTGGTCGGGCAATAAATTGTCAGATCGTGGAAAACGACATCGATGCGCTACACAGAATTAACCCTGTTTACAAAAGTGAAGCACCAAGACCCATTGTTGTAAAATTTTTTGCTAGGAATAAGAAAAGTAACGTAATGAGCGCTTACCGAAACCATAAACAACTGAACACTCAAGAAATTGGCGTAAACGGACCAGTCAAACGCATTTATATTAACGACCACTTGTGTCCATCAAGAAAAAATCTGTTACGTAAAGCCAGAAACCTATGTCGTGACAAAGGATACAAATATGTCTGGGTGCGTGACATGAAGATCTTTGTTAAAAAAGGTGATAGTGACAATGCTATTATTATTAAATCCGATTCTGATTTATCTAATCTGTAATAGGAGATTGTTGGCTGCTGTGTTGATTATTGATTTCATTTTAATTAAAATATTATGTTTATTAGTTTAATTTCTTTCGTTATTTATGGAGCTACATCATAATAATGAATTAAATTTACCTCATGAAGAGGCTTTAGTTATAGAAGATCCGTATCAGCGCAAAGCTATCTTCCCTGATGTGCAGCATCAAATGTTTTATCATATTTGTTTCAATATTAGAAGTTTGAGGAAAAATTTTGATAATTTTCTGATTTACTTAAACTTTCTTGATCCAAAACCTAACATTATATTACTGACAGAAATTTGGATATATGAACACGAAAAACAAAATTATAATATAGTGGGTTATCAGAGTTTTTTTGATTTCAGAGAGGACGGCAGATCAGGAGGAGTTGTATTTTTTGTTAAGAATGATGTAACAGTTGATAAAATGTATTTAAAATTTGTTTCAGCAGAGACTTTACTTCTTAGGTGTTCTAGAAATGATACAACTGTAACTTTCCTAGGATTATATAGATCACATGCAATTCCTGTGCCTACATTCACAAATGAACTTGCGAGATTCTTTCAAGAAACAAAAAATGAAAAAAATGTAGTGTTGTCTGGGGATGTGAACATTGACCTTCTAAAAAACGAGGATATGGTAAGAGAATATATTGATTTGTTGTCTGTAAATGGTTTTGAATCTTATATACAAGATATAACTCGACCAGGTAATAATGGTCAGAACGGCAGTTGCTTAGATCATTTATTTGTACGTGGCCTCCGCGGAACTCGAATAAATTCAGCAATAATTAAATGTGATGTCGCTGACCATTATGGTACTGCTCTTGTCATAGGTAGCAACACTGATGATGCTCGTATCAATAAAAATAAAAATTTATCGAGAATTGAAATTGACTATTGTAAATTAAAGGAAAATTTAAATTTGTTAGATTGGGTAAAAGTTTATAACGAAAATCGTGTAACTGTGGCATATTCACATTTCATAAATATATTAACTCAAAAAATACAATCATGCAGTAAAACTATAACGTATAATGCAAAAACAAAACCAATAAAACCTTGGATAACAAATGGAATTATAGTATCTATAAGAAAAAGAGATAAAATGTTTAAAAAACTGAAAAAAGAACCATTTAATGTAAAACTAAAAGAGAAATACAAAAACTATAGAAATTATTTAACAAAACTAATTGCAGTGGTAAAGGAGTCGTATTACACTAACAAAATGTCAGAAAACCATAATAATATTAAAAAACAGTGGCATATTATAAATGAAATTACAGGAAACATAAACAAAACTAACAAAATTGATACATTAGTAAAAGACAACACAGAAATCACAGATCATAAAAATATAGCAAACGAACTTAATTCATTCTTTGTAAATGTCCCTACAGAGATTATTAATAACATTCGCAGTGATATCAATTATGATAAAGAAATACAATGTTTCGGCAACTACAATAATCCAAATTCGTTTGTGTTGCTGCCTGTGACAGAAGCTGATATTGAGCACATTATTTCAAATATTAAGTGTAATAAAGCACCGGGATTTGATGGAATAAGTGCTCGAATGGTCAGGGAAATTGGAAGTCAAATTGTCCCAGTTTTACGCCACATATTTAATTTATCAATAGAAACCGGAGTAGTACCAAATGGTATGAAGATTGCTGTTATTGTTCCATTACATAAAGGAGGAAGCGTAACTACCATAACAAACTACAGACCTATAGCACTATTATCAATCTTTTCAAAAATATTTGAAAAACTTATTGCAAGTCAGTTAACAAACTTTTTAACTAAATCAAATTTCTTTTCTAATAACCAGTATGGTTTTCTTCCTGGTAGAGGAACGGAACTAGCATTAGTTAACTTCTCATCATATATTTCAGAAAACTTAGATAAGGAAAACAAAGTTACGGGATTATTCATAGATATATCTAAAGCTTTTGATACTGTATGTCACTCAAATCTAATTAAAAAACTAGAAAATGCTGGTATTAGAGGATTGCCACTAACTTGGTTTAAAAATTATCTACGAGAAAGACAACAGTGCGTAAAGATAGGGAACACATACAGCGAATTTATGAGAGTTGACAGTGGTGTGCCACAAGGTTCGGTTTTAGGTCCGATACTATTCTTAGTATATATAAATGATCTATGCGAAGCAAATTTCAGAGGGAACATTTTCACATTTGCGGATGACACTGCTTTGGTTTATTCTGCCAAGTCTGCCATGCAAAATTATGAAAACATGGAATTTGACTTAAAGATAATTAGAGCTTGGTTCAGTGTAAATAAAATGGCTATGAATACAGAAAAAACCAAATATGTCAATTTTAGCTTACGTAATGATTTTGAATTTACGAATCCTATCAAATATCACTTGAAAGATTGTCCTAAAAATTGTGACTGTACTGTTTTGCAATCAAATAACAACATAAAATATTTGGGTATTATTTTTGATAACCAGATGTCCTGGAAACCGCACGCAAACGCTTTATATAAAAGATTAAATTACGCTTCAGCCAAATTCTACCACTTATCAAAGTGCCTTTCGTCATCAACTTTGAGATCTGTGTATTTTGCAATTGCAGGCTCTCTGTTTTCATATGGAATATGTGCTTGGGGTGGTATATACACATCCACAATTAAGTCATTAATAACGGTTCAAAAAAATTTTGTTAGGATGATTTCAAAATGTAGTAGAATTACACCGTCAAAGCCATTATTTAGAAAATTAAGATTAATGAATTTACAAGAAATGTATTGCTATAAAGTATGTAATTTGATTAAAACATGTAAAAACTATTTACCGGTAGAAACTAATTATTTAGTTAGAAAACCAGAATATTCAATACTTAAAGTACCTTTCTGTAGGAAAACAGCTACACAGCGAAGTTTTATCTATTTGGGACCAAAAATATACAACTCACTTCCTGGTGACATCAAATGCGTGCACCAAAAATTATTCAAAAAAAGATCTGCTTGTTTTATTCGAAATCAAGAAGATTTTGCAGAAACATTGTTGGCAAGAAATATGTAAAAATTAAATAGTAATATTTTTGAGAATATAGTAGGGTACCTACAATTGCTTCCACTACAAAAAAAAAAAAAGAAAAAAAAATGTAATGCTAACTTTAAAACATAAACTTCTGTTAATATTTATCTTAAAATTTAAAAAGAAAAACAAATTAAATACACCTTCTACACACAAGTTTCTTCAACTTTGTAGAAGGTTTCCCAGGGAAGTAGCTTTTCGCTACAGTGAATTTATTTAAATTGAAAATATATATATACATATACATGTGTAACTAAATTGTTTTTCAGTGCATTGTATAGTATTGTAAAGGGGGAATAAATGCTATTATTATTATTATTATTATTATATAAATTGAGTTGAAGGTTCGGTGACATGCATGACCAGATCCTATCGAAGCCAAAGTTGTACACTTAACTTTAAAATTATAATGTTTGTTTTGGATCAAATTATGCTCACTCGTGGTGTTAATGAAATAAACGTGTTCTGCTTATGTAAAATGAGAAAGTTACAATTTCACGCTGCAGTGTGTAGTGAGTATGCATATTTGTGTAATTTGTTACAACAAGGAGTTGTGATTCAATTCACATTTTATTGGAACATACTTGACAGAAATTGTTTTTTTATTGACAGCACTCGTAAATTCAAAGTGACCACAGTCATATGAGTATAAATAATAAATAAGATATTTTGAACCTTCTTATTTTATGCAAACAATACTTTACCCATGCAGCACATTTTTTTCTGTTAACAGGACAGGTGAGCACAAAGAGAGCCGAATTAGATTTTATTAAAAAACATTATACTAAAGTTGAAGGAGCACCGTTATGTGTGAGCACTTCAGCCAAAGCAAAGTAAAACTTTATTCCACAACAATCTCCAACAAATGCGTTAATAAGGTTTTATCTACTTTGGTGTCACAATATGACTATTATAACACCGAAAACAGTGTTATAATAGAGTCTATTATAACACTGTTTTTGCACTGTTATCTTTATATATATAATTCTTCTCTACGTGTGTATGTGACTGAACTCCTCCTAAACGGCTGGACCGATTTTGATGAAATTTTTTGTGTGTATTTGAGTGGGTCCCTGAATGGTTTAGATTTACAATTGGACCCGGTAGGTGGCGCTGCAATCGGGTTCTAGGAATTTCTTGAATTTTTTTTTGACAAATTTCTTTTTTAATTTTTTTTAAAGATATCTCGCATATCAGAACATATAACCCTAAAATTTCACCCCCCACCAACCCTCAATATTTTTTAAAATAAAAAAAATCAAAAATTCGAAAATCGAAAAAACCTTTGCTGAACCTGCTAATAGCAGGCAAACCAACGTTCGGACAGGACAACGTCTGTCGGGTCCCCCAAAATTTCACCCCCCCACCGCCCCGCAATATTTTTTAAAATGAAAATCTTTATATATATAATTTTTCTGTACATGTGTATGTGACTGAACTCCTAAACAGCTGAACCGATTTTGATGAATTTTTGTGTGTGTTTGAGTGAGCCCCCTGGATGGTTTATATTCACAAATGAACCCGGTAGGTGGCGCTGCAATCGGGTTCTAGGACTTTCTTTTTTATTTTTTGACGATTTTTTAAAATTTCTTTTAAAATTACTCGCATATCAGAACATATAACCCCAAAATTTTACCCCCCCCCCCACCACTTCCAATATTTTTTAAAATGAAAAAAATCGAAAATTCGAATATCGAAAAAACGTTTGCTGAACCCGCTAATACCAGGCAAACCAACTTTCGGGCAGGACAACGTCTGTCCGGTCCGCTACCCCTTAGGGGGTGAAATGGGGTAAATAAGCCTAAACAATCGATATGGGTGTCGTTATTGAGGTTTTTTGGGACGTTGATTGCGAAAATGGCATTTACTCCAAGACGATGGACATGACATAAAATTAAAACTATAGTGGTGAAACGGGGTTTCAGAAACAAATTATTTTTGGGCAGAACAACGTTTGCCGGGCCAGCTAGTTTTTATATGAAAAACTTTGAAACAGCCTACCTTGTTTTAAATAACTGACAGATAGTCACATTAATGAAATGTCAAAATTAACAGTTTCAGATTAGTTTTTTATGCAAAGTCGATAAAATACTATATGACACTTGTTGTTTTATTATAAGACTTATTGTCGCACTCATTCCTTTAGGGCCCTCCTCGCTGCGCTCGTCGTGCCCTAAACCCTCTCGTGCGACAAAACATCATCCTACAAAACGCTTATCATAAAATACTACTAGGAAAGCAGAAGATAACTTGGTTAAGTTCTTCTCTAAATGATCTTTTTAATTATTTTTCTACTACCACCACTAAAATTAGGCCTTTTAGCGCTAGCTTTTTTCACTAAAAGTGACGTTTTATAATTTAGCGTGTTTAAAGAAATCAGCTGTTTACTTTTAGCACATATGTTATAAAGTGAAGTGAGATTATAAAACTACAATTTCGAACTGGAAGTGAAGTTGTAAAGTTATTCTAGTTACTTCTTGCGTTAGAAGTAAAGTGTTTTTTAAATAATTAAAGCGTTATGTAATGAATACAGTCAGATGTGTAGTATTAATAATTATCTTTGATAACTGACGTTGACAGTACTGGCTCCACAAACATTCACCTGCGCGCCAAGGCCCTCTCTTGATTATGCCATAAATTATAACTGTCATAGATGCAAACCTTTGTTAAATCGACATTTATGGATTAATAACAGTAAATTTAAGGTCGTAGAAAAAATATTGTATGCAACTCGTGCTAAAAGTGGTTTATGCACGAGACATGTTATGAAACTCAGCCTTCGGCTTCGTTTGATAATTTTCATGTCTCGTGCATAACCATCAACTTTTAGCATTTGTTGCATAAATATCTATTTCGTCTGTATTTGCATAATTTATTTAGATATAGTTTTATAAAAGCAGTTAAAGAGTGTTTTGGAGAAATATTTCATGCAGTATAAAAACTGATAAACATAATGGAACACCTATTTTATGACTACTTTCTATAAATACGATAGCTCTTTTCAAAAATAGGCCTTACTTTTGTTATGTTGACGTAGTTCTTAGTATACACAGAACATATTTGAGAAATTTAATAATTCGTTTTATAGCGATAGTCTATCATACTATTATGAAGAATAAAATTATATTTAATGAAGGCAATAAATTAGCATTATCTTATAGGAATACTGAGTCCGGCAACGAACTATGAGAGTTACATTAATATTGTGTAGATAAAAGTTGTAGGTACAAAAGTGGTGCATATTACTAAAATAGTTTTGATTATACAGGGTGTCTCAAAAAAGTGTGGCGAATCAAATTTACTTTTTTTAAATGGAATGCTCTATATTTGGGTAGCTTAAAATGTTTGCATAGAAATACTCATCATTTTAATATCAAGTTGTATCAATCTAATGTCAACCGTTATGGAGACATTAACGATTTTACGTAAAAAAATGCTGAACTTCAGGCGGCTGCTGTAGTCAACAGAAAACCATTGAATGAAAGAAAGCGCTACCAAAAAATTATGATTTTCGTGAATTACCTTTCAAGTGTAAAATGGTGGATCTAGGTATTAATGCTATACAAGGTGCTCAACATTTGCAAATTTAATGATTTCGATTTTTTTTCAAAACGAACGCCCTATATATTTGTGTATTTTTGGAAAGGTCTTTTAATGAGCTTTCTTTTGGTATGTTACTTTATACCTCTAAGTTCAACTGTTTTTTCAGATATTCGTGCTTGAACATAAAAAACAATTTAAACCCATTAAAATGCTTTATTTCAAAGAATAAAAAATAATGATTTAAACACATGATTTCTCCAAAAATAAAATCCCAAAACGAGGTTTAGAAAATATAACTTCAATCAGTGTTGATACAAGGAATAATAAACACGAAAAAACGATAAATGCAGGAATAAACTAATTCCAAGTTCAAATAAAATTAGATTAAAAATCTGATGTGATACACTCACACAACTTCCTTTTACAGTGATCTTATAATTAGCCAAAAATTTTCAAAAATTACAAATTCTACAAAAACGGTACAAAATAGAGCGTTAATTAAAGAGACAAATTGTTTCTAAAATTGCAAGCTAAATTCAAAAATGTAATAATATATCGGGTGTTCTATTTAAAATAAGAGTTAATAAAAAAACAAAAAAAAACAAAACAAACCCATTTTTGAAGTATTCAACTGGAAAACCACCTATCTCACATCAATACACATTAAAAATGTAATAAAAACGTAAAGTTTGAAAAAAAATCGTTAGAGCTGTTTTTGAAAAAATAGGAAAAACTGAAAAATCACAAGAGTAAACACCTACTTCCGGTTAAGCGGTATTCTTCAAAAGCTTACTGTCGCATCTACATAGTACACAAAACTTATATATGAAGTTTCAACGCCATACCTCTTTTCGTTTTTGAGATATTCTGTTCACAGGCAGACAGACACACAGACATACCAATAAACAAAAACATGTTTTTTGGGTTCAGAAGACGTGAAGATCTGTTGAAAACTCAATTTCGAATTTTTGGGGTGAATCTAATAGTTCCTTTATCGTAAAAGAAAGTAAAAAACAAAAGCAAATACACCAAAAGCTTATACGTAATTAAATTCAATGTTCAAATAGTTCTTCTTTCCTGCTCCGAGTATTAAAGCTGTACAGAGAGCTAATAATCAGCAAATACAATTAGTTTGATTTATTTAAATGGAACACCCTATATATCCCTGTATTTTTAAAAAGCACTTTCAATCAGCTTTCTTCTGACATTTCATTTCCTCTCTCAAAATTCAATCGCTTTTTAGATTTAATTTTCTCCTGCTTTTTTCGTTTGTTTCGTATTTGTTATTTCTAGTTTTGAGTAGTGGCTGGATTTTTGTTTTCTAAACTTGGTTTTATCTTTTGTTTGGAGAACTCAAGTGTTTAAATAATTATTTTGACGACGTTTGTTTTTTATCATTTGAAATAAAGCATCTTAAAGGGCTTAAATTGTTTTTATGTTCAAACACGCATATCTGAAAAACAGTTTGACTTAGAGGTATGAAGTACCATATCAAAATAATGCTCATTAAAAGGGATTTTCAAAAATATACAGGGTGTTCTATTTGAAAAAAAAAATCGAAATCGTTAAATTTGCAAATGTTGAGCACCCTGTATGGTATTAATACCCAGATCTACCATTTTACACTTAAAACGTAGTTCACAAAAACCATGATTTTTTTTGTAACGTTTTCCTTCATACGATTGTTTTCTGTTGCCTACAGCAGCCCCGCCTGAAGTTCAGTTTTTTTTAATTCGTTAATATCTCCAAAACAGTTGACGTTAGCTCCATTTAACTTTATATCAAAATGATGAGTATTTCAATGCAAAACTTTTAAAGCTACCCAAATATAGAGCATTCCATTTAAAAAAAAGTAAGTTTGATTCGCCACACTTTTTCGAGACACCCTGTATAATCAAAACTATTTTAGTAATGTGCACCACCTTCGTACCTACAACTTTTATATACACGATATCCATGTAACTTACATAGAAATATCTTCCACCCTCGCTTCGTTGCCGGACCCTGTATATTTCGAGATAAACATTTAGTGAATCACGAGTATTTTATTTTTGGTATCTAGGGTACTTCGTACTTCGTATGCGGTGGTCTTGTAGATAACAATCGAACCAATATTCAATACATCATAACTTTATTAATAGCATTAGTACATTCAATGTTTGTTGAATTATCAAAGAGAGTTAATCAAGAGTCAGCATTGCTAGCTAGTGGTCCGTTGACGAAATCTTCCCTTTGGGAACTTCTTCTGGCAAAACATCGGTAAATTGAGTAATTCCCAATTCAAATGAAACCTTTCCTTGCTCATAATCTTTGTTATGTTCTTCAATTTTCTTCAACCTGTCTTGGAATATTTTGAAACGCAGTGCTTCCAACTCTGGACACTCGTAGTTTTTGTTGAAGTCGGCCTGAGATGAGAAAAAGAAATATTATTATTTTGCAGTTATAAATAATTATAAATTGTTATGTGCATGAAAACAGTAATTTAACTTTACATATATTTATAAATCAAACACATCAGCATTGCGATAACGACATAAATACGTTTATCTACGGCCACTACTAAAAGTAGCCCTTTTAGCACCTGCTTGTTTCATTAAAAGTGACGTTTTATAGTTTGGCGTGGTTAAAGAAATCAGCTGTTTACTTTAAGTGCATGTGTGGTATAAAGTGAAGTGAGGTTATAAAACTACAATTTCGAACTGGAAGTGCAGTTGTAAAGTTATTCTAGTTACTTCTTGCGTTACAGTTAAAGTGTGTTTGAAATAATTAAAGCGTTATGTAATGAATAAAGTCAGATGTGTAGTATTAATAATTACCTTTCGTAACTGACCTTGACAGTACTGGCTCCAGAAACATTCGCCCGCGCGCCAAGGCCTACTGTTTATTATGACATAAATTATAAGTGTCGTAGATGCAAACTCAATCGATATTTATGGATTAATAACAGTAAAATTAAGGTCGTAGATAAAATATTGTATGCAACGCGTGCTAAAAGTCGTTTATGCACGAGACATGTTATGAAACTCAGCCTTCGGCTTCGTTTCATAATTTTCATGTCTCGTGCATAAACGTCAACTTTTAGCACTTGTTGCATACATAGCTATTTTGCACTACTAGTCCCAGAACGCACCATTATTGGCCTATCTTTAGGTCGTGAAGTTGTTTTTCTCCACCTTGGAAGACAAAGTAAAATAAACAATTTGCACTGTGGTAACTAATAAATTGCTAAGTTACCAAATATGTTTTGTTACTATCAGACAGTACTATTTTAATCTTGACGTTTTAAAAAGCTGTATTGTTAGGGTAACGGTTAAAATATTTTCGAAATTTGTTGGGAATTTTAGGTATTAAGACGTTTAGGTGGTGCAAAAATAGTATATACACCACGGTAGCGAATCCTCTTATAATCTTCGCGCGTTAGATACTTTGCGCTTCGCGCTCAGTATCTAATATGCGCTCAGCTTATAATACTGGGCTTCGCTACCTTGATGTATAATACTCGTATACTATTATCTACTTTGATGTTTTAATGAAGCTATTAAAATACTCAAATTAGTGCTTTAATAGGGTCTATTAGCACTTTTTTGCATTGTGTGTGAAACAGTCCCATTTATTTCAGACAATTGACAAATTGTCACATTTATGAAATGTCAAAATTCAAAGTTTCTGATTACTTCTATGCAAAGTAGATAAAATCTTGTATAATACGAGTTGCAAAAATAGCTATTAAAATATCACAAAGCCTTTTGGTATACTTTAAATATGGATAATAATATGCAGTCTAAAGTATTGGAAACGGTTGTATAATTCAAAATAAACTACGTAAACGGAAGAATATGTTAGTATGTTACACGGGCTAAGTGAAATTTATAGCAACAAATAATAATAAATTAACTATACAATAATAGCTATTAACATATCTAGGAATGTTATGAGTATTATAACTGCCGCAGATGTTGTATTAAAATCCGAGCTCCCAGAGCGAGGATTTTAAAACATCTAAGGCAGTTATGATTCATAACATCCGTGATTTGTTCAATAGTTTATCGGTTGCCATGTAGGGTAATGGTTACCATGTACGGTAATGGACTATTACCGTACAGATCAGTTATGATTTAGTTACCAGCCTACTTTTGTATATGTAAACAAGGGATTAATATCCTGCAACCGATAAAAATAATTAAATAAGAATTTTCTGGTTACAAAAAGCGACTAGTAACAAAGTCTTGTAGCGTATAGGAAATAGATGTGAATTTGTAAGGGCAATATTGTTGTTTGCATTTAGCGCTTTTCGGAATTTTTCCGCATTTATATACCAAATATTAGTACTTTTCCCGCATCATTTAAGTCCAAATTGATAGTTTGGTTATGTTTTAAAATCTAATTTTGTTAATTTCGAATATTAACGTCTACCGGCTTATTTTATGATCGCCGATTTATATTTAAATTCATATAATATGCTTCCTTGCCGCATGAATGACGTAAAGTTGGTTTATCGTATCTTAATTGTTTTTCGGCGCCGGAGCGGCGCTCGTTTCGTTTTCCGGGGTTCCCCGCTTTGGGTGCGGAACTTGCACAGCATGAAGCAATTCCATATGAGTTAGGCAGAGAATAAATTAAGTAGCGCCTGCGCGCGTTCCCTTGGCTTTAGGATTCTACCGTCTGACTTTAACAAGGCAACAAGTGCTCGTTGGTTCCGCTCGGCGGGTGGCAGGCCTTGCGCTTTCCCCGGGAAAAGTCGTAATTAACTAAAACTGAGTGGGTGTTTTTGATTAAGTTTTGGTCATGTAAGCGATATGTTGTGTAGTTATTAGCGGCAGAATTCCGGTATCGCGGAGTTGGAAGCTCCGAATTGACGCCTTGGGCGGATATTTATTTGGGAACGTTTTTGTGCTATTCGTTTGTGATGAAGCTACGTGTACCGTACCGCAACCCTTGCCTGTCGTTACGTTCTTCGTTCTTCCGTCTGGGGATTTAACACCGTCCAAACCCATTTTACAGACCTCACCCTATGCCATTTCTCACACCTCCTTCAAGTATTTTGTAGCAGTCGCTTGAGCACCACCTGCAGCTCCGTTGGATACCATTCCCGTAGGAAGTTGAATCCCTCAAAGGTATTGTGTTTTCTTTGTAGTAATTTTAACAAGCGCATAATGTTCAGTGAAGTGATTTCTAAAGTGTCCCCATTTTACGCAGCGTGACTGATAATTTAAAATTAAGCGTTTGAGCTGTTGTGACTCTTATTAAACCAGATTTGAGTATTTACCGTCAAGTTTTAATGTTTGCACTTAGCTTAACGTTGTGAGATTATAGCTATTAACATATCTAGGAATGTTATGAGTATCATAACTGCCGCAGATGTTTTGAAATCCGAGCTCGTAGAGCGAGGATTTTAAGACTTCTAAAGCTGTTATGATTTACAACATCCGTGATTTGTTCAATAGTTTACCGGTTGGTGTATGGTTATGGTTGCCATGTAGGGTAATATTTCTTTACCCTACAGATAAGTTATGACCTCGTTACCAGCCTACTTTTGTATATGTAAACAAAGGCTTAATATCCTGAAACCGGTAATAGCTATTAACATATCTAGGAATGTTATGAGTATCATAACTGCCGCAGATGTTTTGAAATCCGAGCTCGTAGAGCGAGGATTTTAAGACTTCTAAGGCTGTTATGATTTATAACATCCGTGATTTGTTCAATAGTTTACCGGTTCGTGTATGGTTATGGTTGCCATGTAGGGTAATATTTCTTTACCCTACAGATAAGTTATGACCTAGTTACCAGCCTACTTTTGTATATGTAAACAAAGGCTTAATATCCTGAAACTGGTAAAAGTAATTACCGTCATTGAGTCAGATTTGGTTGTTTTCCTTCAAGATTTGTTGTTTGTCAGTAGTTTTACTATGTAATCAAAAGTTGCTACCTTATTTTTTGAGTCAGTTAGATTGTTTGTTTTCAAGTTTACCGCCTGTGTTTAGATTAAACGTTGTGCATTTAATAATATTAAAGTTTATTGAGTATTTCTTTTAATATTCATTGTTCAACCACATATTTTTACGTTAATATAGTTTATTTTCAATTAGTTGTGCTTTTCTTTAGTAGATTTATGCTGTTTTCGTGTGTGTTTTGTGATGTAGTTCTTTGTAAATGAGTTCAGGTAGCTGTAAGCAAAGCTGTAGCTGTTCGTGGATAGTCGCTCAAACACTGTCAAAGTTGGGTCAGAAAGGTCAGGCCATTGCTTCCACTTTCGCGATGAGCCCTCTGTGTTTTTCCCGATTTAGTAAAGTGGTGGCGTCTGGCATTTAACATCTTTATTTCGTTTACCGGGTGGTAGCCTAATTAAGCTCGTAAAGAACCCCCTTCTCCTTTTGATGTCTTTGCCGGCAACCTTTGTTACAACGCATCGTAACATAATTGCGGCGACGGATCCGAGAATTGTCGGATTGGTGTCGTTTTATCGGGTAACCGACGGTTGAGTACTTTGAATGTCAAGTTCAGTGTTGTAACATCGTTTTCGTCGTGTAATAAATTTTTTGGCCTCGTGACATGTAAACAACACATTCATGCTCACTTGACGTCCACTGTAACTACGATTTTATAGTTAGTCAGTGCTTTGTCGCACCGCGGTGCGGTAAAATAATTAGAAAAATTTTAGCTTTCAGAGACCATAAAACAAAATGTTGCTTTGTAGTAATAACGGGTGTTAGCAGAAACGCTAGTTACGTATTTTATCGTTCAGTTGCATTTAGGAGAAATAAAGAAAATTGATATTTACGACTTTGAATTTTGACGTTCCAAAGTGTCAACTACAACATTTACTGATGTCAGCTTGCTTGATGGCTTGATATTCGAAAGCGAAATCATGAATTTATAAAAAATGTTAAAAAAATATATGTCGGCCAAAACATTTAATACAATACTCGGTGCGTTAGGCATTTTACAGCGCTCGGTTTTATTGAAGCACTCCGCTTCGCGTCGTACTTCAAAATTAAAACCTAGCGCTGTAAAATGCGACCTACCGCACTTGTAATGTAAATAACTAATAAATACTAATTAAAACTGCAAATTATCCCACTTAATTTATATTACATATGCGCAAAGAAAAATATATTGCACTGCAATATATAGTAGGGGAAATAGAAGCAAAGTGTGGACATGGCTCCGGAACAGAAGAAGAGCTTCTTAGATGTGTAATAGTTATGAGGAATTGTTCGGGATTTAATAGTAAAACGCTAATAGGCCCAGCAATAAATAAAGTAGCAACCTAAGAAATTTGCTGCCTCACTAAGTGTTCAGAGAGTAATAAATTAAATAAAATAATGATAGATATATATCTTGTGGAAAATATAAATAGTGTAGTTTTCTTTCAAGCGTTTGTGCACGTGAATCACAAGTAGACTGTGATAAACGTTTTGATGTTATGAGAAATTTAAATAAATTGACTCGGGTATTAATTTTAAGTAGTTGAAGAAATAATCGCACCGTATCTGTAGGTTTAAGAAGTTACTTGCTATTTCTTTTCTATTTCCTATTTCATTCATTCAGACGAAGAAAGTATTTTAATCACGAAAAAAATCACCTTCCTAGATTTCTTCAGATCTTCACGTTTCAGGGCCCCAAGATGACGAAAAACATGTTTTATCAATTCCGTCTGTCCGTCCGTTGGCGGTATAGATCAAAAACTATTTGTTGTAGGAAGACGATATATTGCATACATATTATGTATATGCCTGGCATGAAACCGAGAAAATTTCAGGCAAATATATGCAGGGTGAGCACCTCAAAAAAATTAAATTTTGTCAATTTTTGTTTGAACTGAGAAATACATAAAAGTAATAATTTGTACATAGCGCAGGCTTTACCATTGACATGTTGCCTTTTTATGCCGCGAGCCGCATAAATGCGCAAATCGTAAACCTTTAAATACACGGGAAACGCATATTTGGGCGAGGCCGTAATTTCCATCATATGATGAGCACTCGAAGATATAATTAAAAAAAAGTACACTATCTGGAATTACCTTGCGGAAATAAATGTAGAGGTCTTCAATTTTCTCTGAGATTACAAAAAACTAGAAAAAATATTTTACGAATTTGTTTATTACTGAAAATTGATGAATTTTATGCGTACATCCCATTTACAGGCTTAGTTTTGAATATTTCTTAATCATTCTTAAACTAGTGGAAATCGTATTCTTTCTAGATTTAGATGATATCAAATTAGTCCCAAAATTATTTTTAACAAATGCTACAGAAATTGTTTAAACAAAGCGAACGGGGATGAGTGGCATACATTTCAGCATCGAGGTATCTTAAAAACTATTCGACATAAATATATACATCCTGCATATGAAATGCATAAAAAGGAATGAAGAAATTGTTAGTGAAAGGATTATCTGCATTGATTTATTGTTGTAAAAAATATAATTTATTTTCCATTGTGCGATTTGGTTGAAACGCACCTCACTTTGGCACGAAATTTAATACATGCCCGGCGTGAAGGTTAAGCTAGCTGCAAAGCAATGATATGAGAAGGGCTCCATAGACTTGTAAGAAATTGGTGAACGTTTAGTTTGCATTCGTAGGCACTGCAGTTCAAATCCCACCGGCACCGATTATTTTATTTGAAAATTGATGTAATTCACATTCAAGTGTTTCCTTTTATTATTTCAGTATTATTTGGAACGTGAAAACATATTTACACCCAACTTTCTGTGATTTTTAAAATTATTTAGTGTCACAATGTCCACTTGCGTGGGAAGTTCCGGCTTTTTACAGATTTTTTTGAGAAACAACTGTTATCTACCTTTGCTGACAAAGTTCACAATGTTCACAATGTCTGTTATTTTAAAATTACACGGTATTGTCGTAAAATTCGTACATACTTATTGTGTGTCTTACGGAAACTAAACATAGGGAAACAAAAATGGTAACCTTTGCTAAGGGTCAACGAGAGCCGTGCATGGTTTATGCTACACAGCAATGCATTTGCTGTATTCATCTCTTTGTATGTATAAAATGCATTCATTTACATCATTCTGCTCAATTTATTTATCGACGTCCACTACTCAATTTTGGCTACATTATAATCGGTTTCGTTTACAGAGTTATTTAATTTTGACTTCCTTTTACGATAAAGGAAGTATTGGATTCACCCCAAAAATTCGAAATTGAGTTTTCAACAGATTTTCACGTTTTAGAGTATCCTGAACCCAAAAAACGTGTTTTTGTTCATTGGTCTGTCTGTCTGTGAACAGAATATCCCAAAAACGAAAAGAGATACGGCGTTGAAACTTCATATATAAGTTTTGTGTACTATCTAGATGCGACAGCAAGCTTTTGAAGAAAATCGCATAAACGGAAGTATGGCATTTACTCTTGTGATTTTTCAGTTTTTTCAATTTTGCAAAAACGACTTTAACGATTTTTTTCAGACTTTTAATGTGTATTGATGTGAGATAGGTGATTTTCCAGTTGAATGCCTCTAAATGGGTTTCTATTCTTTTTTTCTTTTTTTTATTAACTCCTATTTTTAATGGAACACCCGGTATATGATTACATTTTTGAATTCAGATTAAAATTTTAGAAAAAAATTGTCTCTTCAACCAACGCTCTATTTTGTACGGTTTCTGTAGAATTTATAATTTTTGAAAATTTTTTACAAATCCTTAAAAATTAAAAATTAAATTTTTGGCTAATTATAAGATCACTGTCAAAGGAAGTTGTGTGCGTGTATCACACCGGATTTTTTTTATAACAAAAATTAACAAACCGTATCTCTTTCGGAAAGATCAATATTCTGAGGATACGGCATTTATTTAGACGTAATAATTACTAATTAATTGTCAAAACCGTAATTTTTTCAGTATAGTTTTTATCAAAAAATTGCTGTAAATCTCATAGAGTTGAAATATAACTTTTCTACTATATTTTCATTAATCCATTAAGAAGAACGCAATATTCTGGTATTTCGAAATTTTCCTATGAGCGACAAACCTATTAGAAATAGTCCTCAACATTATGGTTACCATTGTAGAGAAACTGCTGTAATCTTAGTATATTGTAATAGATGGCAGCACCACGTTGTGCGACCATTATCTTGTTATGACTAGCACCACGTTGGGATAGCTTTATTAATATGTTATATCTCCCAACAATTTGAGATGACAAGCAAACACCTTTTGTGCTATTTAAAACTACAATCAATATACTTTTGTACTTTTAAATGTATGTAATACATTTGAGACTCTCATTAGGGTTCATCAATCAAGTTATCTATTTTTAGATATTCAAAATTTTTAAATGAATTGTTAATTCAATGACTGTTATTAAATGTCAGTTTGACTTTTAACTAGTATAAAAGTACAAAACTTTGTCTTATATAGTTACGATTATTGATGCCAACTTTTAAAATTACCTAATCTGATCTATACATACTACAATTATATTATTACAGAGCAAGCATATTTGTCTCATACTAACATTATCTTTTCTTCCATCATCAATACGAAATGCTCAAATGTTATAACTTTTTAAGATAAAATTACAATTTATTTTTTTATTCAATCTGCATTACCAAATTCAATTCAGCCAACAAATCTTTTAAATTTTTCTTAATTTGATTGTATCAACATACCAACTTTATTTCATTTAATTATTTCTTTACTATGATTGATCTTTATGTATCATAATAATATGTACCTATAGTAAAAAGTGACTCACTCACTTACCCACTGACTCATCAACGCCCAGCCCAAACCCTGGGACCTAGAAAGCTAAAATTTTGCACAGAGGCTCCCTTTATGATGTATACAAGGAATAAGAAAGAATATTTAGGAATTCAACCCCTAAAGGGGTAAAATAGGGGTTCCAATTTTGTATAGAAAAATAATATTAAATAGATATTTCGAATTGAAACTTCGTAGGAATACTCCTAAAAACAAATAATCAAACACGTATTTCGTGATTTTCTGAAAATCAACCCCTTAGGGGGTAAAATGGGGTAAATAAGCCTAAAAATCGATATGGGTGTCGTTTCTGAGGTTTTTTTGGGACGTTGATTGCGAAAATAGCATTTATTTTGAAGTGCGAGACGGTGGACATGATATAAAATTAAAACCCTATAGTGGTGAAACGGGATTTCAGAGTTTGTATTGGAAAACA
This sequence comes from Agriotes lineatus, assembly GCA_940337035.1. Classification (NCBI taxonomy): domain Eukaryota; kingdom Metazoa; phylum Arthropoda; class Insecta; order Coleoptera; family Elateridae; genus Agriotes; species Agriotes lineatus. The sequence continues at coordinate 104,003 of CALNHX010002372.1, read as the reverse complement.
ATATTAAACAGACTTTTAAATTCGAACCTTCGTAGGTGTAAACTCGAACCTTTGTAGGTGTACTTTAGTAAAAAATCTGGTGTGATACACGCACACAACTTCCTTTTACAATCACTTATAATAATGCAGAAGACTAAACGCCGTGTTTACACAACTAAAAGTACTATGGTTGCGTTCCACCATTTCTATTTTCGGGTTTTTGTAAACAAACTTCCCTTAACTTTTAATAGCGATATTATCACAGAAAACAATTATTTGTTATGCATATTTCTTGTGTTTTTTAAAACTATTGACTCAGCTTCGAAGGCAAGTCCACTTTGGTTAATTTTCATATCTGCTCATTGAACGCTCCTAAACTTGAAGCCGCACGCACGCGCTAAAAAGGCGTGTCTTTAAAGATTAGGTTAGATAACCTACAAATTTTCAGATTTGGTTACGTTTTACAAAGTTGTGGTGTTGTGTAGTTAACGGCCAAGTTTACGATACATTCCTTGAAGCTGCCAAAGAAGCCGGCAGGTATTTTACCTCGCAAAACTTTGAACAATTACAAAATATTACATTTTAGGAGATGACAAGTTACTAACTGCAGAAGACGTAGACAGAATTGTAACATCTCAGCTGTCATTTGATGATTTGAAAACCATTAATGGCCAAGTTCAAATGTTCAAATACACTGAGCGACAAAAGTCTGGGTTCACGAATAATTTTTCCAATTTTACATACTGAAAATGGTTTCTGGCGCTTAAAATCTGATGTCAATGTTTACGTATCAACAAACTTCAGGTGGATACGCAAGAACACTTTATCAATTGCATGCATCGTGTTGGTAGATACAGCCTGGAAAGACACGTCCAATCATTGTGAGTTTTTCGAGTTACAGATATCGGCAGGCAGTCTACTCTAAAAATCTCTCTTGAAGAATACCAGGGTTGTGATTAAGGAAGACTTGACGAGGGCAAATCTACAGCTGTTACAAGAATCCCAAGTAAATTTAACGCAGACTTAGAAATGCTACCATTGCATAAGATATATTACATGCATGATGTTAACGATAAGGTTGAATTTTTTAACAATCAATTAATTAATCTTTTTAACGAGCATGCTCTATGGCAATCCATTACCTTTAAATATAAACCTGCCCCATGGCTGACAGATAACATTAAATTGTTAATGAAATTAAGAGATCGAGCGAAAAGTAAGTATATAAAACAACGAAATGAGAGTGCTTGGGATTATTACAAGCTGCTCCGTAATTATACAAACTTAGCAATTAAAAATTAAAAACAAGCTTACTTTCAATTTAAAGCTACTCATAGCAGCAGTAAAGAAATGTGGAATGAACTGAAAAGGTTGAATGTGGGTAGCTCAAATTCTAATAAAAAGAAAAACAAACTGATATCCTGAATGTAGATGAAATTAATAAGTATTATATAAATAGTATACCTAACTTGCCAGTTGATGAAGATTTATATAATTTTTACTCAAATAATGTATTAGTAGAAGCATTTTTGGAATTTGAACCTGTGGCCACTGAGGAAATTATAAAAATAATTAATTCATTAAAAAGCAATTCAGTAGGACCAGATGGATTAAATGCTAAAATGTTGAAGCTGTGTTGCCCTCACATTGGTCAATACCTGGCTCACATTATTAATACTTGCATTACGCAAAATGCATATCCTAATTTATGGAAATCTGCATTTGTAGTTCCCTTGCCTAAAGTTGAACGTGCTGTTGAACTAAAAGATTTCAGACCAATTATAGTAGGAGAGCTGGTGACATTTTTTGGTGATCATTTAGTTAAGGCCTATTTTTTGAGAGAATGTTGCTGGAGGCATGTATAAGTGTCAGCTGTAAGGATTCTCCTAGATAGCGGTATCGGAGGGAGGCAGAACACCCTAAATGTGCACTGTCAGTATATGAAGAATATCTGAAGAATTTCGAGAAGTTATTTAATTTTTCACAAAAAAATCAAATATATAACCATGATAATCGTCTGTTAGATTTAGTATTTACAAATTTTGATTGCGAAATTATTAATGAAACCGTTCCACTGGTTACAGAAGATATGTACCACCCTGCTCTTATAATCTCTTTCAATTACTCAAACAAATTTACAGATTTCTCTAATACTTCGCCGAGAAAATCGTATAACTTCAACAAAGCCGATTTTCCATCACTATATAACAGCTTACTGCAAGCTGATTGGTCGTTTCTGTTAAATATACAGGATTGTGACACAGCCCTTTCTCTTTTTTATTCTGAATTATACTCTATATTTGATGAGAGTGTTCCTGCATTTAAAATCTATAAACGAAAATATCCCAAATGGTTTACATCTGAAATTATTGCAAATATTAAATTAAAATCAAAATATTTTAGAAAATATAAAAAACTGAAACGACGTAGTGACCAAGAAAACTTTAAACGACTACGATCCCTTATTAAAATACAAATTGATGCAGCTTATAAATCGTAAATTCATAGTGTAGAATCATCAGTCACATCTGATTGTCGCAGCTTTTGGTCATTTATGGATTCTAAAAGGAAACAATCTAGGATACCCGGCATTATGCATCACGGTGAACTCGAAGTTACATCTCCTAAAGAAATAGTCGATGCTTTTGCAAACTTTTTTAGTAGTGTATATGTAAACCGTTCTATTGACCCTTCTGTAGAAACGTCTCCCATTATCGATCAGTTCTTACCTATTTCTATGAGAAATATTACCGAGGATGAAATTATAAAGGCCGCTAAAAAGCTGAAAAGCAGTATGTCTTCTGGTTTAGATTTAGTTCCATCTTTTGTCGTTCGAGACTGCATAAACGTATTTGCGACACCACTGTGTCTTATTTTTAACGCAGCCTTGCAAACTCGATCTTTCCCGACTATGTGGAAAAGAGCAAGAATATGCCCAATATTTAAAAGTGGCAATCCAGCAGAAGTTTCCAATTATCGTCCAGTATCAGTATTGTCAAATTTTTCAAAGATATTTGAAATTATTATTTATAACCGTATATTCCCTTTTGTTCAAAACCAGTTATCTCTTCATCAGCATGGTTTCATTCCAAAGCGTTCAACTATTTCTAACTTAATGATCTTAACGCAATATCTGTCTGAGGTTATGGATCAGCGTGGGCAGGTTGATGTTATATATACTGACATGTCTAAAGCGTTTGATCGAGTAGATCACTCCGTCCTACTTAACAAGTTGAGATTATTTGGATTTGATGAACCTTTAACATCTTTCTTTGATTCATATCTATCAAATAGGGAACAAATTGTTTCATATAAAGGGGTTTGTTCCTATACATACTTCGCTTCTTCTGGGGTACCTCAAGGCTCAAATCTGGGACCACTACTTTTTCTACTATTTGTTAATGACCTGTGTAGTGTAATTCGATGTAATAATCTTTCTTATGCAGACGATCTAAAAATATTTTGTAACATATCCAGTCTTGATGATTGTCTCTTGCTACAAGATGATCTTAACAAAATACAGGAATGGTGCATTTTAAACCGGTTACACTTAAACATTTCCAAATGCAAAGTGGTCTCATTTACTAGGAAAGAGTCATATATAGAATATCATTATAATGTAGATGAAAATTCTATTGAGAGATGTTCCACTATGAAAGATTTGGGCATATTGTTTGATAACAAACTAACATTTCATGAACACATAAACTTGAAGGTGGCAGAAAGCTTGAAAATGTATGGTTTTATCATCAGAAATTGCAGAGACTTTAATAATCTTCATGCTTTGAAAATTCTTTATTTTTCTTATGTAAGATCTAAGTTGGAGTACGGAGCTGTAATTTGGAATCCTCATTACATTAGTTACTCACTTATAATTGAGCGTGTTCAGAAAAAGTTTCTAAAATTTCTTAGTTTTAAAGCTAACGGTATTTATCCACAGACAGACATAAACTATAATCAATTATTGAATACCTTTGATTTCAACAGTCTTGCCTGTAGAAGAGTATGTGCGTTATTAAGCTTCTTGCACAATCTTTGTAATAACAATATTGACTGCTCAGATTTGGTAACTCAGTTGAGAATAATAGTACCACGTTTTGAATCGCGACAAGGTGTTACCTTTTATTGTCCTATTCCTAAAACTAATTTATTAATTAAATCTCCATTCTACTCCATGGCTAAACATTTTAATAAAATCAGTAACCACATTGACATATTTAATAGTTCTTTATCTGAACTAATGAGTTTATGTAAAATTTACTTTTGCAATTGATTTTAATGTACATGCGTTATAAATATAATTTATCAATGTGTTTATTTATTTGTTTATTTTTTTTATTTGTTTTTTTTATTGAGGTAGATTAGTTTACGGTGTAATCATTGTTGGCGTATTAGAGTATTATATATATATTCATTTATAATTTGTTTTTTATGTTAGTTATCTATGTATATATATTTGTATTACTTTGTCCTATTATTGGGATATCCTGTTGGGCAAATAAAGCTTTATTATTATTATTATTATTATTATGTCAAATTCGAGGTGAGCCGGTTAGGTTTTGTGTCAGTTTGTGTCAAAACTGACGGAAAACATAACCTGCTAACCTCGAATTTGACATAACTTACACTAAAAAAGTCCATAAGGGGCGGCTGTGGAAATTGAAACATATGAATAATAGGTTGGTGGCATTGTAAGTCTATGTCAAATTCGAGGTTAGCAGGTTATGTTTTCCGTTTCAGTGACTTTTTGATACTTTTCATAACTGCTCAAAATCATATTGATTTCACCTAAAAATGAACTAAATGAATTAATAACAGATTCATCCATTTTCAAGTAAGCTCTATTCTATGTGTAATGGTTAATTTATACAGGGTCCGGCAACGAAGCGGGGGTGGAAGATATTTCTAAAACTATGAGAGTTGCATAAATATTGCGTATATAAAAGTTGTAGGTACTAAGGTGCTGCACATTACTAAAATAGTTTTGATTATACAGGGTGTCTCAAAAAAGTGTAGCGGATCAAACTTACTTTTTTTTAAATAGAATGCCATATATTTAGGTAGCTTAAAAGTTATGTATTGAAATACTCTTCATTTTCATATAAAGTTGTATGGGTCTAACGTCAACTGTTTTGGAGATATTAACAATTTTATGCAAAAAATTGCTGAACTTCAGGCGGCTGCTGTAAGCGACAGAAAACAATTGAATGAAGGAAAACGTTGCCAAAAAATTATGATTTTTGTAAACTATCTTTCAAGTGTAAAATGGTGGATCTGGGTATTAATGTTATACAGAGTGCTCAATATTTGCAAATTTAATTTCTTTTTTTTTCAAATGAAACGCCCTGTATATTTTTGTATTTTTGAAAAGCCCTTTTAATGAACTTTCTTTTGATATGTTACTTCATACCTCTTAAGTTCCAACTGTTTTTCAGATATGCGAATTTAAACATAAAAAACAATTTAAACCCCTTAAGATGCTTTATTTCAAGGGATAAAAAACAAACGCCTTTATAATAATGATTTAAACACTTGAATTCTTCAAACAAAAGATAAAACCAAGCTTAAAATACAAAAATTGAACCAGAACTCAAAACTAGAAATAACCAATACGAAAAAAGCAGGAAAAAATTAAATCTGAAAATTGACCGAATTTTGAGAAAGGAAATGAAGTGGAAGAAGAAAGCTCATTAAAAGTACTTTTTAAAAATACAGGGATATACAGGGTGTTCCATTTAAATAAATCAAACTAATTATATTTGCAGATTATGAATTCTCTGTACAGCTTTAATACTCAAAGCAGGAAAGGAGAACTATTTGAACATTTAGTGTAATTACGTATAAGCTTTTGGTGTATTGGCTTTTCTTTTTTTTATCTGATTTAATTTGACCGTGGAATTAATTTATTCCTACATTTATCGTTTTTTTTCTTGTTTATAATTTCCTGTATCAACACTGACTGAATTTATATTTTCTAAACCTGGTTTTGTGTTTTTATTTTTAGAGAGATCATGCGTTTAAATCACTATTTTAAGGGCGTTTGTTTTTTATCCCTTGAAGTAAAGCATCTTACGGGGTTTAAATTGTTTTCATGTTCAAACACACATATCTGAAAAACAGTTGAACTCAGAAGTATGAAGTAACATATCAAAAGAAAGCTCATTAAAAGGACTCTTCAAAAATAAAAAATATACAGGGCGTTCCATTTGAAAAAAATATCGAAATTATTAAATTTGCAAATATTGAGCACCCTATATAACATTAATACCCAGATCCACCATTTTACACTTGAAAGATAGTTTACAAAAATTATAATTTTTTGGTAACGTTTTTCTTCATTCAATTGTTTTCTGTCGCTTCAGTCGCCTGAAGTTCAGCATTTTTTTGCATAAAATCGTTAATATCTCCAAAACAGTTGACGTTCGACCCACACAACTTTATATGAAAATGATGAGCATTTCAATACAAAACTTTTAAGCTACCCAAATATAGGGCATTCTATTTAAAAAAGTAAGTTTGATTCGCCATACGTTTTTGCGACACCCTGTATAATCAAAAATATTTTAGTAATGTCCACCACTTTCGTACTTACAACTTTTATATACACAATATTCATGTAACTCTCATAGTTTTAGAAATATCTTCCACCCCCGCTTTGTTGCCGGACTCTGTATTTATACAGTACAGTAAACATTGCGCTTCCATACTTTGACCAAAATTATTTAAAAAGATATTTTTGTAAACTACACGGAAAAATTGCATGTTCAACATATTGGAAAAATGATTCTTCCATGTTCATGTAAAACTTTTACATTCGCTGGAAAACTCTCACTTTTCTTAACTTGTAGAACAATCTACTATTAATTCACTAGCGATTTAAGAACAACTCGCTAGCATATAAACATTATAAACAGTTACTTATGGTTGCTATTATAGAGTTAATAATAATAATGTCAGTTTAAAATGACAAAGAAATAATTAATCGAGTTATTTAACAATAACAGTAACGGCGTAACTGGAGACTTGAGTTACCGCATTTATATTTTTATGACGCTCAACGGCTTAAACCTGAAAAGAAACACAGATTGCAAGCAGCTGAAAATTATTTCGGTGGCACAAATAATTCTCACATATAATCTCATAAGAGTATTAATTCTTTCCTGATTTTTTTTGACTGCATCTAACAACGTCGTATTAATTAGGACGCCTTCCAGAGGCGAGCGTTTCCTTTCCAGAGACTTTCCATTTGAAAATATATTTTTTGGAACTTTTCCTTACTGCCAATCTCTAGCGTGCTTTTAAAACTTTCTTTAGTGCAACAAAAGTTATTACATTTGTCGTACATTTTAAATGCGGCATATGCCGCGGGTTTTAGCTAGTGTAATGTAATAAAACGCAAGATTATTTTATTTTATTTTATTAGGTATTTTATAACAAATATTGAAAATGTTGACCATTTTCTCCAATGCAATGCTAAACTCGTCACTTTTTACTTTCAAAAATATTGTGCAACATTTGTTGATGAATATTATTACAACAGTCAATGATGGCTTCCCTCAACTCCTCTAGATTGTTAATTTGTTTTTTAAAAACAATATCTTTAATATACGGGAAAATTGAAAAATCACAAGGTGCAAGATCTGGCGAACATGATGCTGAGAAAGGATGATCTGTGAATCTACTAATAATTCTATTGCCAAACGTTTGCCTTATAAATTCCAAATTTTCTCTGGTTGTGTGAGACTGTACCATTATGTTGGAAATAGCCGTACCTGCTCTTTTTCATCGTCATCAAGTTCGTCAAAAAGAAATGCTAAAATTTCTTCCCGGTAGCGTTGTTCATTAATTGTGTTATTAAAAATATAGGTCCAGTCAGTCGCCTTCTGGATACAGCTAGCCAAAAACTTTTTTTTTCAGGAAGAAACGGCGATTTCACATACTGGTGCGGGTTCTCAGCACTCCAAAAGTGAAAATTCTGAGAATTTACATACCCAAATAAGGTACACCACGCTTCATCGCTGAAAAAGGTTCTATCCAGTAACTGATCACTAAATGTTTGCTAGAACCATTGACAATGATTTAGACGTGCTGCAAAATCCTGAACATGTAATTAATGATATACAGAAATTTTATAAGGATGTAATTTTAATCTGCATTTTAATACCTTCTGGCAAGTACTTCTAAGTACTTCTGCTTCAGCTGACAATATTCGTGTCGAAATGTGAGGGTTTTGAATAATTCTTTCCTGAATGTGATTCACAATTTCTTGGTTAATTTGAGGCCTACCTGAACTTTTTCTTTTCGTAACGCTAGCGGATTCTCTTAAACGTGCAACAGTCCTATTTTGTCGCAGAATATGGTCATCATAGTGGTATGGAAATCTGGCTCTACATTCTTCGATACGTGCTTCCATGGAACATACCCGCCCATTACCATTATTGACACCATTTCTAAAATACTATTCGATTATAAACATCTCCTATTCTAACTCCATTACTTATTGCAATCTGTAATAATTTTTAACAGATATGAATTTTAGTTGTGATGAAATTTAGTTTAGTTGGATTCATCACTTTAATAAAGCGTTGTTGATTACAAAGGTAAAGTAATATCAGATATTTATGGCCACCCGGTATAATGCATTTTCGTGGAAAATATTGTACCTGTTTATTATCCGGTGATACTAATACGGGACTTTGCCTAAAAGGAAAGTTCCAACGCAGCAATTTAGACTAGTCGCATGTGTACGAAACTCTCTTATTGTATTATTTCATATTTTGAATTTTTTAAAACAAGTGAATTGTAATTGATATTATTATCCTACCGATGGGGCCAAAATTATAACATGTGAGCAAACGAAAATGAAATCAAGCTTGGCTTTGAAAATTGAAACATATGTCGATTATTAATTCACATTATTTTGATATATTCTAGAATGAAATACACATACATAACCTAAACTATTGCATAACTGTCACCGGCTGTTATGTCAAAATGTTATTTGAAAATTAACATAAAAACCAACACCTAAACAATGTTACATCTGCTACATCGATCATTTCGATTCTAAAAACTTTTTGATCTTGATTAAGCATGTGTCATTAAAAATTTGCTAATTTAAACAACTTGACACTTCTACTATTAATAATAACTGTCACATTTAAATTAAAAACATCAGAAGTAATAGAGCACGTGACTTATTTTTTTCAAAGCCAAGCTTGATTTCGTTTTCATTTGCTCACATGTTATATAACAGCAATGAGATAACATGAACAAGAATATAACACGTATTGCTTGAGTAAGAAAGAGATAAACATTGTAGCAAATATTCGAGTAGGTTTGACGCTCATTTGAATTATGCTATATGTCAACTAAACATACCTACTAAAATAATTTTTAGTATGGTCATCTCTTTCTTACGCAAGCATTCTATTTTATTGTTCATGTTATCTCATTGCTGTTTTACCATGTGTTCAAAAAGAAGTTATATTAATATCTTACTTAGACTAGGGCATTGTATCATACGAGAACCTGTGCTGTGTGTGATTGCGCGTTCCCATTTTTTAAAACCTGATTAGGCATACATCAAAAAAAGGTGAAAACTACGGTACGACGTAATATAGGCGACCCATTTAACGCTGTTGGCAACAACGTTTAAAAAATTGAAATGACAGTAGCAGTGGCGTGCCACATCTTGGGCAATTAACATTATATGAGAAGCTGCTTACCCGAAACGATTCAAAAGTAAGTAATCCTAATACAGCTGTTGTTGGTGCAAACAAAATGTAGTTTCATAAGTTAGAATTAGTACAATGTGAAAATTCAAAACTACAACACGAACACCAATGTTAAAAAATGTTAAATCGGTGCTTGCATGCAATATTAGAACATTAAATTCCCAAATATTACTGGTCACTTGGTCTTTTAACCATTTATGATATTTCTATTATAAAACTAAATAATTTGCAATTTAAATAGTTGTAAAATTATATTATGTGTTTATAATTTCTAATCTGCCTTTACAATTACTAACATATGCAAGGTCTGGCAACGAATTGGGGAGGTGGAAGATATTTCTAAAAATATGCGAGTTATATTGGTGTAAATTTAACAGTTATCGGAGATATTACCGATTTTATAAAAAAAAATACTGGATTTTAGGTGACTGCCGTAAGTAACAGAAAACAAAGAATAAAGAAAAGTATTGCAAAAAAATACATTTCTCGTGATTACCTTTCGAGTGTAAAATAGTGGAACAATTTCGGATGTTTCTTAAACGGAATACCCGTATATTTCTATAGTTTTCAAATGGCCTTTCAATGATCTTTCTTCTGATGCCTTACTTTATAATCCTAAATTCGACCGTTTTTTAGATATTCGAGTTTAAACATAAAACACAATTGAATCCTCTTAAGATGCTTCATTTAAAGGCATGGCAAACTTACGCTGCTAAAATATTAATTTAAACACTTAAACCCTTCGAATATAACAGAAAAGCGGGTCATTGTTGATACAGGAAATAAATACGAAAAAACGAAAACAGTATTTTGCTAATGTCGATCACCTTCGACCTTTCACCCACCGCATCGTTGCCGTACCCTGTATAGATAAATATCTGTTTCAAATTGTAAGAATTGTTTTGTGTTACTTAACTTTCAGATTAGTACTGATACGTAAACCACTCCCTGCATGTATCTACTCCCAATTATATTTATTTTTTGTTTGAATTTTTTACAAATATGTAACCTTTTAGGGCGAGTTTATAAGAATCTCAGAAATTATTCATTACCGTTCTTTACTTAAAAGTCAGATTAAATTCAACCCTAATAATTTTCAGATTTGGCAAATTTTACACGACTTGGTTTCCGTCAGAAACTGTAATTGCTCCACCATAACTTGAAACTTCTGTAAAGTTAGACAGACTTTGTTTCTTTGTAATCTGATTTCGCCTGCCCTCCACTGAAAAAAGGTCATCAAGACGACCCTCTTACAGATTCGTTCTTAGTTGATAGTTGTGCGTCTCGAGAAAACGGCCACGACAGGGCCATAGATGACCTGATTACGAACGTTTTCGTGATCCAAACTGCCCGTGAGATTGATTTTCAGTATGCGAAAAGTATCTGCGGATTTTCTGACTCGCATTCTTCGGCGAAACTAAATGGACAGAAATAATGAATGGAAACCATGCAGAAGCATCTCGGAAGCAATCAGAACATAAAGAAAAACGAAATCTCATCCCTTATAGGTATATGTTAACCGAATCTCGAGCTGCTTATTTGAAAGAAATCGTCCGGAGTTGTAAGAGGCCTTATAGATTAATGAGGTTACATTTTATAGGTATCCGTGAACATTTATTATCGGTTTGAAGTTAATAGTTGACATTAAAGCTTGTTTTTTCATTTTATTTTAGATTCAATCACCTATACTTTAAATTATGAATTGTAACGAACCGTAGATTTTTTTTGGTCAGTTACAAAGAACGTTCTTGTGATAGGAACCTTTATATTGTTAAAAGTTATAATGGTATTGTTGATAGTGTTATCTAAATTAGTTCAGATTGTATTGATACCATTTTGTTACTTTCCCATATTTCGTTTAAGAGGTGCACAGGTATTTTAAATTAAGTTTATATAGAGTTTTGTTGGGATACAACAATTTCCTATTACATGCATTTTCTGTGCAACTATATTGTATATTCATATACGTTTAAATTACGATGACAACAAAATATAAAGATTTCTGCTGTGCTTAACCTACTGTTACGTTTCGATGCATTGCAAAAAGTAATACTTATCATATTATATGTTTTTGTGTAGGAAGACATTTTTATTGAAAAGTTCTATACGTATGCCAGGGGTTCCAAATTGTAATTTAGAGGTATTTGTTATAAATAGTTTGACATAGTAACATACTTCGTGTTCATTAGGTTGCTGTCGCATCTTGACAGTCTGAAAGAAACGTTGCAGCAGCCGCGTAATATCGAGGATTACTTCTCCTTACTTTCTTATACTAGCAAAAAATATGGTTATTGAAGAAAAGATTGTGTCATCGGATTTGATGATAAACGAGTTCTATAAGGCAATCTCAGCGATATGATAAAGTGTTTCTATATGGTTGTATGTCTTTCACTCGACATTTTTCAATTTAACGACCGCATTATCTTTAAATGGTGGATCAATAAACACTAACGTTGATGAAATTACTTCCTTGCTCGGAGGATATCTTGTGAAAACTCGAGCTGTTTACCTTCTACTCGCCAAAGTAAAATAGCACTATAAATAAAAATCGTTGTTAATTAATTGGAGTCGAAAAACTATTATCAGTTTTAAGAATATGTATTTTAACTTTCATATTATAGACACACAGTTAGTGAACAACTAATAATCGTTATAATTAAATTGTCATTAATAGCGTACGACAGTGTGTAATTAAATTTTCTGCCAGAACAATGGCTTCCTTTTTTTCAGAAAATTACAGCTGCATGCTTGTAATTTTATAATTAACCATTGAGACAAATTTGTTGAATTAAACACCTTTAGTCAAGAGATATAAAGATTATCAAGTTGTTATCTTCTCTAATGGGGTTGAGTCTAAAGCTTACGTGGGCAAACCAAGCGTAGCTGTATAAGGATATTGGCCATCTACAATTTTGTATTTGGGGGAGCTTAAACTTTCAAGGGATGACGCAGCCTATAATCAGTGGCAGTAATGTATAGTCTTGTAAGTAAATTGCCTTATTAATTTATGCGTTCGTTGCGTTATCGCAATGAAGCTTGAATCAGCACTAATTTCTTACTCCACCAGCTGTTGTGAAAAGGTGTACGATAGCCTTATTTTACAGTAGTAGGTTAATAACCCAAACATTAAAATCTAGATCGATTGCATTCTCCTCTCAGTTTTGTGATATGCCGGATGATTAATATGTATGAGCGCACTTTTAATTTCTAATGCATATCTATGGATAGAATTATCTATCTTTCGACGCTTTTAATTAAAGCATTTTTTATCGTATGTTGAAAATGTATTATCTAAATTCAGAGATGTAGTGCCTTATTTTAAGAAAATAGGGAAGCTATCAGCGTCCTTTTATTATAAATGTTACTGCAAAAGACCGAAGGTTGATATAGCCTAATATTTAGTACGGTAGCTGTAAATGGTAGAATTTACTGGTAAATGCTAGGGTTTGCCAACATTCAGGCATTTGTAGTAACATAAACAGTGTATAACATTTTTATGTAATGCAAGCAATACCAAAATAGCTATTTATGTTACAAGTACGAAATTAAGGACTTTTTTGGACGAGTCGTAGTTTATGGCCAAGCGAGCGCAAGCAAATAAATCGAGTTACGTACATAATTTTTTTTTCTACAATTTGAAGCATTTTTTTCTTATTAAAAATAGTAGTTTAGTCGAGGAGCTTATTATTGTTTAAAAGTAAAAGGTACTTCTGTAGTACGAAAAATTGGGAACTTTCAGTCGCTAAACACTGCCGAAATTGATCGAGTTTCGATACAGTAGAACAAATAATAATATTTTTAAAAAAGCCCTATTTTACTGAAAACGTATGGCTAGTTACGTACGAGTTCAGTAAAATCACTTTTCTAACGCGTCCGTATACTATTTTAAATGAGAAATATCAAATGTGTATATAAAAGTGACATTAAATATAAAAACATAACCAAGCTGAGCAGAACTCCATTTTAGGTACAGAACCACAATAAGCAGCTTCAGTTAATGTTATGCGTTGGGCAGCACTGTAAGTCTATGCCAAATTCGTGGTTAGCAAGTTAGGTTTTGCGTCAGACTGATTAACTTTATGACTAAGGACGACAGTGCCACTTCAGTATTGTCAAACGTAAGACGAATAGCCGTCGCTATGCTGTAATGGTTGTTATGGTGTATCTAAAACGCTATTTTTGGCAGGCGTGAGAGAGTTTAAAGGAGAGCCGAAGGCGAATTCTTTAAATCTCACAAGTGCGAAAAATAAGCTTTCGGTAGGAGTTTTATACATATTTTTTCGACTACCACATCTTCTCCAGCCTATATTGATATTCACTCCTGGATGTAGGCCTCCTCCATTCGCTTCCATTTGTTCTGCGCCGAACTGATTTCATCCAGTTCTTCCCAGCCGTTCTTTGAATGTCATCTCGCCAGCGCTTCTGTGGTTTTCCCACGCTTTTTTTTGTGGTTCTTGGCCGCCATTGTAATATTTTAAGCGACAATTCTCTGGATCTTGTCTCGCAATGTGGCCTGCCCATCTCCATTGCAGTTGAGCCGCCCTTTTAATTACATCTGTTACTCTTGTTCTGTTTCTGTTGTCTTCATTTCTTATTCTGTCCCTTATGCTAACCCCCAGCATTGAGCGCTCCATCGCCCTCTGAGTTATTCTGAGTCTCTCGGTACTTTTCTTTGTAAGAGTTACTGTCTCCAGGCCATATGTAGTTACGGGTAGGACACATGTATCATATACCTTCCTCTTTAGGTTTATGGGGATACTTTGCGATTTGAGAATATTCCCCATTCGTCCACAATCTCTATATTGTGATTTTCGATGTTTATTTGAGCATTTCTTCTAGACAGTATCTTTGTTTTAATAAAATTAATTTTAAGACCGACCTGTTCTGAGACTCGCTGGAGTTGTCTTAACATAGTGTCTAGTTCTTTGATGTCGCTACTAATGAGAGCGATGACGTCAGCGAAGCGGAGATGGTTTAGGAACGTTCCATTTATATTGATGCCTTTATCTTGCCATGGAAGGTTTTTAAAGATGTCCTCCATCGTCAAGGTGAACATTTTTGGTGATATTACATCCCCCTGTCGTACTCCTTTCTCTATCTTAATCTTTTCCGTGAGCATGTCTTCGTCCACATTCACCTGTGTAGTAGCGTTCCACTGGTTGGTATAGGTCGAATTTGTTTGTTAGGCGATTTGTCGGAGTTCTAGAGAGCAACTTGTATAGGTGAGACAGCAAACTAATTGGTCTATAATTAGCTATGTTGGTATTATTTCCCTTCTTGAAAATCAGGACCGTTTCTGCGTTTTGCCAGGCTTTGGGTATCCTTTCTTCTTTTAGGCATTCATTTAGTAAAATAATGAGAGCTTTTTCTAGGGCTTTTCCTCCCATCTTCATCATTTCCGCGGTGATTTTATCTTCGGCCGGGGCTTTCCTATTTTTCATTTGCTTTAGGGCCGCTCGTATTTCCACTGCGTTTATGCCTAGGATTTCTTCTGATCCTACGTTTTGGATATTTATTCTCTGTATTTCTTCTTCTGTGGCTGTTGATTTATACAGTTTTTCGTAGAATATTTGGATTGTTCTAAGAACTTTTTCTTTTCCAGCTTCTATTTCGCCTTGCTCGTTTCTGATTTTATAGTTGGCTTCTTCCTCTGGATATGTTTGTTTTTAGTACTTTCATATTAGTGTTTTCCTCGATGGCGTTTCTGATACTTGTGGTGTTGTAAGCTCTTAGGTCCATGCGGGTTTCCTTGCTTATTATTTTGCACAACTCTTTATATTCATTTGTATCTCTATTAGTTGACCTTTTTTTATCAGTTCTATCGTATTGGCACTCAATTTATTGTTCTTTTGTTGTGTTCTTGAGCATGTCTTCTTTATAGCTGTTTGTATACTGTTAGTAATTATTGTTGTCAATTCGTCTAAATCCATATTTTCTAGTGCGTCTGTTGCCTGCAATTTAGCTTCTAGGGCTTTTTGGAATTTATCTTGATTTTTCGTCAATGGCTCGATCGTCGGACTACCACATATTTATGCTAAATTGCTTTGATTGTTTTAAATTGAAAACTCACCTAATTTAATAAATAGTTTTGACAAAAGTTTACAATATTTTTTTTATTGCATAGTATGCAAGTATACCTACTTTAGGCATATGGAAGTGTCAAATAATAGCCTCTTTTAGGAAGTGGTATCCGAAAATATTAATTTTTAACGCTTGGCACTGACGTCGTAGTAAGTTATACAGAGCAAATGTCACTAACAAAATGTAAGCTTCAACATAATTTCACATTTTCTGTTATTAGCGCATCAATATAAGCAAACTTATTCTCAAAAATTAAAAGGAATATTTCTGATACTAATTGTAAGAATTCAGACGTATTTCTTCGTTTTGTTCGCAGGTAAGTTCGCGTGTCATTAGCTTATGTTACTGTATTATATAAGCAGTAAAGCAAACTTCACAAAAATCACCTTTCAAAATGTAACAAATGTGCTTCGGAAACATAGTCCCAAAAGCACGAAATTATACACTAACAAATGACTCGTAACGATTACGTAATTTTACGAGATTATTACATACTTCTTCACAGGGATTTATAAAACGGCAATAGTTCATTCTATAGGATGATTCAAATGTATAGTCATTAAATTACTGACTTCGGTAGAAGCACATTGCGCTAAAAATTTGTAATTAGTTTCACCACAGCGCAATCTGGATAAAATCCAGAATATTTTCCTTGGCGGGCTATATAAACGATCAAGTGCTTTTGACAAGTACTCGATACTGATGGTTTCAATTTCGACTGTCGATCATTGCCTATACTTAATGTAAATAGGCCCCGGAAAACCGAATAACAGCCTACCGTTTTAAAATGAGATATCAAAGCGTACATCCAAAAACTGTAATACAACTCTTTTGCAGGCTTACATCCAGAAATACGTATAAAAATACTTAACCTTATACTCATGTAAAAATATTTTAGATGGCTAGACATACCTTCTTAAGCATTTAAGACGTGCAATTTCATATATTAATTTCTAACCTTAATTTTTTTGTAAACGTAGTTCGTAACTATTTGTTCGCTCGTAGAACTCAACCACGCCTTCAGCCCTATATGTATATACTGTAACATGAACAGAAGTTTATGAGATATTGTTTAAAAAGCGTTAGAATTAATTTAGTGCTGAATTAGAATGTTCTCTTGTGCATTGAACTGGTAAATGTCTAATTTAATAACATCTTTTCAGACTTCGATAAATGTGATGTTTACAGATTTAAGAATTTTAGCGAATTGTGTACTTGGTCTTCAGTAACCCTAAAACATATGTATAATAATACAGAGACATTCAAAAAGATTGAATTCCGCGTGATCACTTAATATAGGCAACCCATTTAACACTGTTGGCAACCATGTGTAGAAAAAGAGATGTGGCCGTAGCAGCGGCATTCACATATTAAAGAATTAACAAATTATAGGAGGCTACTTACCCGAAATAATTGAAAATTGAGCAATATAGCTATGAACGGAACTGTTGTCGATGGAAAGGAAGTTTTGTATGTTAGAAAATTAACGTAACGTGCGAGTTCAAAACTGATCAGGAACGTCAGAATTGTCAAATCGATGCTTGGATGCAACATTACAACATTAAAGTGGCTAAATGTTATTGATCACATGGCCTTTAATCATTATGATGTCTCCTGTATTGCCTAGATACGTGAACCCTCAATGATTTATATATAAAAAAATACTTTGGCAGTAAGCATTTCACAAGACAGGAAAGGGTCAATGAAACTCTGACGTCATCAGGGGCCGCAGTATTTTTCTCATATGAACATCGGTCGTGAAAACCTTCATTTTGAAGGTATTAGTTTATTTATCTTGCGGTTTCAGCATCAGTATATCCGGATTTTTGGAGCGATAACGGGCACCAGGCTTTGTTATTGAGGATGTCGATGTACTTCTGACCATGTTATCTGTTCCAACCCGAGCAAAGCTGGGGCCCAAGAAAGTATTTATAATAAAGGGGAAAACTACGTCTGCTAAAACAATCAACCACTGCCATATGGGTATATTATTTTGCGTCATTGTCCAGTAACCAAATGCAATTCTATTTTTTATTTGAAATAAACGGCATGTAACCGTGTAAGCTAGTTGTCAGTGATTTTTGGTGCTGCATGATGTATCGTCACGTGTATTTTACCTACTCGCAAGCCGTAAATAAATAAAAGCTTTTGTTTAGACAGAAAAGGGCTATGGAATAACGGCCATAAACTGCGAAAAATTATTGCTACGGTCCGGGCAGCATTTGAAGCCCAACGTACCTATATAATTGCAGAGATACGATGGCGTTACAAAGGTTCATTTACAGATGAAACGTAAAAGCCCTACAGTGGATTCGTAAGGTCATTTACATGACACACGCTCTGTAAATAATGGAACGTAATTTGAAACAACCAACGTAACATTTGCGTGTTACTGTCATTAAGAATGCATAGAGCTTAACAGTACCCACTCGATCAATATACAATTTATTCTTTAATATTTCAGTTTAGAGCTGCCAAGGCAATGTCTCGACTTATTCCCTACATTATTTCAAATATTGAACATAAAGTTTTTTACTGTCAATTTCCTGTCGGCGGCGCTGTAGTCGGAATTGGCTGAAACCGGAGTAGTAATCCTTCTGATATTTTATCACGGAAGCAGCATTGGGGTCGCGCTTTCAAATTTCCTTTTCATGCCATTGAAAGCAAAGAGCTGTTGAGCTGCATCGGATTAAAATGACGAATTGGATACTCGGTATCGATATGCTCGTGATGCCATTGCATATTGTTAGTGGTAGCCTGGAAAGCTATATGCGTTCTTATCCTTCTCGTGCAAAAGGATAAATATTTATAAGCCTTTTAGCTTCTTGGCCTTTTGAAGCAGCGAAAACATTTTATGCTTGTTGGTAGATTATTTGAAAAATGTTTGGGGTAAAGACAATTTCTTATCATATTCATCATTTTTTGTCGCACACATTAGCGATGCCTGGAATGGTGATTCATGATTTGTGAAATGTGTTTTATTTTTTATTAGATTTTTTACAAATCTTTCAGAAATGGTAAAAATCTGAATCGAAGTTGTAACATACATACCTGTAGATTTATTTGATCGACCTCATAAAAAACCTCAGAAAAGATGGGTAGACGACATTAGACAGGCGATAGAAAATGGTACCAGGACGCACAACATCGTGGAAGTGGAAAATGTGTATGTCCAGGAGTGGGCTGCTAAAAAAGAAGAAGAAGAAAGAAGATTTATTTAAACGGGTGAGAGAACAGTACTATACCATTATTTAAGATATATGTAATTCCTACGGTACTTAAATAAGCATAATTTGTATGTTTTCATTTGTAAAATAGTATGTCCAGTATATCAGTAGAATAGATAGAATCACAGGAATTTTGATGATTATTACACACAACTGTCACATGACTGATATCATCTAACGAGAATCATGCATTTTGTGAAAATGGTGTGATAATTAGAAATAGAAATGCAAGAAACAAGCAATTTAAATGTTTTGGCATTATTAGATCAATTTTAAATCATAATTCGTATACGGGTTTTGTGTAATAATCTTCAAAATATAAACGCGGGCAACACACTTACATATAATTTTGACCGTCCCGGACGCATATACGTAATCTGCAGACGCATAAGGTATAACCCACCACATCGTTTTTCCGAAGTCGTACGGCCAATCAAAACAGAAGTAAACTGCAGACGTGTTGAATTATAATGCGTCTGCACTTTACGCAAGCACCGTGGCCACGACGAGTATTATTTCTTATTTACTGTATCTTGAGTTGATAAATACGGACTATTATTATTAGTATTGTGTTTTTTCTTGATACGTTCGGTTTATTCCAATTAAACGAAAGATATTTGGTCAGATGTAATTAGATTCTATTATTTAATTTTGATATAAGAATTTTCTCACGTTATTGCACGTTTGTAATATGACTGCTTTTCGAAATTTCGAGCTACCAGCGATCACTATGCAAAACAATAATGTGTACAACACGTATGAAAACTACTTTTTTTACTAATTTGCTTGATAAACTCGGGTTTCGTCCTCATTAATAAAGCTGCAAATTCGTGAAAAAAGTATGACTTTCATAATTAGTTGTACAACATACTATTGTATACTGTTTTTACGGACTAAATGTAACTTTTATTAATTTGATTATAATATAGAACGCCCTGGTAGACGTTTTTCAAAATAATCAGTTAGTTTTGACATTTGATTAGAATACAGAAAGCCTTACTAGAATTTTTTCAAAATGCCAACCTGTCGAACAACTGAAAGTTATTGATTTTCCTTAGTTATCTGACAAATATTGGTTTATTATGTATTTTTAAAGTGTTAAAAGTGTTTATATTTAAAGTGTTCTCTGGTATTATTTAATTTTAACATATTATATAAGTGTAGTTACCTGGAATAAAATGTAATTTTTATTGACAGTTGCACAAAAAGTAATTTTTTTTAGGAATGTGATACTTTTGCGAGGGTAAAAATGACTTTATGCTAGACTGAGGTATAAAATAGTGCTTTATTAAATAGTTTAGCGTTTATAAAGTAGCTTTTTTTTTCACACTACAGATGAAAGTGCGCGTTGCTATGGAAATAAATAAATAACCAATTGTTTGGTCGCAAGAATGGTGGCTGTTTTGTTTATTACAACCACATTAAGTAAGCCAAAAACGGCCAGATCCTAAATTCATTTGTAGTTTTTGCAATACATAATGTAAATATATTTTTTTATATTCGTAGTAAAAATAACATTTACTTCTTGCAATAAAATTTTTCGTTCCTAACTTACCATGACGCTGCTCGTGGACAAATCTTTATCACCCGAAAAAAAACTATACTTTTATTTTTTGACAAAAATATACTATTTACTTATATTGATCTTTTAATGTAGTTATTATAACACCGAAAACAATGCTAATGGAGTCTATCAAAGCACTGTTTTTGTATTATTATTTTCATATGAAAAACTTTGTTTCAAACAACTGACAGATTGTCATATTTATGAAATGTCAAAATTAAAAGTTTTTGATTATTTTTGTTGAAAGTATATAAAATTAGTGTATTATCCTCGTTTAATAAAATTCATTGCAGCTCTAGTTCTATTGGACCACTCCTCGTTGAGCACGTCGTGCCCCTAAACCCACTCGTGCTACATTAGGCCCTCTTATTAAACTAGTATAATAATTAAATGTACTTCTACGACAATGCAGAAAGTACTCACTTTCTACACTCTCATGTAACAATCATACTGTTACTGGCTAAAACTGACAACTTTTGAACAAATTTCAAATTGAAAGATTAAATTTGTTATTGAATGCGAAACCGTCCCAGGAAAAATAGTATGTAACACACGCTTGGGATGGCCATCGGAAAATGTATGAATACATAACATGTAGTCATTCAAAAACAACTACAGTTCCCATTGAAAACACTTGCAAAATTTGTATGTGCCGCTTTATTTCTTATTGTTTTCAAACAAGCCTAAGCTGTCAATACTTACAAATGACAATTTTGTCTAGTTCGAGAACAATAAAGACAAATAAAAAGTACATGCTTATGGCAGGCGCTTTAATGAGGCGAAGCCGAGTTGGACTACATAATAAGTGCCATAATCACACTTTTTTACTTATTACATACAATATTTTTTCTACGACACAACAGAAGTATAAAAATTGAGTTCGTTAAAACGTTTTCTGTCACAGTGTATTAGACATTCTAAGTTATACTGACATACAAATTTACGATAAACCCTGCGATCTATGATTTTAATGAACGTTACCTTGGACTAACTTTTAACACTGATGTTTAAAATAATTCACTTAGGACACTGGTTCAAGAAATAGTTACTTTTGTATGTACAACGCAATAGTATACTGTACAATTAGTTAAAGTCATACTGTTTTTCACGAATTTGCAAAAAATTTGCTTTCATATGTGTTGCTCACATTATTTTTTGCATAGTGATCCCTTGCAACTCGAAATTTTGTCGAAAAGGTCTTTAAAATTTACAACTACCAAATTGACAATTCACAATTTCTACAAAATAGTTAAAATTGTTACTTTCTTTACAATTTTTGTTTAAAAAAGTGATACTTTCTTCACGATTTCTCGTTAAAAAAAAGAGGAGTTACAAATAAAATGTTTGCGAAAATTGAATTAATATTAAGCAAAATTGAAATAAAAATGATAGAACTGTAAACATGAATTTATTTGATAGATTATGAATAATAATTATAAAATTTATGTCATTTTAACATTGGAACTCTTAATGTACTTACATATAGTAATTAATTAACTTTAGTATAATAGAGGGTTAAAACTAACTGTTTAAGTTAAAATAATAAATTGATAAATATCTTGATCCATTTTATTCACTAAATTAATTCAAACGCCACTGGACGCGTTTTAGAACGTAAAAGTAGTTTGCGTCCTGTTGTGTGTACGAAAATAAATCACTTCACCCATTGAAAATACAATGTAAATGTCACCTTTTTACTTCCATTTACAATAATTCGAAATTGAGTTTTCAACAAATCTTCACGTTTTAGAGTTCCTTGAACCCAAAAAAAATGTTTTTGTTCATTGGTTTGCCTGTCTGTGTGTGCGTGTCTGTGTGCGAACAGAATATCTCAAAACGAAAAGAGGTATGACCGGTATAACCGGAAGTATGGTGTTTATTCTTGCAATTTATCATTTTTTTTCGATTTTTTAAAAAAACAGCCTTAACGATTTTTTCAAACGTTACATTTTTATTACATTTTTAATATGTATTGATGTGAGATAGGTGATTTTCCAGTTCAACATCTCTAAAATGGGTTCCTTTTGTTTTTTTTATTAATTCCTATTTTAAATAGAACACCCGCTATATTATTTCATTTTTAATTCAGCTTAAAATTTTATAGAAAATTTGTCTCTTCAACTAACGTTCTATTTTGTAGGGTTTCTGTAGAATTTGTAATCTTTGAAAATTTTTGACAAATGCTTAAAATCTAAAAATTAAATTTATGGCTAATTATAAGATCACTGTAAAAGGAAGTTGTGTGCGTGTATCACACCAAATATTTTTAACTGTTTTCAAAAAATTACATTTTGTAAGCGCTAAATTTGCTTGGATACATTTTGTATATCTACCGGCATTTTTTTCGGTCTGTAAACTTTCTTTGCTCGAAATATAAACATGCGAAGCTAACTTCAACTTTCTCTTTTTGTAGTTAGATTTAATCAAACAGTTGTGTCGCTTACAAATTTGTACTCCTAGTCTTCTGGGAGCATACTTTCCATATTTAAAAAAAATATAGTAATTTTAGACGGTACTTTTAATAAAATATAGCAAGTCAAAGCGAAACCACTGAGTAAACTGCAGACGTCTAATGTCCCTCTGTGTCTGCACTTTACTTAAACTTTAATTGGCTCCATATTAATCAATTACCGATTGTAGCCGAACAGTTGTCATAATACCTTATGCGTCTGCAGATTACGTATATGCGTCCCGGACGGACCAGCGTCCCGGACGGACGGAAATCACGTGACTGAAATTCGGTTCCTGAGCTGACATGACCATTCCAAACATATAACTTTCATAACTTTTTTCTCTATCTCTTACGGTTTGGCTGCTGGAACAGCGTCCCAGACAAAACAGCGTCCCAGACAGACGGAAATCACGTGATTTCTCGAAAACCGGAAGTGTCACGTGACTGAAATTCGGTTCCTGACCTGACATGACCATTCCAAACATATAACTTTAATAACTTTTTTCTCTATCTCTTACGGTTTGGCTGCTGAAACAGCGTCCCAGATAAAACAGCGTCCCAGACAGACGGAAATCACGTGAGTTCTCGAAAACCGGAAGTGTCACGTGACTGAAATTCGGTTCCTGACCTGACATGACCATTCCAAACATATAACTTTAATAACTATTTCTCTATCTCTTACGGTTTGGCTGCTGGAACAGCGTCCCAGACAAAACAGCGTCCCAGACAGACACGTCTATTAGATAAAGGATTGACAATTTCACTCTCCAGAATAGCTTGCTACTGATTAAAAAAAGAAGATGAGTTTAAATGGCCGAATAAATAGATAATTAGATTAAATTAGACATGCATATAGCAAATACGAGTATCACCATTAATATCAAGATTATCAAGTGAATGTAGGGTAGCTAGAGTCTCATTTGAGAGAATTAATGCAACCATGATTAATTAATTTCATTAAATTAAATTAATTAATGTAACCACTTTTCGAGCGTGTAACTTCTTTAGGGTTCATTTATTAGCAATCTATCAGCCTATTTTGACGAGAATAATATTGATCTACATCTAGATTCCCATTTTCCCATTCTGTACGGTGTATACAGAACATTGAAAAAAAAATGAGAACGCCGTGTTATGATTTTACTTAAACTCGAGAAATTATCTCATTAAATAATATTGGAGTTGCGATTTTGACTATTTTTTTATTTACTCATGTTTATTTTTTGGGAAATTATCAAAGATCAAATATTTTAAAATGGTAAATAACAACAGAACGTGCTAAGTATGAGTTCTCAGTAATATTTAGTGCAAGTATACGTTATTTTCTGTAAAAAAATACTGCATATGAATATGTACAGCTAGCAGTCTGCAGTTTGAAGGCTAGACAATTCAAGGCAGCTTTTTTTAAAGGTCAGCCGATTATTAATTGAATCTTCATAGTTATGTAATCGTTTATTTTTTCTGTATTATATACAGGTTCTCAGCATGCGAACTGCCAAATATATTAGAAGGCCAATAATTGAACAAAAATGGTATTACTCCTAGTGATTATGTTAATATTTCAAATTTAAAAATAAAATTTAGGCGCTGGAGGATATTCTGCAAAGTTATAAATTGAATATTGTTTAAACACTTTCGGTTTGATCCTACTTTTAAACAGCATTCTCTGCTCCCATGGAGCAGGGATCGACGCAGCTCATTGTAAATTTGTGTACTTATAGATTAAATATAATTAAAATACCGGGACGCTATTTCCAAATGCGCCACCAATTCTCTAAATTTCCATTTTCTTCGAGTGCCCAATTAGCTTTGTACAATAATAATTAATGAATAGTATTGGCGAATATTTGCATTAATACCTTAATATGAACTATAAAATATATTTTTTACACTGATTAGCCTACGTACTCTCCTTTAACAAAATAAGATTAAATATTAGTTATTTGTATTTGAACAATACTAAACGTTCTTTAAATGTAGAATTAATGCTAAATTATTAAGAAATGTTCAGGATGATAAATTATAGCTCTAAACAAAATTTCAAGATCTGTCGACTTAGAGAAAACCGTTATTTTTTAGATTAAGCAAATAATAGTAGATTATGTTATTAGGAGTAAAAGTGATACTTTATGTGGCGAAGCTGAA
This sequence comes from Agriotes lineatus, assembly GCA_940337035.1. NCBI lineage: Eukaryota > Metazoa > Arthropoda > Insecta > Coleoptera > Elateridae > Agriotes > Agriotes lineatus. Next base: position 78,818 of record CALNHX010002372.1, on the reverse strand, counting down.
GTTTATTTAGCCGAACGTTAGTGAGGCAAATAATTCAGCTAAGCCACATAAAGTCACTTTTACTCCGAATAACATATACTATTTTATCCGCAAACGTATTCAGGTAAATTTCATTAATATACGTACATTTAAAAAAAAAAGGATGCATCGACCGGGAATCGAACCCAGGCCACCCGCGTGACAGGTGGGCACTGTACCCCTGCGCTAACCTCTCTTCTTCAAATAACGCGCTAGTAATGATATATGAACATACTGAATCACCCGAGCTAATAGCACACGGTCACAGCAGCTGTCACACCATAACCCACGGCGACAGATGCTCCGATCCGCTGCTTAAAGGTTTATTTAAATTAAAACCTTTTCGTACCCTTTTAGAAAATAAAAACCGGCCTACGATCTAAGTCTAAAAATTAGCAAAATTTTAAGCCGTCATACAATTTAATTCGGAGGAGATAGCGAACAAACATAGAAAGAAAGAAAGAGAGCAACGATTTTGTGTGCTTAGGCAGATAAAGTACGCAATAGTCGCTATTTTATCTGCTTAGGCAGATAAAGTGACGCTTTTACCTTGTCAATAAAGACAAATAAGTTGTCACTTTTGTGACGTTTGCGGATAAATGAATTTATTAAAAATGACGGTTTAAACTGAAATGTTGTATAGGGCCATAATTTCTCATTCTGAACAACTTTTATTCATAAAATTTTGCCGTATCATGAACGAAAAGTGTAGTTTACCTGAAAATAAAATAGTTTTCGCTTCCCTGTCAAGGCCTACTTGTTTTTCAAAAACTGAAAATATTCTTAAAATTCTTTTCAAACCAAGCAGGACCGAATCCCAGAACCTTGAAATAAAATTCAAATTTTTTTAGTCCATCTCACGTCTTGTAACATCAATCCTAGGACACACTGTATAACAATGACGCCCACTTTATTATTTATAGGTAATAACTATGTAAAAATTCAACTAAAGTATCTTATTCAACGGACAGTTTTTTGACGGCTTTATTTTTAAAAGACTTTTTATATTTGAAAGTCTCTATACAGCTTTATATTCGTATTTTAAGGTCCCCTATGCGCTCTTTAGGAAAACCCTTAAAATTAGAGCACCCTTCATAATCTGATCATTTATGCTTGTCTGTGGCACCTGTAATAGTCTAAGTTCCTTGCAAGTGTTCAACAAGGGTTGGCTATTCAATAATAGGTGAGCGTGCTCAGGATAGCTCTCTCCCGTTAAAACGATGACGATAAATTTATGTAACAAAAACAAAGATAACAAAAATTTATTGTGTTTTGATAACATGCTAACAATGTCACTCCTACACCAGAGTAATGGTTTCCGCTTTATTATTGGAAGACCGATCCATATTCCAATAAAGAATTCCTATTCACAGAAATTTTTATTTGCACTACCTTGTTAGACGGTCTATAAAAACTAATTTCCATTTATTGCCGCTTCAGTCAATAGCACGTTACACTGACATTACTCTTCCTATCTAGATTCTTTGGAAATTTAAGCAGAGGACAAAATTGTAGGAGTCACGAATGTTGTGAATGGCATTGTATAATGTCAAGTGTCAATAATGTTTTTACAGCCGATTTAATCGGGCTGTTGAATAAGGATTTGCTTAAACGAATTTACTACATCCATCAGTTTTTTTAAAATTCAGCTCTACCAACCAATCGATTGTAAAGCTATCGTGACTACTATATTTATGCATATGGCTTTATAGAAGGACTTGTAACAGTTTACATAGGGGTTTCATCACGAAATCAGCAACGATAGAATAGAAATTATGAGGAAATGCCAAAAGTAGTCAGTAACTATGATACTTAACCATAATATCAACTTAAGTCAATATTTTTTCTGGGGAAAAATTGCTGTCGTATATTTATTATCATATAATATAGACCAGGCATGTTCTTGTAGCCAGTTTAAATATTTATAAAAGAAATGTCACCTTTGGCCCATCCATTGAAAAAACATTTTCAGTTATTGAATGTAGGGCAGATCGATATTCCTTAATAAAAAAAATATATATCGTCGTATACTATTATACAGGAGAGTCTATACTAGTAACTTATAAGAAACCGTGTGTGGACTCATGCATACTGTCAATATTTTTTTTAGTAATGATTGCATTTCTTTTACAACTTACAACTATTTTAAGCCAATCATCGGCCAAAAAAGGATAACGACTAAATTACAGGATTTCAAAATTCAATTAGTCATAATTGCTGACAAATGAACAAAAACATCGACTGTAATGGCAATATGGTGTCTTGCTTCGTAAATGACAGTCTGATTTATCTTATATATTTTGTATTAGATTATCTAAATTATGCGTAAATGAATATAACTGTTTTGAAGTTTGATAAAATATAAATATGTGTATTTTTCGAGATAACTTGGCCGGATCCCAATAGCATGTTATTAGGGCATACTAGTGATATATTGTAGTTTATTGGGAATTTTATATAAATAGTGTTATGGAAGTCCGCATCATATTTTCACCAGTGATAGGGCTCCCCAAACTGACCAACTTTTGTATTTATCGTATATTTTTCAATTAGTTATCCCTTCTACATTTAACGAGCCGTTCAGTAAGCAAATGTAAGTTAAAAGTGGAAAGGGTAAAAAGGATTCTACAAACGTTAGCCAGTTTTTGTGTTGCATAAAACGTGTGTAATACAATTATCAGTTAACACAAACACTAGATACCTAGGTTAGTGACCAGGCGTTAACTAAAAATTGTAGCGGTACCTATGCAGTTTGTTTTTGATTTGTTTTTCTAGTTGTTTTCGAAGAAATAGTACATGAGAAAGTTTTTCAGTTTGATATCTGTGTTGTTAAATTTATTTCATGGACTTGGGACTTCCAAACACCCAGTATACATCAACCGAACATCTATCAGTAACCTTATTCAAAATGTCTAAGTAATGGTTAAAGATAAATGTAGTAATTATGCAAATATGGCCAACATATTTTCAAGATAAGATCGTTGCAGGAAGTTTTTGCATATTGCACTAAATAAAATGGCTTTCGAATTTTAAGAGTTTGTGTTAATAAAATATATAAATCTATATGGTTGGTTGATGAGTAGTCCTGATTTTTTGACGGGTCGTACACAAAAAGCTACTTACAGTATTGATGGTAGAACTACTTCCGTTAGGGAAGAATATATTCAGCCGAATGCTTAGTCGACCCCAATATATTTTGACGAGCCCATTTTCTTTCATAAGCAGAATTCAGAATTTTTATTTGGTGGTCATGAATGTACGCAACCGTGGAGGTTGATGAAGTACTTCACTTAGTAAACTCTCATAGCTATAAATTTAAAAACAATCGGATTGAAAATATGAAATATAGTACTTTATATAATGCAGAATTTGGGCACGAACAATTAATAATAAAAATTAAGTACATATAAGTTATTTCTAAAGAACTAATTTACTTGAGGTTTTTTGTTTTGAACGAAACATGTTGAAAAAATAATGTGTTTCTTACCTTGGAATTGCAGAAATACATATAGTGTCACCGTCATAGCCATAACGAATGTTATAGGGCGCGATGTACCGTATCAAATAAATTCCATAGGGAGGCAGCAGACAGCTACCTTGTTTTCTCTTGAAACGATGCGCCTTAAAGCCGAGTTTCAGATCATACCTGCACCATTTCACCATGCTACCGTGTGCAACCTATAACGTAATATATAATATTTCTATTAGAGTATATTGCACTAGAACTGTCGCCATTTTGAATATGAAATGCTTGCCGCATCTTAACCGCCTGCGTTCTGTGACAAAAGGGAAGGACACACAAGACACAAAATGGTAAAACTGAAGGGAAGAACTACAAAGCTGGTTGGTGAAATATAATTTGCAATGAATTTCGGCAAGTGGGTCGTAGCAGTGCATTATTTATTTAAAATCCCCACGTTTGGGGCGAATAAATTTATTTACGACGTAAGTGTATGAAAATTTTTAAACTACGCCTGCCTTCTTTTATCGGGTTAAGTGCGGAGCATAAATTGACTTCGTTACGTGCTTTTGTTTGTAATACGCGCACAAAGATATTTACGATATAGGAGTATATGGAATATAAAGGGCGTATGAATGAAAAAGCTGATCGTAAAATACGACCGTTATATGATGGGATGACGGTTTAATATCCTATTCGAACGGTCAAGTTATAGATGTATGGACCTTGTAAAATTCAGATCCCCATTTATAACAGGATTTTTCATTTTTATGAGAAAATTTATCAGCTGCTGTACTTAAATTTACTTCGTCTAAGTATAAACTAAGCAGAAGGGACACATTTTGTAAAAATAGCATTTAAATTCAAAATAATATTTATTCGCCTAACTACCAAATAGTTAATTAAATTTTTTTCCGACGTTCGAGCACGTCTCTTCCCTGGCATGTCTTATATCTTTTTGAAGTTAAGCATTCGGTTTAAATGCTGATAAAAATTAGATAAGCGTGAGATCGCTTTCTCAGATTGCAGACCCAATGATGCGCTTAATCAGCCGCCTTAGTTCAAGAAACTTTCGAGAGGGAGCCAAAAGTAAGTTTCTTTTTATATCTGATTAATTTACTTAATTCTACAAATTGCTTTAAAGCAAACGATTAGCAAAGGAACTTTACTAAAGTTTAAACACAAAGCAATTGTGAGACATAAAAAGGCAATTTCTAATATGTACATCCCTTAGTAAGCGTTTAATATTATGCATTAGATTTTTATTGCTCAATTTTTTAGAAAATCATCTCCTGATTACTTCATCTACTCCATTTCTTGGCACTAATATCCGTCTTTTAATATAACTTTGTGCACATCAGACTATGCGAGTAAAACTGAGAAGCGTATTTTTGGGTTGATAGTATTTATACAGCACGGAACAAAAGTATAGAATAAATTCAATGTTCAAAAATAATAGTTTATTAACTCTCGCCACATGTGTTTGATTTTAATCGGTAATGCCTTTTCAGGCACTCATTTTTTTATCACTGACATTCCATCATTTAACAAAATTAATTGCATATGCACATTTAAATGTCGCCTGGTTTTTACTTTTGTAGTGGTAAAAAATTGTGTAGTTGTGCATCGTTATTTGTCGACAAAACGTTTACATGTTAGTAAACTTGTGTCAACTTTGTTACTTCTGACGAAGCTATGTCTCGAACCAGGTGATGAAAAAAGTTAAACGATTAAGAAATGAAAAGATCAAATAGTCTGAGATTTATCTATGTACATTCTACTTTTATCTACGACAGTGTGTAAAACTGCCTTTTAGTTAGCAGTTTTAAGTTTGAAAAACGACTGTTTAATAACATGTTTTCATTAGTTTACGTCGTCAGTAGTAACGTGTTTAAAATATTTAATTAGGCACGTTGTCAGTAGCAACGTGTTTTAAAAATTTTAAAACACTCAAATTACGACCGGTTGCTGGTAATCCTAATTTACATTTAATTTTTTTTATATTTACCATGTTTTCTAGATTCTATCGTAGATAAAATATTGTACGATACACATGCGTAAAGAAGGCATCTTTAGCCACTCGCGGGGCTTAAAACGCTCGTTCACTCGCGTTATAACTCTACCCCACTCGTGCCTAAAGAGTAGCTTTACGCACTTATATCGTAAATTACTATTTATGTTACTACTTTAGAGCAAGTAATTAGGCGCCGTGAGGTTTGGAGAACCTCTCCATAGTTCGTATGTTTGAAAATAGTTACTTGAAATATTAACATATAAAACATATTAACAAGTGTTGACATTTGAGTATACAGGGTGTCCCTAAAATAATGGGACACCGATTAGTCATAGATTCCTTACGTCATAATAAATCGATTAAACGTAATATACCTTAGTACAACGTCCCTTCAGTAAGAAGTTATAGGGCCTCGAAGTTCAATTTTTTATTTTGTATTTTCTTGTTAATTTCCACAATTGTAGAGATATCGATTTGAATTTTGGTATACATGCTTACAATTTCGTAGTGTACTAATAGGAAAAACGTCATAAACTAGACTTGACTGTAAGGGGTACTTTACCTATCTTTCAAAACTTTTTTTAGCTCTAAGTTCGTTATTTGTAACATTTTTCTAGAATTTTAGGTTATTATTTGAAATAGAATTAAATTACACAAAAATAGTGTACTCTTAGTGCATAAGCGTACGGGCAACCGTTTATCTTAAAATGCCTATAAAAGGTTTTTGATTGTCATTAAGACGTGCAATTATCAAGTAGCCATGATCACAAAAACAATAGGTAATGATTGTAATCAAGTAAACAACAACAACAAGAAATCAATTAATGACGTTGGTGACATCAGTTTTTTGTCTTTTGTGCTTACGAAAATGCTGCGACATAACGAACCTTTCAGCATTGGAGAATTCGTTATGTGGCGGCATTTTCTTAAACATAAAAGAACAAATTCTTATGTCACTAATGTCATTAATTGATTTATCATTGTTTTTTTACTAGATAACCATTGTTTTTGTGATCATGGGTACCTGATAATTGCACGTCGTAATGACAACCAAAAACCTTTGATGGGCATTTTAAGGTAAACGGTTACTTTTAGGCTTAAGAACTAAGAGTACATTATTTTTGTGATTTTTAATTATCTTTCAGATAATAACCTAAAATTTGAAAAAAATGTTACAGATACCGAGTTAAAAAAGATAGGTAAAGTGCCTCTTACAGTCAAGTCTAATTTATGAAAAAAAAAATGAATTAGTGCAGTACATACATACAGTATGCACGTATACCAAAATTCAGATCGATATCTCTACATTTGTGAAAATTAACAAAAAAATAAAAAAATTGAACTTCAAGGCCCTATAACTTCTTAGTGAAGGGACTTTGTACTAAGGTATATTAGGTTTAATCAATTTATTATGACGTAAGGAGTCTTTAATTAATCGGTGCCCCATTATTTTAGGGACACCCTGTATAGGTCTTCATATAGTGTGGAAATAAAGTAACGGATAAATTAATTAACATTGTTAATACTAATTTTTATGAAAAAATCGTGAAGGGGTATAGCGATTTTAATTATAGGACATGCATACAACCATCTTTATGTTACTACGTCATTTGTTTAAAAGTTATGGCGTCATCGACTTTTTTATGACAACCTGTATTTTTTTTATTGATTTTGGTAGTACTTTTTATGTGGTTTTCAATGATATAAAATTTTCAGTATGTTACATCTGAAAAAATTGAGAGAAATTGCCTTAAAATGTAAATATTAAAAACCAGTTAAATGAGCAAAATAAATCTAGTTACCTACGTTGAACGGCAAGTCATTGACGGCACATTCGTTTTTAATTAAATTTAAAAAAACAATTGAAAAATACAACTAGAAATTTATTATTAACTCCATTCAAAGTAACTAGATTTATTTTGCTCATTTCCTTGGTTTTTAATATTTAAATTTTCAGGCCATTTTTCCGATTTTTTTCAGATGTAACATTGAAAATTTTATATCATTGAAAACAACATAAAAAGTATGTACTACCAAAATCAATAATAAGAAATACAGGTTGTCATTTAAAAAAAAGTTAGTGGCGTCATAACTTTTAAAATAAATGACGTAGCAACATAAAGGTGGTTGTAGTGTATGTCCTATAATTAAAATCGCTATACCCCTTCAAGATTTTTTCATAAAATTAATATTAACAAAGTTAATCAATTTATCTGTTACTTTATTTCCACACTGTATATGGAAACAACAGCTAATGCAAGAAGGTCGTTCTGAAATGCCTAAATACCACTCACTATTTAGTGTGTTTTCTAAGAAGGCAGGTTGTCAATTCTGGCTATACTACGGGCAATCTTGCACCTATAATAACACATTTAGCATTTTACACAATTTCTCAAAAAACTTATTTATAACTATTATTTAATTAATTGATCAAATGCATACATTTTAATATAAAAACTGTCATAGAGGGCGACACATACAACATGGCCAACTGAAAGAAAAACAAAGAAAAAACGTTTTAAATTATAATAATTTTGTCTGTGCTGCTGTTCCACCTGTATATGAAAATAATATTCTTTTTTCTTCAAACGGCAGTAAAATATGGCATTATACTGCTGGATTGATGATGCTAAACTGTCACTTTATTGCCAAGCGGCAGATAATATTATCTTCCGCTGACGAGCGGCGGATAAAGTTATTATCTGCCGCTCACAACTTTATCTGCCGCTCGTCAGCGGCAGATAATATTATCTGCCGCTGACGAGATCAAGTAATTTTCTTCGAATTTTGTTCACAAAATTGTAAATAATTTGTTATAAAAACGTTTGAAGAAAAAATACTATATGTTATTCGGAGCAAAAGTATCTTTATGTGGCTCGGCTGTACTTATCTGCCTCGCAAGCTCGACAGATAAACCGTCCAGCCTCGCCACATAAAATATAACTTTTGCTCCTAATAACATAATATACTATTATTTATATTGTATTATGGTACATTATATTATACGTTTATAGAAATTTCATATTCAAATTGTACGTTTTAATATAAAAGGGACGTAGTTCATGCAGACGAGAGATTCTGAGATTACATTATCAATATTGTCGACATTTTTGTGTACCTGTTTTGAATTTCTCTTAATATTTTAATATACTAGGTGTCCACTCTCAAAGTCGAACATAGGCAATCAACATTGTGCATTTGATTTTTAGGTATTTTGGCATTATTTCTATACTATGAAAATAATATGACTTCTACTAGTATCATTTGATGTGTAATAATGATATCATTCTATTGATACCTTGACTTTCCTGTACGTTGATTTGGCGAGCAGGAGTCAGCAAAAACGTTCAATGCAATGTTAGATTCCTGTTTTCGAGTTTGAGAACGAACACCCGGTATATATAGGTAGTTCAACCCTTTGACTATGAGATAGTCAAAGGTTCAACCCTACAGTATAAACGCTAGCTACACACGAGGTGCATACAATATTTGGGTCTAGGAAAATTCACCGCCAACAATTCACCGTCAGCAATTCACCGCCAGCAGTTCACCGGAATGCAATTCACCGCCACAACAATTCACCGCAACCACATATGTGTCTCGCTGTTGTGTCATTAATAAAAAAATGAAAAAGATTAGTATTTTAGGATAAAATAAACCGCGTTACGATATACGTAATGTTATCTGCTTTTTACATTACTAGAGAATTTTAAGGAACTCGCTCGTAACGTCGCTCGCCAACAATTATAAATCTGGTTTTAATTGCGAATATTCCAGTCTGTACATAAAATATTGCGGTGCCGGAAACTTCACCGCCAACAATTCACCGTCAACAATTCACCGCCAACAGTTCACCGAAACACAATTCACCTCCACGACAATTCATCGCGGCAGCAGTTCACCGCTAGTATAATTCACCGCGACAAAAACTTAATTTATTTGTGAATTTAAAAATTTAGAAACATACCAAAAATGTTGTTGAACTTGTTTCATTTAGTTATATAAAATAAAAATTAAAACATTTTATTAAAAAACTTTAATAAAAACCAGCAAATAATACAATTTAGAACATGTTGATATAGGAACATTATCAGATTTATATAGAAATATATTGAGTAAACTAGAATAATTCACCGCAACAAAAACTTAATTTATTTGTGAAGAATTTAAAAATTTAGAAACATACCAAAAATTTAGTGGAACTTGTTTCATTGTGGTAGTACTCAGTACTGTATTGTTTGTAGCACTGTCAGGTTATGTTAAATTCGAGATTAGCAGGTTAAGTTTTGCGTCAGTCTGTGTCAAATAACAAACTAAACCTTACTAACATCGAAATGACATGTCCCTAACAATACACGTCAATATTGCCAACATGTGATTAAATGCTAATAAAGTATCGGTATGTTATTTTTCTTAACAACACTAGTCCTGTTAAATGCATCTTAACGCAACTCGTTGCTAAGGAGTTATTATCATAGACACAGAATAGGATAAAATAAAGTACTTTATGGTATTCTGAATTGTAAGCCTGTTTACTGCACTCTGTATCTAGGGATCTGTTTATCATCAATTCCATAGCAACATACATTCACACGGATAACAAGCTTGCTATCGCTCGCTCGTTAAATACCGTGCTCGAAATTAAAATTCAAAGTAACGGTCTTGCAATGCAATTTACTATTGTCGTTTAGTGACAAATTACACCCTGAAAGATAGGATATAATGTGATCAATTCCGTCCGGTCGATATAAATATTTGTGTACGCTTTGTTTTTTTGTTTAATCGTTAGTTTAATATTGTAAGTAATATAAGGTATGTTTCGACTTATCTTATTAGTAGTTACATACATGACATGGTAGGCACCGGTTCGTGGTTATCAAATAATGTTCGTATAAATTGGTTTAAGGTTTCGACTTTAAAATTAAAGCCATAGAGATTAGAGAGCGATTCCCAAGGGGCTCTTAGAGCATTTAAAGCAAAACTATTTCAGTCCAAATGGTTAAAATTTCTGAAATAAACTTTTTTGGGCTTGGGAATAAAGCGCGCAAACCTATTCTATAAGAGACAAGAATATGATCGGTAGATTATTTATGTCACGTGGACAATTTTCACAGTATCTTAAATCAGAACTTCCACATATAACGTCTATTAAAGAAGTACTTGTTCGAGAATTCTTGTTTGTTGAGTGATAACTTGCCGAAGATTAAAAATCACTCAACATGTTGAAACAATTTGATTCATACGACCGATAGTTCAGAAGATTAACGTTAATGTCACCCAATAGTAGTACAGAATCTACTTCAACAACAGAAGTTGTAACAGTTCACTTAAGTTATTCACACAAGGTTCTATATTCTCTCTCCCTTAAGTAGGTTTGTAGCCAAACCTAGACTTACTTTATGGCTTTTTAGTTGTATTTTTACTCACAATTCTTCGATACCATTGGCTCGACTAATGTTATATACTTCATATTTTATATATTTTAAAGTATAGCCCTATGTCGCGTCTGCACGTACGAAATTATAACCAGGTATTTGATAGCGTTCAGTTTGAAGTAAGCCAAGTTTTGCGAGGAGCCAGTTTTTTTATGTGGTAGATATTATTTTAGAAACGCCGTTGTTGATGTAACGGTCAAGTTATTTTCACAATTTCGAAGTCTGCTGTTCAATTCCATTCGTATCTCTTCCAAATATTTTCGCTGATCTAGAATTCGATCAGAAGAAATTTTGATGCTGGAATTTACTTAAAGGGCTGCTTTTTTTTCACTTCTAAGAATAACCTTTGGGACGTCGTTTCTGGGCTGTTTTTTGACCAAGACAGAGGACGTTTAAAGAATTTTTAGTCACTGTTTTCAATTTGGTTTATAATGTATATATCGTGAGTGACACTGGCATCTTTGGAATCAAAGGGTGATTCATCGACATTAAAAATAAAACGTAACTTTTTCACACAATGGTATATGAACAAATTCGATAAACTCATCAACTAAACACTTTCTCATATTTTAAATTTAACAGTAACGTGTCTGAGATGGCATATCCTCTTGCATTAATACACTGTGTTAGATGTCTGAAATGTTCTTTACTTTTCGTGATGTATCCAAATAGTCGTTGATTAAGCTACTTCTTTCACGTACACGTTGCTTGAAATCTTGAATATTGCCAGGACGAGTATATTATAAACTGTGATTGTTAACACTTCCCATAAGAAAAAGTCAGGTGCAGTTAAATCAGGGGACTGCGGGGGAGAAGAATATCGCCATATCGAGAAATGAGTTGTGGGGAAAACATTTCGCGGAGTACATTCATGGTGTTTCTGGTGTGTATGGTTGCACCGTTTTGTTAAAACCATATAGTATTATTAACTCCAAGGCTGTTTAGTTCAGCAGTAAGAAACGTTTATGGCATGTGAATAAATTGATCTGAATTGATATTTACTGCGACGCCGTTTTCGTCTTAACTAAAAGTATGGTCCAATTATTTCAAATGCAGACACCCGTTATTAGTACGAAGGTTATGTCTTTTTAGAAAAAAGTTAATGACGTGCCCTCTTTCTATGAACATTTCTAAAATACTCCATTGCATATATTTATTTCTTAACAGTATTTAATCAATATTCGCATACACTTTATTTGTTGAATATCTGTAAAGACGGCTGGTAGCCATTAAATCTTAATTGAAACGATGTTTTGCAACTGGTGTAGTTTTTATTACACTAATAAATCTAACAAATGTCCATGTTTAACATTATTGTTTGATTATTAAATAAACCCAAAGATTTTGACTTCTTGAACACAAACGTGAGACTTCATTTACGGCAGACCATTTGTTTTGCGCCCTTTATTGGTTTTTTATAGGTTACTTCTAATAGCCTAAAGTGAAAAAAAATGAAATTGCTCTATTTATAGAAATTATCCCTAACCTTTTATCATTGTAAACGCAAAAGAAACACTTACATAGGGACGCCACGGCCGAATATGTGTGCGATTTAAATATACAACTGTATGTCATAATACAACTTAAACATATTTATTTTGTTTTTAAGTTGAAGTTCTAAGTTTGAAGACAACACTTTGCACATATCTAGCAGGCCGTGGATTTTTCTATTAATAATAGTATGTTAACACCACCTCGGTGGCGTAGTGACTAGAGTAGCAGATATGCAGTAAATAAATCCTCGGTTCGAATATGGGGAACTTCTTTCGCATTCCACTGGATCGATATCGAACCGGGTTATTATTCAACGTTGAGTTGCTGTAAACGTCGTTCTCATCTGAAGACCGGTTTTGGAGGTAGAGTAAGAACACTACACACATGTAGCACAACTGGCCCATCTTGAGATCTAAGTGCTCGAAAACTGGGTTTAACCTCTACCCAAAATTCCAAAACGGTAATGTTAAGTCGAGCTCATAGAATTGCAAATTTTTGCTCACCTAATTGTTTCTCTCTCTCTTTTATAGTTTCTGTAATCAAAATATCGGAATTTACTATGTTGAATACGTTATATATAGATAGATGAAATCGGGGCCTACGTTATACCTTAACGTAGGCCCCGATGAAATACCTTACTTGTTAGTAGCTTCAGCGTACTTATGCGAACGCTTTGTCCGTCCGTCCGTCTGTCTGTCTGGATCGCCTGTAACTTTCGAACGGCTACAAATATCGAAATTGTGAAAGGGGGCAAAGTTGTTGCTAAAGTCCCGAGCACCTTCATGCGCTATTTGGTTTTGGCGAAAGGTGGCGATTTTCCACTTTGCAAACAAAATTTCCAAGCATTTTAGCACGGTGGCGGCTCGTTCACTTGGCGCCATCTACAGAACTTCGGTGGTCACGTTTTGAACTACACATTCTGGGTGCGCTATAATTCCACTTGGCGCCATCTACAGAACTTCGGTGGTCACGTTCTGAAGCTACTCTTTAGATCTGTAATTGAGCAGTTTATTTTACTGAAAGATAGTATCATGTTAGATATTGAAGTAGGCGTAAAAGTATAAGCCTTTTCCATTTATACAAGTATGTGAATGTGGTTTACCTATTGCTTAATGTTCTAAATACTCATATCTTAGAGGACGTAATTATGTTTTGGTTATCTTTGATCCCAACTGAAAAAACTGGAGATAGAATGTGTTAAAATTCGATCTAAAGCTAAGAAAAAGACCGCAGCACAGACAGTAGATTAAATAGCAGATTAAATATGTCCTCCATAAATGAGACTATTAGCAAAACAACTTTAGAAAATAATCATTATTCTATGGCGGTATATGTTCTAAATAAAGGAATTTAGAAAACAATGAAACGACTATTTTTTATTTCAAAGAAACTAATGAACTGTCTTAACTTTAAAAAGACACCGACAAACTGTGATTTATTGTGCTGTGAATTACTCTTGTGTGTCCGCTTATATTTTTTCAGTTTTTAAAGCTTTTCTTGGAAATGAGTAGTTGCATTATGTGCTTTGCAATAAAGTGTCGCTATCGGATCTGTGACTTGTTACTGCAATTTGCACCGTAACTTGTGAATTCTGTACCGAGCACATATAATTTGATCATTGATTTTTCAGAACGGAATTGCGCAAGATAGCATTTTACTCTGGCTGAAATAGGAAAGTGTTGTGTATATTATCGAAACGATTTCGCAGAAAATGCTTTCGCGCCAAGTTATTGAAAAGGGCTGTTTCTTTTGCTCTTTGTGTAGCTGCCGCGTATGTTCTATGGTATTCAAAAAGGCATCGTAGAGAAAATTCTAAGCCAAATTGAACGACTTTACAAAATATGTCGCTTATTCTTTTTGCCTGTTTGGGCTCTTCCGAAAAGTTACATAACATTCATATAATGCTCAAAGTGCAAATATAGTATTAGTAATAGAAGTATGTGTAAAACTGAACCAGGCAAATATATTTTACAGAATAGTTACATTTAACAACTGAGATTTTAACAGTGCAATGGCGAACAACTTCGCAGTTTACGTAACGAGCACAGAAAATTTCAGGTCAGGAAAACCGACACAACGAAACTGTAGTTGGTCTTTGTGGATACCAAGTTCGTCGTTTCTTTGTGTAAAACGCAAGGTTTGCATGAAGCTGCCGTTAAAAGCAGCAGTACTAGAGTGCATTTTCAGTCCATCGATCGGAAATTTTTATGTTGTAAAGCTTGCAAGTTTCATCATTACGTTCTTACCTAGATTCGAAGAGCATTTATGATGCTCTATAATCTATTGCATCAATACTATACTATCGCTGAAATAACTAAAGTTGGATGTTGATATATGCGTCATCGCGAACAACATTATTATAGTCGATTGCTGTCAGCAATCGTTTATCTTAGAAGAGTACCTGATGGTATTTAAAACGCTCCACGAAACTTTCATAAAATGCCGAAGCTTTAGTTAAACAGTTATTAAAGAAAAACTTTTATGAGCAGCCGAGATAACAATTTTTGCTATTGAAAATTATTCGTAGTACGCATTTCTCACAGCGAACTTTCAAAAACAAAATTCTCTACCAGTTTTGTTAAGAGCTGTACTTTAAAAGTTCTTTATATAAAACGCAACTTCAACGTTTTATGGAGAAGAGTGTTCACTCGTCCGTGTTTTATTAACATCTCAACTTTGTGATGGATTTTAATGATTTTTTTGTCGTCGAACGGAAATAACTAAGCTAACTATAGTTAAACAAAGTTTAATTAAATTACCTTTTTAGAGATTATTAGATAGCCATCAGTTTACTAACACAATAAACCTATAGGATTTCGCACGTTCAACATGTTTTTCCCATTTGCATAGGATTAATATAATTTAATGGGTTTTCTACTAGTTATGTTGTTTTAGATTGGTGTACAAAAACTGGAAAGGGAAGTTTATGCAATCTCATTATGCAAACTATAAATGAAAAAGAAGTTTCATTGTGTGGATACTTTATAAATATTCTTTTTCGTTTAAATCATTAATGGTTTTAGAACAAAACCAATTAATTCTGGGAGCAGCTCCACATAGTTGGCGTTCGTTAAAGCTATGGAACATTGCGTATTAGCTCTATCTCATGAGTCTTGTTAGTTGTAATAACGGGATGCAGATTTCCCATCCAATTGTTTTAGTTTTCCCCTATCAGTGGCTTCTTCATGCTTGTCTGTCTGAAAATTCCGTTGAAATTTCAATGAGTTAAAATTGTATTACGAAATGTGAACTCGCACACAGTTACACATTTTTCTTTCAATTACAATTAAAAATATTGTGTATTTTAACCTATTCGTAGCAATTGTAGGTTTTCAGGTTAATTTCGCATATTATTGGTAATTGCTACTCGGCAGATATAAGAAGTATCGAGCATGTGTGCCACGATTGTGGCATAAAATATCGGTAAAGAGCTTTACTCGGAACCTTTCTCGCAAGTGGAAGTTTTGAAACAAACATTGCTAATAATACTGAAAATGTGAAAGGAAACGCTTTATAATGCCAGTTACATAAATTTACAGATAAAAAAAAACTATTCTGGGGATGGGCACCGAACTCGAGCTCCCAGGTGCGAGTCAGATACTTCCGTGGCTTCCCACTACGCCATGACCGTGTGCGTACTATATTCGCTTGTAGTTGCGTTATAAAGACGCTATAGATTTCAGTTCCATTTGCGATGTTCGCCCTGTATCTCTTGGGTGCAATTTTGGTCACGGGTAAAACCTGAGCTATAGTTGTTTTAATTATTACTTTTATCTCTTCCTCAATTAAAGTAAAAATAAATAATATTTTTACGGAGCTTACCCTGTGTATATTTGACAGAATGTGTATTTGGCGTCGAGCCAGGTAAACATATAATTCGCATGCAAAATATCGTCTTCCTCCAACAAATAGTTTTTGAGCTATCCTGCCAACAGATAGACAGGCGAACGGACAGAGAAACAGACAGACCTAATTGAGAAATAGATATTTATAATACCAGTTAGTAAATGCTTCATTTTATGTAACTTGTATAATTTGGCGGGATGAGCGTAGCGGACACAAAGTCACACAAGTTGCAAAAAATCGCATTTCCTAACGTGTTTTGTACAAAAAAATCTAATTTTGAGAAAAACGCCACTATATATGTCTATGTTGTTATAACACTTTTTAGATGTTTTCGTAATGAATTCTTGTATTGTGGGAATATCAGTTTCTCGATGCAATTGAGAATTTCTTACAAACCACTTAGCATCAATTATTGTGCGCAGCACTTTGTTTTGTAGAGTCTGCAACTTATTGATATTTGTTTTCGATGTTGGGTTCCAGATACTACAACCATAAGTAAATATTGGTCTAATTATAGCTGTATAAATTAATATTCCACATTTAATTCTAAGTGACGATTTTTTGTTCAAAATTGGGTAAAGCATGCTTAACCTGGCATAGGATTATGCTAGCTTTTTGTTTATGTGATTGCTCCAGGTTAGTCTGCGATCTAAATATATCCCTGGATATCGGACGGCGGGGTTCCAAAGTATAGGTGTGTTATTAATCGTTATATTTGGTGAATCTTGGGGCTGTCGGAGAGTGAAAGATTTCCTATCGCACTTTTCTGCGTTGATTTTTAAATTCCACTTCCGAAACCAGAGAGTTGACTGGTGTACACCTTCCTGGAGTCTTTGTGCTGCCTTATTAATATCGTAGTTCTCACCGGCTCATCATATCCATTTCGCATGCATGCGTTAAAAGTAAAATTTAAAAAATTCGAAACATTTATCAACGAAAGAATGTATAGCCATTGTTGAGTTTCTTTTTGTTATATTATATCCTTTGAACTGTCATACCTGTCCACCTCCAGTTGAAAGTCGAGTTAATTACTTGTTTTTCTTAAAATATCGCACAAATAAGATTTGAGCAAATGAAAGCGAAACCAAGCTTGTCTTCGAAAAAATTAAGTCATGCGCTATATTAGTTCTGATGTTTGTAATTTCAAATTGACAGTTATTATAATAGTAGAAGTGTAAAGTTGTTTAAATGATCAAATTTTAAATTACACATGTTTAATCAAGAACAAAATGTTATAATCGGAGTGATTGATGTAGCAGATGTAACATTGTTTAACTGTTGGTTTTTATGTTAATTTTTAAATAAAATTTTTACATTGCAGTCGGTGACAGTTATACAATGGTGTAGGTTAGGTATGTATATTTCATTAACATAATATGAATTAACAATCGACATATGTGTCAATTTTCAAAGCTAAGCTTGATTTCACTGTCTTTTGCTCACATATTATAACTCGACTGTAGTTTCAAATCTCTATTTTTGTGTGTTGTGTAGCCTATATTATATACGTACACATAAATATTTTTAATTAAAAAAAAACTCTTCGAATGTATAACTTGTTCAGTTGAATATAAAATCTCTAAAACTGACAATCCTGGAGCTAA
The DNA here is from genome assembly GCA_940337035.1 of Agriotes lineatus. Taxonomy (NCBI): domain Eukaryota; kingdom Metazoa; phylum Arthropoda; class Insecta; order Coleoptera; family Elateridae; genus Agriotes; species Agriotes lineatus. The sequence goes on along the minus strand of CALNHX010002372.1, from coordinate 60,947 downwards.
AGCGCGGTTAATATTGGATTATAATGTTTACCTTGATGTAAGCAATTCTTGATTGTATTGTATCGTAATTTTCAATTTTTAATGTAAATATATAAATGATTACTAGAGTATTCGCTGATTACTTTTCTCTAAAGTTTGTAGTTTTAATAGGACCACGACGGGATTTAGTTTAATGTTGTAAATTTAAAATGTTACATGCTATCATAACAAGTAACATTAAAATTAGACTGAGTGGAAGTTTGGAGATATCTGGGTCCTTCTCAAGGTTTGCATATGATTAGCTCATTGAAACAAACACCTATTGTTGTTAAGGGTTAGCAATTATTCTGTTAGGTATTAATGTATAGTTAATTACGGGTTGGTTTAAGGTGTTACACGGACTTTGTTGGCATAAAGCAGTTGTCACATCCACATCAACCTCTTGCGTACATTTCAGTTTTCGTACCTATATTAGAAGCGAAGCACTAACGTGGATTAAATCTTATTTCCAAAACAAACTTGTTACACGTAAATAGTCGCTATCAAACTGGGGAGGCGTAAGTAAAATACGGGTAGGTGTATTCCTGGGGTTGACAAGTCGACTGCGAAAATTGTGACCCGCTAATAACATAAAGCCGTGTTGTCATTTAATTTATACGCCTGGTGTATTTTCCTGGGAATACTACGAAACGTGGAAACGTCCTAAGCTATTTAGACGCTCACTGCATTACATATATAACTTAGAACTTGTTCACCTTTACAAACTCAACGCAAAACCGTCAAGACTCCGCAGTTAACGTTACGTGTTTTCAAATTCCCCCCGAATCAGGCTATATATACAGGATGTCCAAAAAGTATGGATATAATATAAGTTATATTACAGGCAGTTCCACGTAATAGCAGTGTTAGTGAACCTGGCGGCTTATGTGACTTTGTTGTGTCAGCGGAATCCACGCGCTCGCCTGAGTTATGACATCTTGCACTTTTTATGTTATCAGCGGCAGTCTGTAGTTAGAACTCATAACAGTAACATGTGTTTTGCGTAAATTTGTAATCTTGTCAAAAATAAAGTTGTTTTTAAAAAGGACCTTACGGCAATACGTAATTTAAGTGGCGCAGTCGGTAGGATGGTCAAACGGTGTTAATGAACATAATATCGATTCGTATCAACGATTTATTGACCATAAAAAAAAAATCCGGAACTTGTGATTTTTTTCGGAGTTTCCAACTTTCCGCATCCAGTTAAGTGAAAGGGGGAGTAGCTTAACGAGAAGACTTCGAAGGCACATCGAAGGAGGCTCTGTGTTCAACCAAGACGCATGGAGAGGACAGTAATTTTGCTGTAAGTACCTATGTCATATAGAGGCCCTTGTAAACAATTTAATTCAGATAGTTCTGACGAAGATACAAATTCTGATTCGGACTCGCATTCTAAAATTTTACCACCAACAATTTTTAACAGTACTCATTCAAACGCAAGTAATTTAAATACGTCAAAAATGACGGAACCACCTGTACTAAAACAGGAATAATTGGGAATGATCCCAGAATTTCATGGAGAAACGGAACTACTCCCTAGGTTTATTGAAATATGCCAAAAATTAGTTACCAAATTTTATAATAAGGATAACGCTGAGGACTTTCAGAATGAATATCTGATGTCTAGCATCTTAGCTAAAATCAAAGGAGACGCTGCAATTAATATCTCGTCTTGTGTAATTATAAATTGGTTAGATTTAAAAACTGCATTGTTGAATACTTATGCTGATAAACGTGATATTTACACTTTAAATATTGAACTCACAAATTTAAAACAGGAAAACGAAAGCGCATTTGAGTTTTATAATAGGGTTCAACAAGTATTAAATTTAACTGTTGCTAACATAACAACTCAGATGGTAAAAGCAGAAGCCATTATATTAACACAATATTCTCGCAACTTAGCTCTGAGAGTGTTACTACTAGGTTTAAAAGATCCAATTGGTTCTTTAATGCGTACTAAAAATCCTGCAGATTTAAATGCTGCATTGCGTATGTTAACCAACGATTTTCAATTAACGACTAGCCATCAAAAACCAGCTCAGTCGTCCAAGTTTAAATTTTCACAAAAATTAAACCCTCAGAATAAACCATTCTTTCAAAATAGACCAAGAATGACATTGCCCTTGCAATTAACAAATTATCCTCATAATTCGCAACCTGCGTTTAAACAAAATTATTTCTATAGCAATGCACAGGAACATTCTTCGAATAATAATGCACGTCCACAAAGTAGTAGAAATCAAGTTGATGTTTTTAGGCCCAATCAAACTAAAAACTTTCCAAAACCAACTCCCATGAGTATTTCTACAAGGAATACATGGAAACCTCAGAATTCACAATTTTCAAGCCAAAATTATCGCCAAAACCAGTTCAAACCCAACAATCAAAATTATATAGTTGAAGAACTGCACAATATCGACGACTCTCAACCCTCAGTTGAAATGCCCGATGAACATGACGATAATGAAGCCGAAAATCAGTTTTTTCGGGAAGAAGCCTCGGAACATCTAGAATCCCAAGATTTCAATTGAATTCATACAATGACAGTGCATTACCCTATATTTTATTTCCAGAACATAAATTAAAAATTTTAATAGATACTGGAAGCACTAAATCTTTTGTTAATCCTAAAATCGCTCAAAAATGTTTTAAAAATTCAATTATAAATGACCCTTTTCAAATATCAACAGCACACGGTACATCAGTAGAAAATTTTAGTACTCGTGTCCCCTGTTCAAAAATATTTAAAGCCAACGTAGCTCCATTAAAATTTTATTTATTCAATTTTCATAAGCATTTTGATTGTTTGCTTGGAATGGATAATTTAAAATTACTTAAAGCAACAGTAGATTTAGATAAAGACTTGTTAATAACACCCAATGCACAAATAAAAATAAATTATTATAACTCGCCAATGGTAGTACAACCTAATTCTGAACAAATAATTAAAATTGATGTTCAAAATATTAAAGAAGGTGACGTAATCGTACCTTATACAAAAATAGCAGATTTAGAAATACCACAGTGCCTTACTAAAGTGCACAATTATCAAGCAATTTGTTCCATTCTGAATCAATCAGATTCTATTAAAAATGTAGGTTCCCTAAAACCATTAAAAGTAGAAAAATTCGATGAATACGAATCACTTGGTAAAAGGAGTCCTAATTTTAATAATTTGAATTTCGAAAAATACAAATTCGACATTTCAATGGTTCGCACTGAACATATGAATTCAGAAGAACGTCAAACTATTTTAAAGCTAATTAAAGAATATTCCGATATATTTCATGTTGAAGGTAACCAGTTAACTTTTACGAGTGAAGTTAAACATTCAATAAAAACTGTAGATGAAATACCAGTCTACACTAAATCGTACAGATATCCTGAAATTCATAGGAAAGAAGTACAAAGGCAAATTGCAAGTATGTTAGAGCAAAATATAATTAGGCCTTCGCATTCCCCTTGGTCATCCCCAATATGGATAGTCCCCAAGAAACTTGATGCATCTGGCAAACAAAAATGGCGAATTGTGATAGATTATAGGAAATTAAATGAAAAAACTATAGGTGATAGGTATCCCTTGCCAAATATCAACGATTTGCTAGATAAATTAGGCCGTTGTCATTATTTTACCACCATTGACCTCGCATCAGGGTTTCACCAAATTGAAATGGCTGAAGAGGACATTCAAAAAACTGCTTTTAGCACAGAAAATGGAAAATTCGAATTTTTACGCTTACCCTTCGGGCTTAAAAATTCGCCGTCCTGCTTCCAAAGGGTTATGGACAATATATTAAGGGGTATACAAAATGAAAAATGCCTCGTGTATCTCGACGACATTATAGTTTTTAGTACTAGCTTACAAGAACATGTCGATCGCTTAAAAGAAGTATTTGATAGGCTAAGGCAATCAAATTTTAAAATTCAACTAGATAAGTCAGAATTTCTAAGAAAAGAAGTTGCTTATTTAGGTCATATTGTAACAGAAAATGGTGTAAAACCTAACCCGGAAAAAATTAAAGCAATTCAATGCTTTCCATTGCCAAAAACTTCTAAACAAATAAAAGGCTTCCTTGGTCTTTTAGGTTATTATAGAAAGTTCATAAAAGATTTTGCAAAAATCACAAAACCTTTAACTAAGTGCTCAAAGAAGGATTCTGTAATAAATCCTAAAGATCCCGAATATATTAAATGTTTTGAGTTATGTAAAAATTTACTAATTAACGAACCAATCCTTCAGTATCCAAATTTTTCTGAACCATTTATTTTAACGACCGACGCAAGTAACTTTGCGCTGGGCGCCGTTCTTTCTCAAGGTAAAATCGGTTCCGATCTACCAATAGCTTATGCAAGCAGAACTCTTAATTCTTCAGAAATAAATTACTCCACAATCGAAAAGGAGCTTTTAGCCATTGTGTGGGCTGTAAAATATTTTAGGCCGTATCTCTTTGGCAGAAGATTTAAAATTGTAACTGACCACAAACCCCTTCAGTGGCTATTTTCACTTAAGGAGCCAAATTCAAAGCTAGTGAGATGGCGTCTCAAACTAGAGGAATTTGACTACGAAATTATTTATAAAAAAGGTTGTTTAAATAAAAATGCAGATGCTTTGTCTCGTGTAGAACTTAATATGAACGAAGCCACAAAAGAACCTCTAATATTTGAATATATGGAAACATTTAACGAACAACTTAAACCAAATCCAAATCAAACTGATAATGAGTCAATTATTGTCGAAACGGGTGATGTAGATAACTTAGCTAACGCCGTCGAAGACAGTAACGAAACGGTTCATTCGAATATCGAAGACCCTATAGCAGGGATTCCTATTGTTGACTGTCCCGTGAATTTTGGGAAAAATCAAATAATTATATCAGAAGTAAACTTTGCACCAGCAGAAATTTCTAAAATTAAATTATATGAAACCAAGCAAAGAATATTGGTACAATTTTCAAAAAATAATTATGAACAAGAAATAATTAGATTTATTAAAGAACATGTAGTGCCAAAAGTTAAATATTATGTTTATTTTGAAGACCCAATATACGAAAAATTTAGCTCTGTGCTTCAAAAATATTTCAAAAATTCTCAAATTAATATGATTAAATGTACTAAAAAATTAATCGACGTCATTAACGATGACGAAATTAAGCAAACTATTCAAGCTCATCATGAAGGCAAAAGTAATCATAGAGGAATCGAAGAAACAGTAAAGCGAATAACCAATACGTACTATTGGCCCAATCAACAAAAATCTATTCAAACTTTTATAAACGATTGTGAAATCTGCCAATTAACAAAATATGACAGGAGACCACTTCGATTAGAATTCAATATTACACCTACTGCTGTTAAACCATTTCAAATTGTACATGTCGACAGTATATCTTTAGAAAACTGCAAGTTTTTGACAATCGTAGATTCTTTTTCTAAATATGGCCAAGCATATAAGCTTAATTCGTCACAAGGAATTGAAGTAGTTAATAATCTTGTAAAGTATTTTACCCATCATTGTATACCAGAACAGATCATTTCCGATAACGGATTAGAATTTAAAAATTCAGTTGTAAGAGAACTACTAGAAACCCATAGAATAAAAATTCACTTTATTAGTTCGCAACACCCCGAATCAAATGGTATTATTGAGCGTTTTCACTCAACCTTAATAGAGCATATTAGGCTACTTAATAATCAAACCGAATATAAAAAAGAACCAATCGAAATTAAAGTTAATTATGCACTTCTAGCTTACAATAACACTATTCATTCTGTAACAAATCTTAAACCATACGAAATAATAACAGGACATTTAGGTACAGAATCCCCTTTTAATCTAGAAATAGACAAACAATTAGTAAACAATTATATTTCTAATCACAAAGAAAAACTTAAATTGTTGTATCAAAAATTAAACGCAGATATACAACAACAAAAGGAAAAAGTTATAAGTAAAGCAAACGAAGTCCGCGAAAACTTGAGCAAAATTCCAATTCCAACAAGAGTGTTTGTCAAAAATAAACAAAAACAAAGCAAAACGCGCAATAAATTCAAACCTGAAGTAGTTAAAAGCATTAATCCCAATCTAAAAACAGCTGAAATTAATCCAACCCATCATAATACTGTTAATAAAATACACATTTCGAATATTAAAAGACCGAAGTGTAAAACTTATAAATTTAAAAACGTTTCAGGTTCCTTGCCATCGGACAAGGGATAGAAATAAAGAACATCACCGAAAATTTAGGCGTTCTACCCATAAACCTGGGATCCGCCAAACTTCAAAGAACGGATCACACGTTCGTCCATTATTATAATTTAGAACCGCTATATATAGAGTATAATAATCTTAATATTCAATACGAAAATCTTAGGTTAAGTATAGCTAATAATGAAGCTTATACACGGGAATTAGATAATTACAATAAGGTAGCTCAATTTAGTAGTAAAACAATATTGGCAAAGATCGAAAATATAAAAATTCATAGCTTAAATAACCGAACCAAAAGAGGTTTAATCAATGGATTAGGATCACTAATTAAAGGCTTAACTGGAAATTTGGACGCTAATGACGGAGAAAAAATCTACAAAATTATTAATCATTTAGAAAATAACCAAGATTCACTAAAAACTCAGCTAGAAATGCAATATTCTGTTAGCAACCAACTTGTTCGAAATTTTAATGATACAATACGAGATATTCAGCATAATGAAATAATGTTAAAATCTAAAATAATGCAGCTCAGTGATCGTGTTAAGATCGAAGCTACACGTCAAGATATTCTTTTCGCTGGAAGTTTGTTTAACCAATTACTAATTCTTTATGGCTCACTACTTAATACATTACAGGATATAGAAAATTCAATAACTTTCTGCAGAGTAGGAACCTTGCATCCTACAATAATTAAATCCAAGGAATTGTTCCTTGAACTCCAGAAAATTTCGGATCATTATAGGAATCAGTTTCCCTTCGAATTAAAGTACGAAAACATCTTAGATTTCGAATCCATTCTAAAAGTAAATTGTAAAATCGATTCAAATAAAATTACATATTTTCTGTCAATACCTATTGATTTTGAAAAGGAATATGACCTCTACTATTTAGTTCCAATTCCTTCAAAACATGAGTCAGAATTTGTGACAATTATTTCGAGTGTAAAATATTTGCTAAAGTCAAAATTTGGTAATATGATAACACCTCTAAATGACAAATGTACCCAAGGCAAACCCTACCACTGTTCATATCAACTACAATCAAATTATAAAGCATCCTGTGAAGAGGACATCCTATTGAATGGAAATTCAAGCAAGTGTCTCTTTACAAAAATTGAAATCTTAGAAAATCACATCGAAATCATCCCCGAAATTAACCAATATCTGTCAGTCTTTCCGAAAGAAGAAAAGCTCCAAATTCAATGCCAGAAGGACATCGAAACAAAATTGCTGTCAGGAATCTATTTAATAAAAGAAAATCCGCATTGCAACTTGTTTTTCCGAGGCCGAGAACTACGTTTTCAAGAAGCCACTTACGGAAGACCGTTGGTAATAGACACGCCACATTTTAAATTGGAAAATAGCATTCTACCAGAATTTAAAATTAAATTGAATAATTTACATCTCCAGGAATTACCAATAAATCCAATAATTCCGATTAGGGAAACTTATCGGGAAACATATCATATCCCCAGTGGCTGGACGATTATTCTGTACGTAATATTAATTATCGTCGTAGTCCACATTTTAATCAAGAAATGGAAAAACATCCGAAGAAAAGGAATCTCATCAAAAAATCAAGAATTGGAAGCCCAACCTTCAAAAACAACAGTGAAACTTCCGGAGGAAGCTTCGTTCTAGGGATGGAGGAGTTATATTACAGGCAGTTCCACGTAATAGCAGTGTTAGTGAACCTGGCGGCTTATGTGACTTTGTTGTGTCAGCGGAATCCACGCGCTCGCCTGAGTTATGACATCTTGCACTTTTTATGTTATCAGCGGCAGTCTGTAGTTAGAACTCATAACAGTAACATGTGTTTTGCGTAAATTTGTAATCTTGTCAAAAATAAAGTTGTTTTTAAAAAGGACCTTGTTACGGTATGAAAAGGACTTTACGACACCCACCCAAGGTGAGCATCGCACCACGGAATCAGTCCTGAAAACATGACACACTTGCCCTGAGATCGGTTCGAAATAGGCTAATAGGCCACGGCTGGAACGCTCAGGGAGTCGGGCGTGAGTCACACGATACGTTCTGGGCAAGCGCGTTGTGGCATAATATATACAGGGTATGTCGAAATTATGAGGGCGCCACCAAGCCTGTCTTAACCCGGCTAACCGGGCCTGGACGGTTAGACGGGAGCGAAGCATGCAAAAATACTCCGCCAATAAGATTATTCAAGAGTTGCAAGGTCAAACAACAACTTCGGGATTGCCTTAGGCAAGGATTGTGATTAGGTGTCCATCCGACCACGACTACGCAGCTGTCCCACTCACCTGCACGCTCACAGCTTCCTCGTTCCGTCGTACAATAATTCGTACAATAAAGGGGCGTCTATCTGTAACAGAACATGCACAAACCGAAACAAACAATAGTTCCCTTAACTAACCAATCATATATTTCACTTCGAGTTACAATGGGGTAGCAGAATGCGTCGCCCTGTATCTAACCTTACTCTATAATTAAGGGCACCAGCTGGCACGCGCGCTCTAAGCTTAACGACAGATGTTGAACATTAGTGAACAGCAATAATAGGTACAAAGATACACATTGCCTTATGCAAGGGCAGCGACGATTTACATTAGCCTTCACGGCCTGAACTGTCTGCAGTCTGAATGAATACACTAGCGTAGTAATGAATAGGTACAAAGATACACATTGCCTTATGCAAGGGCAGCGACGATTTACATTAGCCTTCACGGCCTGAACTGTCTGCAGTCTGAATGAATACACTAGCGTAGTAATGAGTAGTAATGAGTAACACTCGCGTTCACAGCGGTAATCAGGTTAAAGGCACATACCTTAATGCGTGGGCGGCGAGGGAGCCTGGTACAGCTGAGTTGCGACGAGCTGCAATCGTAGGTGGTAGGTACCTTCGGTGTTACAACGGCGAAAGGGGGGTGAATGCATAACCGCCTCAATGGCGACGGGAGACGCGTCAAGACGCGTACAACGGGACGACGAAAATGATGGGGGCCTCACTCGTTCTGCTGAACCAAATCCTCGTAGGTCGAGATGAAGGGGGCACGACCCCTCACTAATAGTAGCAGGAACTGGGCTCCAAAACACCCACGTTACGCCGAAGATCACTCGACAAATTTCGAATCACCACCACCACACACAAGCGCTCTCTGCCACGGGCTCTGGAAGACTCACTGAGGGAAGCGTCGGCAAAAGGTCACCTTCGCCGCGTCCCCCACGTGACTAAACCACAGCGAATCGCAAGGCGATGAAATGAAACCAACCAATGCGGGCCACGCTGGTATCACGCCGTCACCGCGTGCTAAATGAAACAAACCAATGCGGGCCACGCTGGTATCACGCCGCCACAGCGTGCTATTCAGAATTCAGAAAAACGCCATCAGAGGAGAGCTCCAACCGACGACAAATACTGCTTTTTAGGCTAACTATGTGCGAAATCGTGATTCTGGAATTAGGCGATGGAGCCAAATAAAGAGCTAAAAGGGCTTAGCACACGGGCGCGCTGCTCTAAGCTTAGGCGGCTATTCAAAATACCAAAACGACCTAACTAACGGCGTGAAATGCAATTAAGCATCTGAAATAGCAAAATGACTTAACACTCCCCTTACTTGAAAGAGAGTTCCCCGAAGTCTCTTATAAAACAACGAGGCATTTTGGCTGCGGCGCCACGAGAACTCAAACGGCCGGAAACGCTGAGACGATAGCTGTACCCCCAAAGGAATTACGCACACCGGCCACCAGATAGGGTACGACAGGAGGGAAAAGAGAAGAGGGAGAAGAAAGACTGGATACGCCAGTGGAAATACGAAAATTGGGTAGGACCTGGCGGTTCGCTGATGGCTAGTACACACTCCCCGGACCACGGAAGACGGGCGACAAGAAAACTGGCTGTCCCAAAAGGAGTGGCGCTCCGCCAGGGGTCCACAAAACGATTCGCGTCTGGCTCCCTCGGGGAACCAAACGGGCAAAGACTAGGCAGGCTGAGGACAGTCTCGCCGATCCGGCTCGACTGCCCCTCCCAAAATAGGAGTGCCACCACAACGGTTCGCAAAACCACGTCGATAATCGACCACCAAAACTACAAGACAAACAAAATATAACCGACCAGACCCGAAACGGGTGTGGCACGCACTGCGGCGGCGGCCACGAAACGCCGACTGGACCTTAACACCGGGTCCATGACGGTCGCCTAACAGTGCGGTTTTGGAAGGTGGAAAGAAAAAGAGAACAACGGGGTTGGGTAGTTGTCGCCGGGACACGGTAGATAGTAATGACAAGGGGAAAAGAAAGGTAAAGATAGAGCATAGGGAAGGAGGGTTTGGGGTTCCAAATTGAAACCGTGAAAATATCTAATAATAAAAAAAAACGCGCGGTTAGCGCTCGTCAAAATCGGGTCAATAGAACGTCTTACTCCCATGCACACTTCCGACCAACCGTTCCAAAAGAACATGGGGGGGGGGAAAAGGATAAGTCCCTCGTAACCTGTCCCGCAAGCCGCCTGAAGAGGGCACGTTGCGCGTCACGGGATCGGCGCATTGTGGGGTTCCCCCAACAAGGAAGCTCGGGGAAAGGTAGGTACTACTGAAGATACGGCTCTAGGCCGGCGGTATGGCCGTCAAGGCCTACAAAGAAAAAGGGAGGGGGGTTAGGGAAAACGGGCGTTAGAAGGCTAAACGTCCGTGGGATTGGGTTTTAGGTCTTTCGCGTGCCAAGTGCCTTTCGGGGCACCGGTCTCGTCGGACAGCTCGTAAGTGGCAAGCGAAACTTGCCGACTGATATAAAACGGCCCTATAAATTTTGGAGCCAACTTGGCGTTAAAATATTTCGCCGCATCGGAAAGTACGTAATTTCGTCGCCAGACGGTATCGCCAACGGCGAATTGAGCCGGGCGCCTTCGCAAATCGTAAGTCGCCTTGGAGGCTTTGTACGCCACGTCTAGTCGCTTGACTATGTCTTCATATACCGACCTTAACGCGGGAGTCCGTCGTAACAAGTCTTCGCGACTCTCTACTCGTATTTGTTCCGAAACATCCACCTCCTCGGGGTTATTGGCGCGCGTCCCCTCTAACTGTATCTCTCTGCCGAAATTGGCAAAATATGGGGTCATGCCGGTGACTTCGTGTACTGCGGTACGCACTGCGCAAGCGACTTTCGACAAATATTTATCCCACTCCCGGTGGTTGTCTTTCACGTACGACGCTAGCATAGTTTTTAATACTCGATTAACGCGTTCGACGGGGTTGGCCTGCGCATGATAATGCGCGTTAAAGATGATTCGTGATTTATACGTATCGGTAAGCTGTCGGAATTCTCTACTGCGAAACTGTACGCCGTTGTCAACCAAGACGTACTGAGGTGCTCCAAAGAGCAAGAAAACATCGTTCTCAATTTTCTGAGTCACCGCGGTCGCAGTGGCGGTACGCAACGGGAAGAAAAGGGTAAATTTGGTAAAGTAGTCAGCCACGGACAGAATATATACGTAGCCTTTCTTTGAACGGGGCAACGGCCCTACAATGTCGATAGATATCATTTGCCACGGCTTATCCACCACGGGGTGACGACACATCCAGCCGGCCGGGCGTTTTTGTTCGGGTTTCTGCGCTAGGCACGTCGCGCAACGGTTAACGTAACGGGTCACATCCGCCTTAAGTTTAGGCCAATAATACTGTTGAGCGATACGACCGTAGGTCTTATAAATGCCTAAATGGCCTGCGGTAGGTTCGTCATGGTTTTTGCGGAGAATTTCGGCGCGTTGAGGCTTCGGAACCACCTCTTTCCAACTCGTGCCTTCGTCCAATTCGGGATATTTTACGTTAACATGTTTAAACAATTTCCCTCGCGATAGTTTCCACGCCGAATACTTGAATGGTCTTTCTACGACGCGTGTACACATGCGCCTATACCAACGGTCAGTTCGACTGTCGTTCGGTGCCTGAGCACCGGCTTCGGGTTCTCCAGAATCGACAACTGAGACTACATCTATTTCGGGTATAGCACGGGACAGCGCATCCGGAACGACGTGGTCTTTTCCCTTCCGGTGTTTGATCGTGAAGTCGTATTGTTGGATACGAACAGCCCAACGGGCGAGTCTCCCGGTGGGTTCCTTAAGATTATTTAGCCAGATAAGTGAATGATGGTCAGTAACGACTGTGAAGTGAGTGCCTTCTAAATATGGGCGTAACTTCTCTATGGCCCACAGGACGGCCAAACATTCGCGTTCCGTAACCGAAAAGTTACGCTCAGGTTTCGTAAGAGTCCGACTAATGTAACAGATGACTTGTTCTTGGCCATCAACGGTCTGAGTCAGCACGGCGCCGATACCAACATTGGAAGCGTCCGTCTGTACGATAAACGGGAGAGAAAAATCGGGACACGACAAAATGGGTGCCGAAACTAGGCAATTTTTGATGGTTGTAAATGCGACTTCGCATGACTCGGTCCACTCAAACTTCTGAAACTTTTTCAATAACGACGTCAGCGGAGCAATAATGGCTGAGAAACTTGGTATGAAACGCCGATACCACGATGCCATGCCGACAACTCGCCGTATCTCCGAAACGTTTCTAGGTCGCGGCAAGTTAAGAATCGCCGAAACTTTATCGGGGTCGACTAAAAGTCCTTGGGCGTTAACGACATAGCCCAGGTATCGTAATTCTGGTTGGCAAAAATGGCATTTATCACGACCCAGTGTTAAACCAGCGTCGTTTAGTCGCTGCAATACTTCGTCTAGAATCTCGACGTGCTTTTCGAAAGTCGGGGTACAAATAATCACGTCATCTAAATAGACAAAGACGTAAGGTTCCAATTCGGGACCCAACACATGGTCGACGAAACGTTGCCAAGTCGCTGGCGCGTTATGAAGCCCAAAGGGCATGCGAGTAAATTGAAACAAACCGCGCCCGGGTACTGTGAAGGCCGTTAGTTCCTTAGATTTCTCTTCCATCTCAATTTGCCAGTACGCGGATTTGATATCAAGCGACGTCATGAACCGGGCATCGCGTAAGCGATCCAAAATCGAAGACACGTAAGGTATCGGGTAGGCGTCCTTCTCGGTGACGCTATTTAATTTGCGAAAGTCAACGCAGAAACGATAGGTCCCATCTTTCTTTTTAACTAGTAAAATCGGGCTCGACCAGGCTGAACGAGAACGTTCCACCACGCCTGATTTCAGCATCCTGTCCAACTCAGCATCGATATGCGCCTGCATTGCGGGAGAAACCGGGTAGTACCTTTGTTTAACCGGTGCCGCCTTAGTAGTGATTTTATGTTGAACGTACTTGGCGCAGCCGAGTTCGGGTTTAGCGGTAGTAAAATGTCGGTTTACGAGAGTGTCTAATTGGGCTCGTTGATCCGAGTTCAGGTCGAACATAGACTGCAAATTGCCGGTAGGAGTATCAATGGCCGCTACGCCGGGTTTTGAGAATTCCCACTCCCCTCGAAACACGTCTGGGACTATTCCCACTGACTTCCAAAAGTCTATCCCCAGGATCAGGGTGTGCGGAACCTCCGAAACTATCAAAACATCGATAGCTACCACTCTGTTATTTAAACGAATAGGTAAGTGCAGGGTACCTAGACTGGTCACGGTCTGTCCATTAGCCACTGAGCAAACGGGTCTCAGCTTCTTATTTATGCGCAGGCCTACAGTACGCAACACGTCCCAACCCTTAGCTCCTAAGATCGTTCGATTCGCTCCTGAGTCCAACAAAGCTAACAACTCGAAACCCATGATTTCAACAGTCACATGCGCTCGACGGTCATCAGATGACCTTTCTAATACGTAATCGAGAATGACTTTATTTTTTTTAAATTTGGTCTCGCGCTCCTCGATAAGTCCCTTCATAAATTTAGTCGAATTGTTAAACACGCGCGAGGACACTGCTCGACCGTTCAGCGTCTCGCGGGGTCGTTTCCCTGTCCCCTATCTCTTGTTCGACAACGAGGACAAGTGTTTACGGTCACTTCAGGTTTGCCGCAACGGTAACAGAATTTCTTGCCGCGGGGTCGCGGACACCTACTGGCTCTATGGCCTGGTTCGTTACAGTTCCAACACCGTATGCTTGACTTGGGTGCCGGTTCTCGATTCCTCCTCTCGGGAGTATTAACGTCACGCGTTTCGACAATATCAACTGGGCACGTTTCCGCGATAGGCGCGACCTCGACGTATGCCAAGTCTGTTTCTAAGTCAGACTTCTTTCTAGAAGGTGGCACGTAAGTTTCAATGGCATAGCGCCGTTCCTCAATCTTTCGTCCGTATAGCGCTAGCTCGTCGACCGACCGGACTTCCGTCAATCCCAACTGGGTTTGGTATAAAGGTGAAATATTATGCAACAAAATACGCAACTGTTTCTCTTCGGGAACCGCTTCGGTCAGGCGCGAAAACATTGTGCGCATGATAGCGATATAAATGCCCATACTTTCCGTAGGGCCTTGCGTGCGACGTCTAATTTCGTCCAACAACCGTTCATCATAATTCGCAGGCTGAAACTCTAGACGCAATAAATTGACTAACTGTTGCCACGTGTTAGGGGTCGCTCTATTCGCGCGATACCATAGCAATGCGTTGCCCGAAAACAAATCGATGGCCTGCATAAACAACTCTTCTTCGGTAAGGTTTCTGGCCACTCTGAGTTCGCTAACACGCTCGATGAAAGCGTTGACCGACAGACCTTTCGGGTCACCTGAGAATTGTATGTTCCATTTCGAAACAGGGGTTGCCTTAAATGAGATCGTACGCGACATCGGCGCAACAAAACTCGGAGTCGACATAGTTGCCGCCGTCGTAGTCGTAGTCGTCGTCGCGACGGTAATGGTAGGTGCGACACCGGACGTCGATGGCAGCGCTACGGCGCTTTCTTCCTCAGCCGTAGTCGCAGACGACCCTAGCTTTACTTGGTTAAGTTCGTAGGTTGAACGTATGAGTGATAATTCCGCGAACGCTTTTTGTTTGAGCGCTCGCTCTTCCTCCGTTATAGCTGAACAATTCGTCAGACGGTTCATTCCGTGATAAAATTTCGTTTCGATCGTAGCCGCTACTTCCTTAGTCGGGTTAGCTAAATATAGCTGAATCTTTTCTTCTAATTCGCCAATCAATGTTGTCACGGCCGTGAGATCCTCCTCGAACGTATACGGGTACGGCGGTCGCGTATCCATATCTGCGCGTCCCTCCTCTCTCAATACGTCGCGTAACCGGGAGCGCAACAAGGTAACCGTGCCGGAAGCATCACGGCCTCTGATTCTCAACTCGTATTCAGCCTCCGCGCGAAGCAGGCGTTCAATATGTAGCTTTAGCACCATGTTTACAACCGGGAAAGGACCGACTTGTGTAATACGTCGTATAAAAAGAAAAACGTTAGCACGTGTTTGGTAAGTCAATTACGTCAGATATCCGAACCAAATCGTAGACGGTCAAGACGGGAGAAATCGGGAAAAAGTGGTTTGTTACCTTTCACTCGCCCAATGGCTTAACGGGACTATCTGTCCATATCCTTTGCGAAGAGACCGAACATAAGCGAAAAAGAGCAAATTCCAAAACTAGGCGGTCAACGAATGGCTTAACGCGCCTACTATCAACCAACAATGGTCACAGACAGTACTGCGCCCGAAATCGAGCGACAGAAAAAGAAAAAAAAATCCGAAATGGGGTCGCGCGTTGTCACGCAACAAGGTCTCAGACGTTAAAGCGTCAGAATTAAGACACACGGATGGGCTTAACGAGACTACTACCGTCCAACAACAACAACAAACAACAAGCCCCACGCGATTGGGCCGCCAAAATTAGCCTGTTACGGTATGAAAAGGACTTTACGACACCCACCCAAGGTGAGCATCGCACCACGGAATCAGTCCTGAAAACATGACACACTTGCCCTGAGATCGGTTCGAAATAGGCTAATAGGCCACGGCTGGAACGCTCAGGGAGTCGGGCGTGAGTCACACGATACGTTCTGGGCAAGCGCGTTGTGGCATAATATATACAGGGTATGTCGAAATTATGAGGGCGCCACCAAGCCTGTCTTAACCCGGCTAACCGGGCCTGGACGGTTAGACGGGAGCAAAGCATGCAAAAATACTCCGCCAATAAGATTATTCAAGAGTTGCAAGGTCAAACAACAACTTCGGGATTGCCTTAGGCAAGGATTGTGATTAGGTGTCCATCCGACCACGACTACGCAGCTGTCCCACTCACCTGCACGCTCACAGCTTCCTCGTTCCGTCGTACAATAATTCGTACAATAAAGGGGCGTCTATCTGTAACAGAACATGCACAAACCGAAACAAACAATAGTTCCCTTAACTAACCAATCATATATTTCACTTCGAGTTACAATGGGGTAGCAGAATGCGTCGCCCTGTATCTAACCTTACTCTATAATTAAGGGCACCAGCTGGCACGCGCGCTCTAAGCTTAACGACAGATGTTGAACATTAGTGAACAGCAATAATAGGTACAAAGATACACATTGCCTTATGCAAGGGCAGCGACGATTTACATTAGCCTTCACGGCCTGAACTGTCTGCAGTCTGAATGAATACACTAGCGTAGTAATGAATAGGTACAAAGATACACATTGCCTTATGCAAGGGCAGCGACGATTTACATTAGCCTTCACGGCCTGAACTGTCTGCAGTCTGAATGAATACACTAGCGTAGTAATGAGTAGTAATGAGTAACACTCGCGTTCACAGCGGTAATCAGGTTAAAGGCACATACCTTAATGCGTGGGCGGCGAGGGAGCCTGGTACAGCTGAGTTGCGACGAGCTGCAATCGTAGGTGGTAGGTACCTTCGGTGTTACAACGGCGAAAGGGGGGTGAATGCATAACCGCCTCAATGGCGACGGGAGACGCGTCAAGACGCGTACAACGGGACGACGAAAATGATGGGGGCCTCACTCGTTCTGCTGAACCAAATCCTCGTAGGTCGAGATGAAGGGGGCACGACCCCTCACTAATAGTAGCAGGAACTGGGCTCCAAAACACCCACGTTACGCCAAAGATCACTCGACAAATTTCGAATCACCACCACCACACACAAGCGCTCTCTGCCACGGGCTCTGGAAGACTCACTGAGGGAAGCGTCGGCAAAAGGTCACCTTCGCCGCGTCCCCCACGTGACTAAACCACAGCGAATCGCAAGGCGATGAAATGAAACCAACCAATGCGGGCCACGCTGGTATCACGCCGTCACCGCGTGCTAAATGAAACAAACCAATGCGGGCCACGCTGGTATCACGCCGCCACAGCGTGCTATTCAGAATTCAGAAAAACGCCATCAGAGGAGAGCTCCAACCGACGACAAATACTGCTTTTTAGGCTAACTATGTGCGAAATCGTGATTCTGGAATTAGGCGATGGAGCCAAATAAAGAGCTAAAAGGGCTTAGCATACGGGCGCGCTGCTCTAAGCTTAGGCGGCTATTCAAAATACCAAAACGACCTAACTAACGGCGTGAAATGCAATTAAGCATCTGAAATAGCAAAATGACTTAACAACCTTACGGCAATACGTAATTTAAGTTATATCTACGGTGCAAAGGTATTCATTTCCTCTCGCGTGTAAAAACACACAACGGATAAAACGGACCTTTGCTCCAGTAATATATTGAGATGGTCTTAAGCCCTGAATCGCACATCTCGAGCACAGCAAACTAATGAATAGGTAATAAAAGCTCAGAATGGGAGATAGGATTTAATGGCAACAAATAAAATAAAATCAAATTTGAATTAGTAATCAAATTGGCAAAGCAATGCCTGTAATAAGTATTAAATTCGTAACATAAAAGGAAAGGCAGAGTTCTAAACCTAATAGGAATGGGACTACAATATTTAATTAGTTTAGAATATTAAAAAGGGGATGGTAAAATGTAAAAGCCAATCCATGTATTAGTAATTCGATTATGAAAAGAATGATCACAGGCTTGTCGAGGTAAATTGCAAGTCAGAAATCGTTGTATAAATTTCTCTTTGAGCATATTCTTGAAAGGTATAAAAATGCAGAAGGCAAAACAGAGTGCAAATAGCACACAGGAATAAATCTGAAGGCAAATAAAGGGAAGAAAATGAATAATTAACATGCAAGATTATTTGAAAATCCGAACATTAATTTGATGCAGAAGTGGAAAAATGAAATGGACTTTTAGTTGAACTCTGAAGTGTTTCTTGAGGAAGTTCACGAAAGGAAGAACTGATCAGTGAGAACGTAGTGAAAAAGGATTGTTAATAAGTGCGGGACACAGTGATGTGAAAGACAAAATTGACAAAATTAATGGAACAATTTAGTAGATAAGTAAAAGTTTGTAAAAAGATTAGTTTTAAGGTGTTTAATTGTTGTAAGAATTTTATTTCACTATATTTATATTGATGGGCAATTGTTTTTAACAATTCGGGGAGACAATTGAATAAAATTTGCTGGTGTCAGCTTAAAAATTGGCTGGTGTTTCATTTAAAATTTAGTACCTTTTGCATACAGCTACAGCCTTAAAATTTCACCAGAGTGCTATTTACGTGGTCGTGTTCACGCACAAATGAAGGCAAGAAAATCCAACGCCTAAAGTTAATTGTCAACGTTCGGCACCGATTCCGATCCTGCGGCAGAACTTCGAGGCACAGTCTCGACTCATTTGAGAACATCCCGGACCGGTTTTGCAGTTCCAGCGATAGCAGGCGAGCCCTACGAGGACCACATCAACACCGCACATACGGCATCCGACTCCAAGAGAAGATCTGGGCACATTCTTGCTGCGGCCGAGGTTCGGACGGGCATGCAAAGAAGGTTTCGCAGGTTAGTGGTGAAACCAATATAAATTATACCAATGTGTACCTGCTGAGAAGCTGCTTAAACGTCGCTGTATAACAGAGCCCAGGCGAATTATTTCCTTGTAAAAATTGAAATTGAAAAATCCAAGTGCAGAAGTGAGGTTAGGATCCTTTCTTGGCTTGGGATTAAAACAATCAAGGTATGGGTGTTGCCTGAAAGAAACAAAAGGTAGCTACTGACGCTACTAGAAAGCGGGAAATGATGAATTTACCTGTGAGATTTACTCATTGAGTTGTATTTAATTAACTAAAAACTACCAAACGACAATCACTTGTTTGAACTTTCAGAAACGTAATTTCATTTAGATCTGATGTAGCATTTTAGCGGGTATCTGGACTACGCACATGGGCGTACTATAAAATTTTCATTAAAGTAATTGTGGATCCACACCTTGTGATAAGATCTCTGCTTACCTGAGCTAGCCAACATTAATTTAATTTACAATTAGATTCTATCTAAAAGTAGGGGCTACGAGCATCAATTCAAGTCAAACATAAAGTAACTCACAATAATTATCCCTGAGCGTTTCATAAATCTGTAATATTTGCTGAACCCAAAAGAAATTTATGTTAGCGATGGGAGGCTCTAGCTAAATTGTATTTTAAATATTAATTATATAGTAAAGCCGTATAACCATCACAGCAATATATTCGATTTTTTCTTCAAATCCTTGTTTTTTGGCTTTGCTTTTTCAATAAAATTTGATGGTATTTCAAAAGTATTTTGATTAAAAACAAAGCGTTGTAATAAAATTTCATGAAAGTGTCGTCAAGCACAGTGATATAATAATAATAATTTCATAGCATTTTGTAATTTTACTGAAATATTTGTATAAAGATTTATGGTAATTTCAATAATTTCAATGAAATTTCATAGTTTGTATATCAAAACCATTTTGATTAAATTTTATAGAATCACAAACGAATATCATGAAAGTTGTATAGATTTTGATAAAATTTCACCAATTTCATATTTGTCGGTAGGTTCATAACAATTTCAACAATTTCAATAGTTCTTTATAGTAGAAATTCCAAAATCATTTTCATGAAATTTTATAACGTTTTAAACAAATTTCA
Organism: Agriotes lineatus; assembly: GCA_940337035.1. NCBI lineage: Eukaryota > Metazoa > Arthropoda > Insecta > Coleoptera > Elateridae > Agriotes > Agriotes lineatus. The sequence goes on along the minus strand of CALNHX010002372.1, from coordinate 40,840 downwards.
TAAAAGTCTGATACAGTTCAATATAATTTCACCCATTTCATAGCATTTCGTAATTATTTCAAGATATCTGTACATGGCTTTCTGCCAATTTAAGTCATTTCAATGCAATTTTATATTTCTCCTTTACGTTTCAGCTCTGGGAAGAACACTATTTGAATAAACGACGGTTTCTGTATACATAATTTTAAAAAAGTACTCAGCTTATCTAAAAATAGTAACATGTGAGCAAACGAAAATGAAATCAAGCTTGGCTTTGAAATATTTGTTGTATGAATAACATGGTGGCACTGTAAGTCTATATCAAATTCGAGGTTAGCAGGTTAGATTTTCCGTCAGTTTTGACACAGACTGATGCAAAACTTAATCTGCTAACCTCGAATTTGACATAGACTTACAGTTCACCAACATATTATTCATACAACAAATGTTTCAAAGCCAAGCTTGATTTCATTTTTGTTTGCTCACATGTTATTTGTATTCTAAGCAAATAAAATCTGTGAAATTATCTTGTTTCAGCATATTTAAATTCAGCCATTGTTTTTATTAAAATAGGTAGGTAGCAATTTTCTTTAACTGCCACGAATAATAGTATCACATAAATCCATCAGAGATGATAAAAACTCGCATAATTAAAGATGCATGGAGGTCACTGAATAAGAACTGACGAGGAAGTAACATTTCGTTGGATATGCAGTGGCCATGCCCAGTCAAAACTGCTCAAGTTACTCGTAATTGACATTTTCGCACGCAGTGACACTGGGGAGAATTTGTGAACAAGTAATCATTTTACTAACAAAAAATTTTGAAAATCGAGTTAAAAATAATATTTCTAAAAAACGACCGCAGGCTACTGAACTTGACCTGAAAAGTTAATCTCACGCTCACAATTCAAAGACTGTTTGCATCTCGGCTGTTTTTGTGTAAATCAGATAGTGGCTGCGTGTGTCCCTGCAAGGTTTTATGATTACTGAAAACCTTGATTATCATTTTAACATATGTAAGCGAGGTCGTCGATTATAAACATTTATTAAGTTGTACAAGAGCAGGAACACACAATTCTTGGAAATTTGTATTATGCAGCATATTTCTGTGAAGTTCTAGCATATAATATGAATACTTATATTATGTGTCGTTTATAAATTAAATCTGATAAAAATACGATGACTGATTGTAGATTGCCGTCCCTTGCTTACATTGTTGTAAGTGACTGTTTTCGACAGCGGTATTATGAATGTAGATTACTAGGGCTTGGTAAACTAGTTCTGTGAATGGCAAATTCCTTTTTATTGGCTAATTAGCAAACTAAGCGATTCTGAGTCATCTATTTCCCAAATGCTACTATCATTGATAAAAATATGCTTCTGTTCTTGTTTCATTTTTACTCGTACTTTTGTACTTGTATTTTGAAATAAAAAAGAATCCCGGAAAACATTTAAAGAGGATAGATTCTTTATTATTTCTTGTGGAGAAATGTTATACCGGCACTAAAAACAAAAAGAAGAGATCAATTTGGCGAAGCTGTGCAGGGAACAACTTAAAAGATAACCTACCACTACAACAAGAAATATTAAGACGTGTTAAAAAGTATATTATACTGCAAGTTAATATAATATAATATAATGATAACAGATGGTTCGTCTAAGACAAGTTTACAGACCTAAATTTAATGAGAATGGATTTAAATTTAAAAAAACAAGCAATTATGCTATAAAATTACAGACTACTTTGTAGTACTAAATCCGACGAAGAATTCTAATTTATTTGGTGAAAATAAGGGTTAGAGACTGTAAGTACATTATACTATTAATCAGATAAGATGCGACCAGATGGAGTTTGCTGCAAGAAGTGGAAAGCAAGTTTACACAACAAAATTTTATTCGAAACAGACTTTACAAATCCTAACTTGTATCCTTTTGAAACTAAACGTAACTAAACTTAGTTTTAACATGTCTATGTTGCTAATAGAGGTTAGAGTCCAATTAGTACCGTGCATTGGTGTAATAGCCAAAATTTAATGAGAATGAAATTGGCAAAAAATAGAAACAAATTTTAAATTGAAATAAGGGCAATAACCAAATTAAAAATTACACATTTCAGTGTTGCCTTTTTGAAGTTGAAACATTGTGTATTTTATTCTAAACATTGTATTTCTCAAAATAGACCTGTGCTATAATAATGCAGTGTCTTTTAATTAGGTACTCATAAAATTTGAATTCAGAAGCAGTGATTTCGGGTAGGAGATCCACATTACAGCTGTTTGGTGGCTTGGAGATGAATAAATATAAACAGGCGCGGTATAAACAACCCTGCCGAAGCCTTACTTCGGGGTTCACAGGAAGTACAACGGCCGTCGTTTTAAGTCAGTTGCAGCCATAGGCGTAACTAGCGAGGGGGGGGGGCATTTGGACCGCCCCAGAAAAATAGAAGTTAAATAGATTTAAAAACCTGCTTTTTTATTAATCCCTTAACGACCGACACACATTTGTTTACATTATCTGGTTTTATTATTTGATTTGGCTTAAAACACATTATAACACACATATCATATTTTGGATAGACGACTCTAGTGAATAATAATATTCAAGATAAAACATTATTAGTTTTGTTAGTACATTTAATATGAGGCAGAAAAACACCAAAATGTGAGCCAGTCTTTGTTAATGCAAATCAAAAGCTGTCCCGCTTACGACAACCCTCATACAAAATTAGATATAAAAAATGGGCATCAAAGCAACAAATTAATGTACCTGAATAAAAAAATTTAATTTTCGTGTAATATTCAGTGATTTTCGTGTAATTTTATATCTAGTTTCTTTACATATGTATTTTAAACTTGAATGTTTTGCCTTTTATTCTATATGTAATTTAGTTATTAAACATTGGCATTTGTGTTGTACCTTATATTAGAATATGATCGAAAGCGAAAGCTAAATAAAGAGCCATTATTAATACAACTGTAAAACCGCCGCGCCGTCACTCACGTCATGATTTACCAGCTCGCCAAGCACTTATAGGAAGTGGCATGCCTCAAATCTATCACTACAGAAATCAAACACAAACCTCGGCATAAACGAAAAATGAGAAAACGATGTTTTATTTTCAGCCCAGTACAAATTACAGCCGTTAAGACCGAAAGTGCGTAGATAACCTGGGCCAGGTCGAAACAAAGAAAAACAGGTAGCCCGCAATGACTGTTAAACCTGGTAATATCACGGACAAAGAAAACAAAGCACGGAAAGGATTAAAGCGCTTAGCAATGTCCAACTTCGCACGGCAGACAAAGGCAACGCGCTAAGCGCCTATATGACCCGTGCGAAACACACGCGCGTGGCATATAAAAGAGTACACAATATCAAGGTATTTCGGGGCCAGGTTACGCAAGCAGCACCGAGTTTTGTGTATACATAAGCGGAGAAACACGGGCAACATAATGCCGCATAAAGCGCGACGATGGAGCCACCCACCAAAAAGTTAGTAAGAAAAACAATAATCCGCAGATACAGGAAAAAGCTCCCACCGCGTCGACCAATAACAGCGCTAAGAATTCAAATGAAAGCGACAAGCTCCTTTATAAGCACAGGGAATTTTGGATTAAGATCATCGAAGACTCTACGGTCGAACCAGCTAGTTGGCCTTTTGTCTAACAGCAACCCCAGCTCCGCGATCCGCACCACCTCTGTGCGATCAGGAGTTCGAAGCGCTAATCCCAGCCACGGATCGATTCTTAGGATCGAATTTGTGCTTGCAGCTTCAAACTTTAAGTGTTCAAGCTCGCACTCCGAAATCGTGCGGCCGACAAGTTCCAGCCTCGGCGCCCCTAACAAGCCAATCACGCACTCCATTCGTTCTGCTTGCCTGCACCAGCAATCGACGTCCACAGTGCTTTCAGAACTATACCAGATCCACGCCTGTCTCAGCCTCAGCCTCAGGTTCCAGAAACTATGGCACGTCGCCTTCTCCAACGAGGGTCCATCTAGCTTCGCCCAAAGACGCCCCAAGCTGCCGCACCGCTCCAGCTGCTTGCCGCCGAAGTGCGCCTCCACCAGCTATTATCTGCACGGCACCAAGACGCCGCAAGCCCTCGCTGCCTACGACCGGAGTGTGTCTCCACCAGATGTCCTCTGCACAGCACCCAGACCGTCAAGCTTTTTCTCAGCTCCAGCTGCCTGCGACCGGAGTGCGTCTCCAGCAGTTGTCATGTGCTTAGCTCCAAGTCAAACCCAAAGTCTGCCCAATACATTCCAGCCAGCACCCATCCATCGACGAGCTCCGTGAAGAAGCTCGCCCTCGCTACCAACGCCTCATACACTGGCCACCCAAGGCCTCACGTCTCGTCTACAGAGACACCCTAGTCATCCACAACTAATTTAATATTAGGCTTTATTTCAAGTAGCTTTTATTGTAAATAATGTGTACATAGTAATTGGAAACATAGAATAAACATGAATTCACCAATCGTTGTCTTTAAAACAGGAGCTACACCTTGACTGCTCTTCGTTAACACTCTCTACTGCTGAGCTATTGGGTGAATGTTTTTAAAACGCCCTTGATATTAGTCACGCCTTCGCACACATAAGGCCGAGGATGAGTCAACTCAATTTGAAAGCCTGTTTTCGTCTGAATATTTTTTTTAGTTAATTATGTACCATTTATTTTAGTTTTTTATCACATTTTATATACAGTTACCTAGGCTCTTCCATTTCAGACTTACGGTGACTTTGTACTTGGACGTTTGCTTTTGTCCAAAAAGCTCAGTTTATCACTTTGAAAAGTACGATTCAGAATTTTATGTTTAATAGTGTTTTATGTAGCAAATAGTACAGACCATTTAGCCTAACTGGTGTAAAAACAATGTATAATGCTAAAAATTGGTGTACATGTACTTTCTGATCTACTGAATGAGAATCTGTGGTGTTGCAGCATTTGTGAGGTAGAATGTAGCCGCCATCTTGGAAATAATTACTATAAGGTTATTTTTGCTTGGGAAACCTTATTTTGAGAATTAAAAATAATATATATACTCAAAAATGTACAAAAGGTTTTGTAGCTCACCCATATTGCAATTAAAATAAGTTGTACATTTCTAGATTGTATTATAGGGTAAGGTAACAAATTTTGTTGGATTAAAGTGTTTAAAATTATGTACAAAATAGGTAGCAATATCTTAATATTTCTAACGATACTGAAATGTTAAAAGAAACACTAAGCAACTTGAATTACATTCATTCGCAAAAATGAAAAAAAAATACTTTGCGTCATAACCATGATAAATCTGATAGCTAGTCAGATGCTTTGCTCGCTAGGTTAAAGAACGCTGCCTTACGTACTTTCTTATCGTTGCATAATGAAACAAGCGGTGGCGACATCGACAGGGCCGATCGAAGACGAAGTACTCTAGATCAGTGCCGATGAATACGTGACACACGCACCCAGGCAGGTACAACATGCGTTGATCTATAAGGATAGCAACAAAGAAATGCACTCCATAGGAAAGCTGCTGAATAATATTTGATGCTAGGGTTGGTGACCTACTACACTCACCTATAATAAAAAAGCACGTTCTTTGAATTAATTTTTATTTCTTACGTTGTGCCTGTTGCTGTTATTTGATAGGTTTCTATTATGTCACGTACTGTATGCATTGCAATCATTGAAAGTTCCTTTTTCATTTTTTGATACCATATACTTTTACAGTTTTTTCTGGTATTCGGTAGTTTTCATTTTCAGCTATTCTACGTTAATTTAATGCTGATTATTTGTTGATAGTTTTCTATGTCCTTGTATCTACTACGTTCATATACAGACCTACTCGTACCATGCGATGATCGCTACCTAGATTCGCTGTATTAATTAAACTTATGTCTATAACTATATTTTTGTTATTAGGTATAATATAACCTATTTTATTTTTTGCTTGTTCATTTGGACTCCATAGTTTTTTCTAGTTTACTGACGAAGATTTTCATTCAGTGAAAGCAGAGAACAACTACAGTAAATGGTATAGGTACTTCAAATAAGATCTAAGAAAAACGTAAGCAAAACTAAATACATGCCCAATGACAAAGTAGAATAAAACCATAATCCAAGTCTTCTGATAGAAAATCATCAACAAATAGAGGAACCGCTATTTTATAAACAGTATTTTGACCGAATTTGTAATCAGCTGCTTTGAAAACCCGTGTATACCAATTTTTATCAACTCTTGATAATTTTTCACATGAGGCCGCCATATTGAATCCGCCATTTTGTTTAAAGTAATTTTGATTTCATATTTGTAATCAGAGACCTAAAGTCCTCCTATATACCAATTTTTCCTTGAGTTTAAGTTCATCTCAAACGTGGACCCTGACAAAACTATCTATTAGTAAATTGACCGTAACACCGGGAGCAATCGCAAGGTAGATCTTAGGTATATCGCTAAGAGACAAAAAAGCAATATATGGATCCGAAGAACCACTGAAATCAAATATATAGTTGAAACCATTTCCAACTCAAAATTGAATTATGCAGGCCATATAGTGTCAGGCCATTTTATAGTTTTCCGTAATTCAATTAACTACATAACCATTTAGAGCAGTTTTGGCACAAAATTGGCGAGTTCGCCTGTATTTCAGACCCGCTTCGGCATAATAGTATCTTTTATACTCATTACGCAAAGATCTTGACCTGAGCGTGGCTTTAGGCTTCGCTCGTTAGCTTAGCTGCCGCGCGAACCTCTATGTGGTCGCATATGGCATGTGGCCGCTTTAGCGTTGATTACAGCGTCCGTTTTAATATTTTCAAAAAGCATATTCAGTGAGAGGAAGTGAAAAAGCATCTGTCGTTCTCTATCGCACCGAGACGGCTTGTTCGTCATCAGGCCTTTCTATTAGTCGCATCTGTTAGGCAGGAATTCGAGCGTGAAGTTTCGTTAGCGTCTATTTTGAGTCGCTGCGAGCGTTTGGGCTCCCGACGGCCGCGGTGCCTTCGGGCACCGCGTGATATTCCGTGTTGATACAGCTTCTTGATTCCGTGCTGCTAGAGCTTCTTTATCCGTGTAATTGCCAAGGGGGCGTTTTGACACATTTTACCCAAGCTCATTGCAAGGGGATTATGTAAGACGTCGCAGTTGTTTTCTCTGCCAGGAGCCTAGCGACATGCCGACGCTCTTGTGAATGCCATCGCCCATCTGAAGGCCGAGCTAGCTAACAAGGTAAATCTGTGTAATAGACTATTTCGCCCGCATGTTCGTGTAAATTAACCCTTTAAGTCTGCGCTTGACGCCTAATTAATGCAATAGCACACTTTAGTACAAATTTATGGTTTGTGTTTTAAAAATCAGTGCTGAAAAGCAGCCTTGTTCTTCTAAATTAACCCTTTAAGTCTGTGCTTGACGCCTAATTAATGCAATAGTACACTCTAATACAATTTTACCGTTTGTGTTCTAAAAATCAGTGCTGCAAGGCAGCCTTGTTCTTGTAAATTAACCCTTTAAGTCTGCTCTTGACGCCTAATGAATGAAATAGTACACTCTAGTACAAATTTAACGTTTGTGTTCTGCAATCTAGTGCTTGTTCTTGTAAATTAACCCTTTAAGTAAGCACCTGACGCCTAATTAACGCATAGTACACTCTGGTACGAAATTTAGCGTTTGCGTGCTGTACTTCAGGGCTGCAAGTCAGTACGCTCTGGTGATTCGAACTCAAATACAAACTTCGTGCTTGCGCGTTATACTTGTTGAGGCCTAAGCCGACTTTTCTTTGTTCTTTAACTAGAACCGATTTGGATTTGTTGTTCGACTCAACTGTGCGTAGCAGTTTTTAGGTAGAGCGCTTCTCAGCCGGGTGTTTCCCGTTAAGACGTTAGTACAAATTGTTATACGTGCCGACTACATCGGTACTACTGTAAGTGGATTGTTTGGTCATGTGGAGTGGCCCAATAAAGGTATTAACTGTACCGGCTTATGTTTTTTCCTTTGTGTCTTGTGCATGTTTGCTTACAGGGTGACTGTGTCACTGTGTTCCGATCGATGTAAGGTGAGGCCCGGACGTGACGGATGAGCATTGCAGGTAGGTTGTTGTGTTTGTCGCTGCGCTATGGCTTCCAGAAGTAGCTTTTCAGTATCTTTCGCCCCGTTTGACCGTCAAGGTTCGGTTGAACGTGGATCTCTTGGACTTAAACCTTGTGGCGCCCATTTATTTGCTAAAACCCTATATATACCTCAGCACGCTTGCCCTGTGCTGTCTCGTTTTAGGACCCCGCCCCCTCCCTGAGCGTATCTGAGCCGTAGCCTTTAGCCTGTTTCTTACAATTTCCAGGGTGAGCGTGCACATTTCCCGGACTTGCCTAGTTATTTGGTACTCACACAGTCGTGAGTGTCGATAAGTCAGTTTGAGACTGTAACAATTTAACGTACCAAGTGATTACAATTGACAATGACAAATTGTGCAATGTGCAAACGTTGCAAAGAGTAAAGATAAAGCTCCTTCAGTTTTTAATTTCAAGTCTCCGGCGTCATTAGCGCAAATATGACCGTCTGGTCACGTACGAAATACAAATAAATGTCACGTAAACATAATATAATTTCAGGCGTTAATTATATCAGTATAACAAATTTGCAAATATTTTGAAATTCTTTCGTATATGAAAATTGTTGAGGATAAATGTATATGTAGCTTTAGAAATATTGAAATTAATAAATTTTTAGATATTTTTTTTAAATTGCCTATACCCTAGAATTTCAAACTAAAATATATCAAAAACGCTAGAAAAGTCGCTAATCGCAAATTCCTATTTTTTTTTAGCTAAACCACTTGTTAATAACCCTACATTTAGCGACTCTTCGCCGTTGTTGGCAACACTGCTGAAATCCTTAAGCTAGTAGGGGGAGCCAAAGACAAGAACAGAGGGGGGAGCGAATGGTTTCAGTAGCCTCTTTATGAGTTCTAACTTCTAACCACAGGGGTGAAACTGAGACCTAAGTATGCGCAACAAGAAAAGTTCGGGGGGCACTGCATCGGGTCGGGGAGCCGGAAATTTAGAACCCGTATACGCAGTCGCAGACAAGAATATCGATTTTGACGTCACATAACCTTGCGTTTCCCAACGCCGTAAATGTTTGCTAGTTGAGGTTAAGTGCTTCGTTTTGCTAATAACAGTAAGTATTGCCTATATTTTGTTTAAATACTTGTTAATTTTAATGTATTCAGCTCCTGAATTCCTAGTTTGTTTACAGCGACAGCGAAATAAACATCCATCTTTAATTTTGTAATACCTATTGCCTCATGTACCCATTAACTAAAATAGTTAATTTTTTTCAGTTATAAATGTCCTTTGCACGGTGCTAATGGTCAGCACGAAAAAGAAGTCGACCTGCTTTCCTGGCTGCAAGAAATTGGTACTACAGGTCAGTGTAAGCATTTTATAAATTTCTGTACCGCATTCTTTAACTTCCGAAGCATTAGAAGTAATCGTTAGGTATTCCTACAAATGTGATAGAAGCTAATACAGTTTTATGTTCATGTTATGATCAGCCTCTGACATCTTCAAATGTATGTACATGTTTTGACGTATCAGCTAATTTGTTTCCTTTATAAAATAATGAAATAAGCAACAGTAATAATTTTCATTAGTAATATAACAAGGGCGAGATACACTTACCGATAATTTTGCACATGCCAAGGGTTGAGTGCTGGTTGCAATGAAAACTGTTGCGAGGGCAGTTTTCTAAGGGCAATCAGCACGATGACTCTTGGTACGGGTAAAATTATATGTAAGTGTGTTGCCCGCGTTTATATTTTGAAGATAATATCAGTCATGTCACAATCGTGTGTAATAATCAACGTTAGATTATTTATCAAAATTATTCAGGATTATTTATATGCATTTCTTTCTGTTACCGATTTTGAACCTAGTTTGGAGAATAACTTCAAGCAGTTCTACAAATCATCAATAGGTTTTGGAGAAACTGCCCTGACGATGCCCACATCTTCAAATTTGTCAAGGAGAAGCATAAGCCGAATACCTCCATAACCCAAGAACATCGGAAGAAAATGGCTGCGAAGTATTGTTATTTATTCTTTATGTTTATAAATAATACGTATATTTTATTTAATTCGATGTTGTTTTATAAGCATTTATTTTTTGTTCTAGAATTTAATATTTATTGTATTGTATATTATTTCTGCTGAATGTATTTACTACATTAATAGAGTTTTTTTTACTAGTGCTGTCCTTATATAATTGTTTTATTTACATTAAAAGTTGTACTCTTGTAATTTGTATTTAAGAAATAATTTGTAAATTCTAATTGCTAATGCCTAATTCAGCATTAGCAATTAAAGTTTATGAATTATTTTTTAAATCAAATTTTATTCACAAAATATTTTTTTAAATCAATGAGATTGGAGGGTTGCCTATACGCGCCATTCAAATTTCCCGCTAGCGCCGTTTAAATCTACCGCTCATTGTGTAATTTGCCACTTGGGCACCAGGGTGCAGCTTTGTGAAAAAATGGTGGCGTGTTGCCAACGTTTAGCATGGGGGATTCGCTTCTATTAGTTACTGTTTTGTGCTTCTAACAGTCTTATTAGTGCTATTACAAACTTGGTTTATGGATGTTTTGTCCGGTATACTATTCATTTTTTCCAATTTCCGCTTTCTTGCAGCATCCAATCATATATTCTAGTGTCTCTGGTTTCATTGGTGTCTCTGGTTTCATTGGTGTCTCTAGCTAATTTTTCTTTTCCGGTTTCGTAGGTAACCCACTCTTCTTGGCTTGTCTTTCCACGTTGTTAAATGAATTGCTCTTGAAGCTCATTCATTTATTTATGTAGTTGGGTAACTGTTGCTCCCACTATTTCTTTGGCTCATATTCAATTACTCATACTTTTTAATAGTTTGCTCCCTTCATTGTTTTAACTAATTTCCCCTTACTCAGGATCTGGTTTTGTTGTGATAAAAGCACTTCACCAGCCGGTGTGGGTGCCTTCGGCGAATGATGCGTCGTCACAACACTTGTTTTGTTAGTTAATTATTATCGCACTCGACGCACGTCCGAGCGAACGAGTTCACGGTCACGTATTCGTTATCACGTATAGTAAGCGGTCGCGGACTTCCTTGGTCCTTAAATTTCGAAAGGTAGGTATTCTATTTACAGAAGTTAAACTAAAAGTGTCAAATAACTTGTTTTGTAAAATTCTCATAAATCTCGACTGGATTATTTTAGATATAAAATTTATTATTAGTTACGCTCAGATTATGTTTCTCTTTCTCTGTTTTAGCACTGATTATTTGTCTCTGTTTTTAGCAATATAATGTTGTAATTTTGATTTTTTTAAATAAAATACCAGCTCGAAATTGCAAAAGTGACAAATTAATTGAAAGTGAGCTAAAGTAGAGTACCTAGAGGACATTTCTGACATAGAAGCTTTTTGGAGAATAGCGACACTACACTGAATGGCAACGAAAATCTACGTTGCCATTTTCCGAAAATCTGGTGGCTAGTAGTAACCATGTCAAAATTAAATTTTTAGGTTAGGTTGAAATCAACTCATACATTTTCCTTAATTATGACTTTGTTCTTTTAATTCAATCTATGAAGGTTGTCGGTCCATTTATTCATCTCATTGTTAGGGTACCTCTTATCTCTGGTTTTATCTGTACAAGTAGGTACTAAAATTGGTACTAGTAATTTATTTTTGTTGTCATTACGTAATTATAACACCTAACTAGCAATTTGATATTTTATAGAAGCTGCCGAAATGTTTCTGAAACAAATGTTATATAACACCATTACTCGCACGAAAATATCGAAGAGTTTTTACAGCAACTATAAATGCAAATGCAAAATAATGTAGTTGTTCCTGATGTGTAAAACCTATTGGAACTCTTACTCTTACTTCTCAAAATTATTGTATAAACATTTCGGCAAGTCTTAACAAAATGTTGTAACGGCAATATAAAACAATTTTATTAAAGCTTCTTTGAATTTGACTATAAAATAATTTCACAGCCGTTTTATACAAGTAGATTATTATATGAGCGATAATGACAGCCATTATTCACGAAGATGACATTTGGGCCACAAGCCGAAGGCCCAAGTCATCTGGCCATAATCGCGAATGTAATACGATATTTTATCTACTCCTATGCAATACGAGTTTTGTGTTCATATTTCCCAATTATGACATTTGTGACAGCTGTTAACTTCAAAAGTCATTTAATAATAAGAATGAATTTTGTGATTGACCGCAACCTATTGAATAATGAAAATAGAATTTTCTGATTGGTTGCAACTTGCAAACTATTGAATTATGAAAATAGAATTTTATGATTGGCTGCAAACCGTGAATTATGAATCATAATTCATGGCCATTATACAGTAGGAGTAGATAAAAGCAGCTATGTGATTTGTATGCAGCAATAATAAAATATTTTAATGTTGGGAAGCACATCAATAAAACGAAACAATTTTTTAAACGCATCCTAAAGGTTTTCTAAAGTATTGTTGACCAATAAAGCAAATTTTCTATGTTGACGAAGGGATAACACGTCGAATGTCGATAGCTATAGGAGCTAATTACTATTGCAGAACTACGTTAGATGATCCACAGCCAAGGCAACTTTTATGCGGACTAGAATTTCCTGCATCTAGTGCTATTCAATCATATGCCATGATTTTTGAAAATTTGTGTTTTTATAGTGGTAAAAAATAAAGATTTTTCCTTGCGATTTTATCAGTTTTTGTACCACTTGTATCCACAGCAGCGTCAGCAGCCACTAAATATGGTGTCTTAATCAAGGTGGTATTTCAAAAACGTCATTTAAACGGTCGTTGTGCTTCAGCAGAAATGTCATATCCGTTGCATACCGATACAAAATGAATCGATATTTGAGAAATACAACGCAAAATGTATTTCCTGTCGACAAACTCATTTTGAGAAAATTTAAGTTAGTTTGTTCTGTGACATTGCTAAAACCAAAACTTTCGTAAAACATTTTTACCGGCAATACATTTTTAACGCGCCTCAATTTTAATAATTATTACTATAGTGCTTATTGAAATTTTTAATAAACTCGATTATAGGAATTTCAGTTTCTTGGCGATTCAGCTTACTTCAATTTTTTCTAATCGGATTACTTTTTTATTAAGGCGTTCTCAAGTGCTACAAAATACCTACTATCAAATGATTTTTAAAATTGTTATATTCGGTCATATGTATTTATATTCTTGAAGACTAGCTTTTCAAGATGGCTTCTTACTATAAAACAGTTTTGTGTTGATCGTTATAATTAAACTACATAGGTGATTCTTATAAAACATCTATAAATATGTAAATCTGTTCTCGATATTTTTAACCAAATCATATATTTCTCTTGCAATATCAGTCTGCTTCTAAATTTAATTTTTTAACTAACACCAGAGTAACAATTATTAGAATAAAAGCCACAGCTATTCGATAGATATACGTATATCCAGATTGGAAATAAAAAGAACCATGGCAATATATATTTTTCATTTCTATAATACACGATAACAGAGTAAATATCGGACTCGGTGGCCAAATTATTAAGCATTCTGACTACTAATCCAAGGGTCACGAGTTTGATCTCCCCATACAGTGGGGTTTTTAAAAATTAAAAAAAACAGAATTCCATATTTGGAAAGAGAAAGCGTGTGCAAAATGCATTATAGTAATCTAACACTCTATCTCCTAATAAGTAGTCATCAAGGGATAAAGTTTTAATCATTTCAAAATAATTGTGACTCATTGCTGAATGTAGGTACTTGTCTGTTGGTAATGTTTAAACTGGTGTGAATAAATTAATTTATCAAGAAACTATGGATGTAAATATCTAAATTAGAAGCATCATCAAATCAGAATGTAATACGCAGTGTGTTTCACTTTTCACCTTACCGCCCTTGAATATTTCCTCTTCTGATAGATTTGAAATGTTGACCTTTCAAAGATTGTTCTTAAGTTTTTAAATAATTTTACTATCAAATTACAAAAACAGTCGAAATCTATATTTTCTTTAATTTGTTATTGTTAATATTTTACAATATTATTATTTAAATGATTCAAAAACGGTTACAATAAGTGGTGCCATGGTAAACACAAAGTTCAGGAACTGTCAATTAAGTGTATGAACTGTTAATCTACCATTCTGCAAATTTAAATAATGCCTGGAATACCCCTAACCACTGCTGAAAAGGTAGAAATGGTGTGTTTACTCGGTTAAAAATAAGTACACTTATTTAGATTAAAATTTGTATTTTGGCTATTTTTATGTAATTCTGAACAACTTTTGTAAATAACTTTCTGCGATAAAAATAAGCCTACTATGATTTTTAAATTTTTGCAGTTAATTTTTGTCGCAGTGGACTACTGCATTGCAGTAAAATTATATAAAACCTGTGAAAATAATTGCTTTAAGAGGCAAGTAAATCAGCCAAAATTTTAAATTGATAAGAAGATAAATACGAAAGCTACAGGGGTGTGAATGTGAGAAGTTAAACACGGTGCATATCAATCAAAATAACAGAGGAAATCACAATATCTTTCCTTATTTTCTCGAATATTACGAAATGTAATGCAGTCACCTGTGTTATATAACATATACCGTTGTAATACTTACAGAATTTTAGTAAAATATGCTTACTGGCCAAAATACGACATACGCTAATCAAACAATTAGTTTTTCAACAGTTATTGGCACCAATTACTTCATGAAGATACTGTAGTTGCTGCCAAATTATTAATATCGGAAGGAATGCAAATTTGGGATCGCTCTCGGAAGGTATGTTAGAGCAACTACTGTCGAAAACGGTAGTCCGCATCGGCCATCGCTAATGTCGGTAGTAGTTCCAGTCGGACGTAAATCCACATCGATGGTAATTAAAGTCGGTTGGTACACCAACTCGATAGTATTTTAGTTCGATGACATACCGTATATTTGTTACAAACTTTAAAAGTCGGTAGTAAACCAAACCAGTGGTAGTTTCTGTTGAATCTAACTCCACATCGGTTGTAATCCGAGTCGGTGGTAGTTTATGTCGGTAGTTGAATAAAGTCGGATCCAAATCCACATCGGTAGCAATACAAATCGGTGGTAGAGCGCACTCTTCGACTAGTTTCCTTGCTGAATAAAGCCGCAAGAAATTGGGTAAATTATTTGAAAATGACGCAGTAAGGAAACAGTTATGGATAATTTCAGTTTTAAGAAGGGGATTCGATTAATATTTATTGTAGGACTTGTAATGCTCGGGTTATGTTATAGCTGAATATTTGATAGTGTGCCGTAATCCAATTAAAATTGGCAAACAAAATGCTTCAAAGTACAGTAAAACGTAGCGAATGTAAGTACGATACATGTATCTGAAAAATTATTAATTAAAATCGCTACAAGTTACGGGAAAACCAAAAAGAAAATATTTTTTGCAAAATAACATTCTTACAAACAAAACTATTTTGTTGCTGAAAAATATTGTTGGTACATTGCACTCCTGTTTTATTTGTTGTATTTTATAGCCATCTACTTGAGTCTACATGGCAATAGTTACATCTATAATATGACTGATACAATACTTTCCGGTCAAATGCAAGAATAACGTATGTAACAAAGGTTTTTATATGTATTATATGTTACTATTTTTATAAATCCCTTCAAATTATAAAAACGAAACTAAACTATTGATAGGGGCCTATAATCTATTATACCACGCATTTTAAGTCGAACCTGACGCATGAAGGTCTGGATTAGTAAAATATTGATGTCACGAATTTTTTCATAGATGCGCCTTCGTAATTGGTCCTCATTTTGACTTTTCAATAAATTGACACATGGAATTCCTTTTCCACAATTTCTAATCGTACGAAAAATGGTCCTACAGGAAAATGTTTGTTTCTAAACATTGTAAGAATTTCTCATTTAGCAGATTGGTCAAGTAAATTTTAAATAAGTAAACTTATATTACATGCGTTATACCCAGCATACACGATTTATGCTTATTTAACAACCTAACACGCCTCGGTCTAAGCTCAGCGGTAGGTTCTACAATGGCGTCAGCGGAAGGAGGGGTGTAGGCGTTACCCTTGTCGATGCTGCTAATTGATTGGTGTAAACTTTTAATACTTTTATTTCTACGGATACTATGATACATACAAACAAAACTTAATATTATATATACGAAAAAAACACGAAGAGAAATATATACACAAAGAGTCGTCTAGACTCGGGCGCGGGAGGTGATGGGGCGGTCTTTCCTAGTTGCCGGAGGCGAGGAACGCGGCCTGGACGCAGTCCGGTCCTTCCGAGGAGCGGTACGGGGCACGGCTTGCAGCGGGCGCTGAGAGGTTCTCCTGGGACGTCGGCGGCGCGAGTAGGCCTCTCGGGGATGGCGGCTGGAGCGGGGCGTTGTCGGGGCACGAGGTCGGGCTTCCGCTGGGGGAGTCCGGAGAAGAGTGGTCTGTCGCCAGCGGGGGCCGCGACGTGGGCTGCTGTCGGGGCAGGTGGCCCGCCACAGGGCTTCGAGCTCGGCTTCCTCGGCGTGCGTCAACTGCACCTCGAGGTCCCAAGTGAGGATCCGCGGACGGGGAGCCTGTGTTGCACCAAATGGCTTTTCCGGGAGGTGCCGAGCTCTGGGTCGCTTTCGTCCGTTAAGCAGACGAAATCCGGGGTAGGCGCCCTTGTTGGCGTTCGGGGACTTCCTGATGGCAGACGTCCCTCCCAGTAAGGATGGGGCCGGTGTAGCTCCTGAATCCGGGCGCGGGCGATCTGGGCCAAGGGAGAGGCCGGGGGCGTCTTCGGAGACGAGCCGAACAACTCCTGGATGCAGAGTTTCCTGGAACACAAGGTTCGCTGTCAGACGGCGAGCGCAAGACGAGACCTCCAAAGGGTCGGGGCTGGCTTACGTAGCAGACCTGGGGGTGCCCATGGCGAGCGGGAGAGGTGTGGCTCGGAGCAGACTGGCTGTGGACTCGTCCTGGAAGCTGCGGGAGCTGTAGGCGGATCCTGGAAAATTCCTGGGGCTGCTGGCGAATTCGGAGCTGGCTGGAGGTTCTGCAGAGGGCTGCTACTGGAGATGGCTTCTGGATGGTCTCGGCTGAGTTGTCCTGGAAGGCTGGAGGCTGATAGGTGGTCCTGGAGCTGAAGGGCTGCTGATGGACTCTCCTGGGTTGAGTGTGGAAGGCTGGATGCTGCTGAGTGGTCGATCCTTGGTGGCTTCATTCAGGCTGGAGAGCTAGATGCGGATGGGACTCGAAGCTGGGAGCTGAGTGTTGTCCTGGAAGGCTGGATGGTTCCTGGTAGTCTCTCCTGGGTTGAGTAAGTTCCTATTGCCTCAATATGTTTATTTTTACTGGCCTAACTATGTGCATTTCAAAGTTCTCTTTGCTTCTATTGTTTGCGCGCTGAATTTATCTGTATTTTGATACTAAGTACTCCCGCCTTGGATTTTTTTCTACCTCTAATTAAAATTGTTTTTAATTTCGTGTTATTACTAAATTAGCCTGATGTCTCTATTTGGTTTTGTCCCCATCGGCCGTTAGAAAATGCGTCTTTGTTTTGCCCCTGGCCCGGGCAAACTTCGCCCGTATGCGGCGATTTCTCCGGCTGAGGTAAAACCTTGTATTAATTGGCTTGTTTCCGGGTCCACGCTTTTGGGAGTATTTTTATTGAATGGCGGTTAATTTTTCCTATCGATAGGTACCATGCATGTGTAGTTTCGTTAGGGCGCACTATTGATTAGGAGGGTTTTTTGTTACTTAAACCCGATTTCTAATTGCGGCGAATTTGAGCTGCGCTGATGGGCTCTGTGCTTCGGTCCCTTTGTCATGAAGTTTTGTGGGGGTTATTCGCTGTACTTTTAAACTGGCATGTCGTAATTTATTGTTTTATTTCTGCAGAGGTTTTTATTTGAAATTTGTGTAGGATCGTGGCGTTTCGGCAAACAGATGTTTTTGTTCTTTTGTTTCATCGTCGTCTAGTTGGCGACGCAGATTTCCTTTGTTGATTTGATCTGTTCACCGATTCATATTAAACGATTTGTGTTTTTAAAAAGCATTTACTTTAATACTCAACACTCTACACATAAATACGTCGCCGTCGGCGTCGGAGCTCTGTTCAATACACTTGAATCAGGACAGGCTAACCTGAGTTTCGGAACCGAACTGAATTGCAAACAGCATCTTAATCATAAAGTACATTTTTTTCTAAAGGGTGCAAGGTATCTACAGATCGCCTTGTGTTCCCATAGATGTTATCTAGAAACAGATTGCACTCCAGCAGAAAGCAAGCTGATCTTTAAGCTACTCAGTATTTTTAAATACGTAGCTCACGTGGCAATGTTATTTAACAAAACCTTATGAAACGCAAATTTGGATAGTACAAAGTTGAACGCTACCCATTACAGCCAGTATCATCTAATTAGGCAAATAAGATTTGCAAACAACAGGTAATTTTTTACCAGTTACAAATTACCATTAATTAAAATATTACAGTAAGTAAACTCCATTCAACATGATTTCTATTAAAGCGAGAAACGCAGGTGCAGTTAGTTGGAGTTCTGATGTACACGAAGTACATATAGTATCTCTGAATTGCACATAATCCTTGATCACCGGTATCAACTTACTAGCTAATAAAGTTGTAGATGGGTAAGAAGAAAGACCATACGATGAAGTGATTTTCTCCCAATTTCAGATGAGCACTGGACCAGCTGAAAGGCTGAACGAGCATTGGAGATTAATTGAATATTATTGAAGATTGCGTGATGATTACTTGAAGACCTAAAATAAATCCAGTAGAATGTCAAAGTACGTCAACGTAAGGCATGCATTATACATATTTCATGCGGCCGAAAGGTAAGCTGCTTCTGAAATAGCGTCAAATCTTGGATTAAATAAAAAGCTTGCGGCGAGTCACAATGTTGTTACATCAATGCAGCTAATGGTCAACTATTTTAGATGATAAATCATCTTTCCAAGCGTTGACTAAACGAACCTCAAAAATTCGCCCTACGTCATTAGAAGCAAACCGAAGACGAAAACTTCCAAACTGGAAACAGGAACCAGCTCTGTCTTGAAAAGGAAATTACCAAACGTAAATCAGAAGTTCTCATAGCTTCAATGATTTTTGAGGCTTTCACGGTCATTGTCATTAAGCAACAAACGACTTCCGGGATTGGACCGTGCCATGATTAAGATCGAAGAACTCAACGTTTCGCCTACTTTCGTAAGGGGCTTCATCAGGAGGAAAAGCAAAAGAGCACGGTAACTCAACGTGTTAACCACGTCAGAGGCGAAACTCTCTTTACTATATTTTTTCTTCAAGTTTGCTTGCATCAATCTAGTATAGAGTATGAAATAAAGCAAATGGTGAAAGTTGTTGCATATTTATTTGAATGACATCAAAATGCTTTTAACATGTCAGATAAGGTTTTTTAACAGCAAATGTGACAGAATAACTACTTAGCAACCTCGGGGTGCATTTTTTGTATACAAAGAACTAATATTTCAAGATTGTGATTTAACTGTTCTTATGAGAAAATGCAAATTATGCAAGAGGAAGATAGAAACACAAAATAAATTCAGAGCTTAAGTAACAAGTAATGTTATATTGACAATAACTAAAGCAGTGTTCTTTATGGATAAATACTTTGCTGGAGAAGTTGTGCATTTGTCAATTAAACTGTAAAAGATCTTTCAATAACTTCTACGATTCAGTAAAAAACAATAACAATTGTATTACTCCATAATTTGTCATAGATGAGCGCCATCTGTTAGCAGCCTAAGTTATTAAACTAGTATAATGCACTTCATCTTTTTACAGCCAAAGAATTTAAAAAATTATTTTTACGATGTAGTTGCAAGCTTCGGGTAGCGGGTAGACACCTCTGCGGTCCCGACAGCGGCAGGTCTACTTCAGGAATGCGACCCTGCCCTCGCGACCTTATTTCGCTCTCAATTCCCATAACCGAGAGAAACTATATCCAAAACCTTATATCCTACGCATCCAAATTCATTCCCATCCATATAGTTTCCACCCATCTTCCAACCCGTCATAAGCCAGCGTGGAAGATTAAGGCTGATACCCCCAATTACAAAATGGCGAATACAAAAATACAAGGAAAGTTACCCCACGTGGGTATGGATTTTCATCCAAAGTCCCACACCTCACAGCAGGTCAGCCTCACGGATTCTGGGGAAGGCAAACATTCGCTGAATCTACCAAAAACTGAAAAACCCTTAACAACAATACACATTGGAACTTATAACATCAGAACACTAAAAACTGATGACAGACTAAGTGAATTGGAAGAAGAACTGAAAAGGATCAAATGGAACATACTGGGCCTGGCAGAAGTCAGAAGAGAGGAAAAAAAAGCAATAAGACTACAGTCAGGTAATATGCTGTATCACTCAAACTGTGATGAAAACAGTATAGGCGGAGTAGGTTTTATCATCACAAAGAAAACAACAGAAAGAATACAAATATATAAGGCAATATCCAGTAGAGACGCTTATGTAGTACTAGAGATGAACAACAAAGTCGCATTACAAATAATTCAAGTATATGCGCCGACGCAATCCCATAACAAGAGGAAGTAGCAGGTTTTTATGAAGAGGTGTCAACAGCGCTTAAAGATTATCCAACCAAATACAAACTGGTCATAGGCGATTTCAACGCTAAACTAGACAAAAAACAAAGCAATACGGAGCAGAAAGTCGGAACTTTCGGATACGGCATAAGAAACAGTAGAGGAGACACACTATATAACTTTCTGGAACAAGAAAACCTCTACGCAATGAATACATTTGTCAAAAAGAAAGCGCAAAACAAATGGACTTGGCTAAGCCCAGACGGGAACACGAAAAACGAAATCGACTATATACTAACAACAAGCAAAGAAATAGTCAAAGATACCGAGGTGCTAAACACATTTACAATAGGACGCAACCATCGACAAGTTAGAGCCAAATTACACATAAACGTAAAGCAAACTAGAATAAAAAAGATAAAAAACAACCAATACAGACACCACATGCAAACAATAAAAGATAATTCGGAGTCGTACCAAAATAAAATCAGAAAACGATTACAGAACAAAGACTACACAAATACAAATTCAAATGAAATAAACAAATCACTAACAACAGCAATCATAGAATCAGCTAACAAAATCAGCCCAAAGCAAAGAACATCCAGCAACCAACTCTCAGATATGGTAAAACATATGCTAACTAAATGAAGGGAACTAATACAACAAAATAAACAGAAAAGCACCGAATAGGTAGAAATAAACAAATTAATAAGAAGAACAATCAAACAGAACAAATTAAATAAACTGGAAGAACAGATTCGGACAGTCATAGAGAAAAATCAAAACCTGAAAGTTCTGAGACGAAATCTACACAAAAACATAATAATAGTACTAAAAGACAAAAAAGGAAATAAAATAAGAACGAGAGACAAAATAAACAAACGAGCTCAGGAATACTATAAAGAATGATATAAAAGCCAACAACAAACTACTCTCCAAACGATAAGAAACATGGAAAAGAAAATAATAAATGTAAACTCGGAAGAAATGCCAGAGATAGACACGGAGAAAATAAAAAGAGCATTAAATGACATGAAGAACCAGAGGGCACCAGGCAAAGACAATATAACAAAGGAACTGATGGTAGAAGGAGGAGATGACGTCATTAGCACACTAAAAATCCTATTTAATGAATGCCTAAATACCGGAAAAATAGCTACCAAATGGAAAGACGCTACAACAATTCTACTGTACAAAAAAGGGGACAAACAAGATCTCAAAAACGATAGACCAATAACACTGCTATCCCAGGTTTATAAGCTCCTATCACGAATAATACTAACGAGAATAAATAATAAAAAGAAATGTACACATCTTACGAACAAGCAGGCTTTCGCAAGGGGTTTAGCACAACGGATCATTTACTCACAATCAAGCTATTGATAGAAAAAGCAAAGGAATACCACCTCCCTCTGTATATGGCTCCAATAGATTATGAGAAAGCTTTCGATTCAATTGAAACTTGGGCAATCCAACAATCCTTAAGGAATGCCAGAGTCGACTT
The DNA here is from genome assembly GCA_940337035.1 of Agriotes lineatus. Classification (NCBI taxonomy): domain Eukaryota; kingdom Metazoa; phylum Arthropoda; class Insecta; order Coleoptera; family Elateridae; genus Agriotes; species Agriotes lineatus. The sequence continues at coordinate 18,752 of CALNHX010002372.1, read as the reverse complement.
TAGATACACATCGCTCATCAACGATATCTACCATGAATAGACAACAAGTATAAAGCTAAACGAGGGAACCGAACCAATACCTATAAACAGAGGGGTCGCCAGGGCAACCCATTATCTACCAAACTATTTACATTGACCTTCGAAGATGTGTTCAAAAATCTGTGCTGGGAAGAAAAGAGCGTCAATATAAACGGGGAATATCTAAACCATCTAAAATATGGAGATGATATAGTATTAATTGCCCCAAACAAAGAACAACTAGAATCTATGGTGAAGGAATTAAACGTCAACTCCAGGAAGGTGGGATTGCGGATGAACATTTCAAAAACAAAAACAATGACAAATACAGGAGATGAAATAGATATAATAATAATAATAATAATAAATACTGTTTTATTCCCCAAAATAAATAACAATAATATATACATATTAAATAATAAATATAAACATATGGGGAAGCGATGGTAGTCAGATGGCTCTCTAAAAGAAAGCCCCTGCTCTACCTTACCACCGCTTCAAAGAAAATGTAATAAAATAAATATCACGCAAGCAATGTCAACAGCAAAAAACAATAGAAACGAAATTATCAAACTTATATAAAATTAATATTAAAAAAACGATAAAGTGAGATGAAATGTAATGATATGAGTGATTTACGTATGTTCATCAAATGCAACTATATAAAAAACACAGAGAACGAAATCTTTTAACAGAAATGAATTAATACTCAAGAAGCTAGCCAGTTTAACAATTTATTTTTGAAAGTGTGCAAGGAGGTCGTCTTAAAATCAGTAGGTAACGCATTGTATATTCTAGACACGTTATAAGTAAAAGATCGTTTAAAGAGTTCAGTACGATGTAATGGAATGGATAACAAGCCTCTATGACGAAGATTGAGATTATGAATGTCAGTTCGAAAACTTATTTTATTGTAGAGATATGGAGGTGACTCCAACAAGATAACCCCATGAAAGAAAACAGCAGCATGCATAAAGCGTCGTTTTTCCATGTCTAGCCAGTTAGTTTCTCTAATTTTATATCTAATATGTTCTCGTCTGCGTATGCCGTGGATTAACCGCAAACAAGAGTTTTGGACTAATTGTATTTTATTTGATGTTGCTTTGTCTATGCAGAACCCATAAAGTGTATCGCAGAAATTAAAATGCGATAGAACTAGTGAGTCACATAATAGCTTTTTTATACCACCATGTAATGCTCGCCTGTTACCGTATAGCAATTTCAAATTACAGTAAGCTTTACGTAGACAAGCATTTATGTGTTCACGAATTCTTAGGTCTTTATCAAGTATAAGCCCCAAATTCTTAGCGGAATTTTTATATGAAATTGGCGTGTCTCTAATTTTAATTTGAATTGATTGTAAGCATTCATTTCTGTGGTTAGAAGAACCAAATACAAGAAATGCAGATTTTGATGGGTTGATATTGAGAGAGTGTTGTACGGCAGCTTTAATAGAAATAGAAGGTGTCAGCCTGGAGCAAGTTGAAGAATACATATACCTCAGCGAACGAATAACGCTTAACAAAGACAATCAAGTGACAGATATCAAAAGGCAAGTAAGTCTGGTATGGGCCGCCTTTGTAAAACTGAGCTATATACTCAGAAATAAGAAAATCCCACAACATCTTAAAACAAGGGTCTTCAATCAATGCATAATCCCAACAATAACTTATGGTGTTCAGGTCTGGACATTCACAAAGAAAAACATGGATAGATTGATAAAGGCTCAGAGAGCAATGGAGAGACAAATATTGGGAATTACCCTGAGGGATAGGAAAAGAAATACGTGGTTAAGAGAAAGAACTAAGACTACAGACATCAGAGAAAGAGCAGCTCGCCTAAAGTGGCAATTTGCGGGACACAATGCTAGACAGACAGACCCCAGATGGAATGCAAGGATTCAAGAATGGAGACCATGGCTAGGGAACCGTGCGCGTGGCAGGCCCCAAATGCGATGGGCGGATGACATCAAAAGACACGTAGGACTAACCTGGAAAAGAACGGCACAGAACAGAGAAAAATGGAAGATAGTAGGGGAGGCTTACATCAAAAATGGATTGAAGAAGGCTGAAAAAAAAGTTGCAAGCCAAAACATGCAATTTTGTACAAAAATGTGTTAGTGTTATCATTCTCATTGCCATTTGGTTATACATATCATGTGGTCTTATAGGAAGCGCCATCTGCTAGCATTTTATTTGGTTAACCAATCTCTGCCCTTGAGAATGAAGTCTCATTTTTTAAATTTCTCGTAACTTTGCTAGTTTACCATTCATGGAAGAATTTGTTCTTGTCGGACCTTTAATACTGGTTATTTACAATATCGTTTTTAATTAGTACAAACAAATTACAGTGCCCAGTGGCACGATTTTTCTGGATTTCAAGAACTGGGGAAAGTGCGACTGCCGGTTCTCCGAAGCCGCTATTTCTTTGAAGTAAATCCTCAAACAAAGGAAACGTGAAATATTGTTGAACACATCCTACGTCGTGCGCTCAAGGAAACTTTCGCAACGCGGCTGCACTTTTATGCAAATTGCACAATTGCCCCATTCAGCATTTCCAAAGTATCGCCGATATTTTGCAAATGTTTCAGTCGGGTGCTCGTCTTTCTGCAGGACGATCACTCCACATCCTGTTGTGCCTTGTGCCTGTAATAAAAATAGAAAGCAGTCTGAGTCACGTTTCATAAAGAATATCAAGGGGCAAAATCAATATTATTGAAGTTCAACTGTGCAACTTTTAATCAAACATAGCCTAGTTGGCCCCGTTTAAGGTCAACGGAAAAAGCAGCTGCCATTATGTTCCTTACCTATAAGTACTTTCACTATCATCTTTAAACGTCTGACTTTCTTCCTAACTGTTACTCATTGTACCTAATTAATAGGCTCGTATGTTCTGTCTTCGTTGTTTGTTAACATTAAATGCATTGAAAGCAAATTACTAACTGGTTTTGCTTTCAAGTCAGCCACGGCAGTTTTCTGGCAACTTAAAATAGTTTACATACATTTAGTTTGTCTTGTGAGAAAATACTGTTACAAAAGGAATTGCAAATATTGAATGTTTATCTTCTCAATCAACGGCCGCTTTTCAAATAAGGCTTTGTGTGATCGATGAATACACAACTGAGTTTAATGACGCCATGGCATGTTACTCATACTGTTAAATCATAAGTAATTGTAATGAATAAATAAATAGACATACCTACATCGAGATTTATATGTAATAAACGTATATCGAGTGAGTCAAGCGAAACACTGGTAAGTATTAAAATAAAGATTGTGAATGGGTGTCCCAGTATGGTTTTTTTGTTTAATGTAGGTGCAATGCTGATACTAATTTGAAATGAGCGTCAGTTATTACTTTACCAGTTTTAGCACAACTAATGAGGATTTAATTCTTTTATAGCATTTAAATGTCGTCGAGCTGAATTTTTGCAAAAACTGATGCAAAAATGTAGTAAATATTAAGCACTAATCGCTGATAACAATAGTAATTTAGATCAGAAGGTTAATAAAGTAAACGTTGATGATTTTATAACTTAATAATTGATTTGCAGAGGGATAATTGCGACTATTCCCCTCAGATAATATAAACCACTCCCATCAATCAATTTTCAAAATTTGAACCAATCAGAGTCGAATACAGCGAATATTTTACACTAGTGCAATACCCGGGCAATATCGAGTATTTGCGGGAAGAAGAGCAAACCAGCTAGGTACACGAGAAATTTCAGAAAGAAAACTGAAAACTCTTTAAAAATGAATAGTGTGGTATACAAAGGATGACATTTCTTCGAGGAATAGTTTTGCAATATTTCCCGCGTGGATTCTGTATAATTCGAGTATTTCTCGAATATACAGAATGCACTAGGGATATAACTACTGAATATTTTACTGAATTTTACTAAATATTTAGTCCACATTTTCTGGAAATTGTATTGTAGTATTGATAAAAAAACTGTTGTAAATTTTCTGATAAATTTCTGGTAACTTAGCGTAGACGATTTGAAAATTTGCTGCAAACTTATGCAATTTTATTGAAAGCTTGCAATAATGGAATATCTCATGTGCACAATTGAAAACTTGCTGAACAAACGTTCAGCCAACAGTTTATTAGAAATTTACTTTAAAAATAATGTAATAGTAAAGAGCATATAATGCTCTTTGGTAATAGTTATTAACGACATAAGGCCGTTAGTAAGCATCTAACAAACGAGAATGAATTTGTGGTCGAGGCTAATGAAATTATCCGAGTTAGTTGGATGCGATAATGGCCGTATGTCGTTGAATACTTTTCATAACACCTAGAAAATTTTAAATTTTAGCGCTATTTAAATGAAAAAGTGAAATAGTATTAGTAACGGGTGTTAGAAAACTCGTCTTATCAGAGTCACCTATGGAAAAAAATTCGTTTGGCAATACTGAAATCCATTGTTGGTGACACTGTAAGTCTATGTCAAATTCGATGTTAGTAGGTTAAGTTTTGCGTCAGTTTTGACACAGACTGAAGCAAAACCTAATCTACTATCCTCGAATTTGACAGTGTCACCAACTACACATTTCAGTATTGCCAATGTTAAAATGTTACTGTTCTGTTATTTCTTAACGACCTAGGCTGTTAAATGTATAACAGCCATGGCTGTTATGGGGAACTTTTCAGTCAAGTTGACAGTTCTGTTATTGACAAATAACAGGTAGATGTTATGAAAAAACGTTTCAGTTCAGTTGCAGACTAACTGAAAATTTTCCATAAATTTGCCGAAAATAGCAATTCCTCGAGAAGAAACCTACAAAACTCAAAAAAATTAAAAACAGAAGGATTACTAGTTTATAAGTTAGGTTTAAAAACTATTGTTATAAGAGTTGCCTTTGGCATTTCTGTATATTATTCTAATTAGAATCTCTAGAAGAATATTCCAAGTCAAGATTATTTTCTCATTATGACGTTTTCATACAAATAACTCTATTTAGTATGTGTTCTAATATTGAATCAATTATGAAATATTTATGTTGGTTCCGATTGATAGCAATATATCGTTGTGGATAGACGTTAACAAAAGAGAAAGACAAATTTCACACACTATATGAATTATGAGTTGAATTATTACTGCAAGGCATTCGGATGAAAATTCATTGAAATTGTGAATTTTGCATATACTCTCGCATTAAATAGATCAGTTATTACTATTTAAAGAACTAGTCACACTTAAAAACTATTGAATTATGGTCAGTTATTACTTAATTTTTATTTACCATCATAATTGATGGGATCGGGCTTAGAATTGTCAAATTTATTATTTTCTCATTGGGTTGGCTTGTTTTTCCAATAATTTTTAAAGTAACACAACCAAAAAAAGTTGCATTTTAAACGGCTTAGCATACCAACAAACTAAAATTCGTAATACAGAAGATGAGAGGTTATCAGAATAAAATATAAAGCAATTTGAGTGTCCTTTATCTAATAGACGTGTCTGTCTGGGACGCTGTTTTGTCTGGGACGCTGTTTCAGCAGCCAAACCGTAAGAGATAGAGAAAAAAGTTATTAAAGTTATATGTGATTTCCGCCCGTCCGGGACGCTGGTCCGTCCGGGACGGTCTTTTTTGTTTTATTAAATGAGATATTTGTCTCACTGGACTACTAGTTTATTATAATAGTTTAACAAGTTTTGTACGTCGTTAGTAGAGGATGTTACCATTGATTAGTTTTAGTAGGAGTTTTGCCACATGTACCCAAGAATATAATAATTGTATATAAAATTCACTACCGATCTTGCAATTTTTTCTACGATCACTCATCATTTGTCCAAACCGCACCTTAGCTCTGAATGTTTTGGTGATTTTGTGTCCAATTTTCGCAAAAATGTGAATCCATTACCTGAAAAAAACAAATTTTATAATTTTTAAATGTGAAACTTTGTATAAGCCTGTAGAACTTGATGTACAATAGGGGTAAACGGTAGAGAACCCAATTTGAATGTTTATTCGACCCTACAAACTGGTTTAATAAAAAAAAAATGTAAAATATATTTTTGATTAAATGTCACAACTGTGGGGGTCTAGACCACAACGGCCACTGGACACAACGGCCACACGTAATTTTGCATGGACATATCGGCCACACTGGACACAACGGCCAAAAGCGATATGTGGACACAACGGCCACCTTGGACGTATCGGCCACAGGGTTAGCTGGACACAACGGCCACTCTGGACACTACGGCCACATTTCAGACGTGGACACAACGGCCACAGTGGACACAACGGCCACTGGACACAACGCCCACACAGAATTTTTGTATGCCCATATCGGCCACAGTGGACACTTCGGCCACTTATCAGACGTGGACACAACGGCCACACTGGACACATCGGCCACCGTGGACACAACGGCCACATAGCGGACGTGGACACAACGGCCACCGTGGACACATCGGCCACATATCAGAGGGGGATAAATGCAAGGTTTGCCCGCTGACATAGCTATACAAAATGAGCAAAGCCGTTCGCCCAACCCGCCTGGACTTTCCTGTACTTTAGAAAATCTATAAAAACAGAAAACGGATGGGAGTGCTCAGTTGAAATAATTAAACACATTTAAATTTGATTCAAATCGAGTTCACACACCACCAAAAGTGCATCATGTTCAGTGGCGTAACAGGACGGTTTGGCGCCGGTGTGCAAGAATAAATGATAGCCGCTGTAGACAAGAAGTTTCAGAAAAAAGAGGGGGGGAGGGAATTTTTGGTCATGCAACACTTTAAATTTAAAAGAAAATTAATAAGCTCTTTTCTTAACATGAAAGGTTACTTACTGCAAAATAAAACACATTTAGATGTTTCAATATTTTATTAAATATAACATCATAATAATAATAATCTCATTATTAGCTATTGGGACATAGGGTATTCGTATATTCTCTCCAGTTGTCATTTTCCTTTGCTCTTTGGCTCAGTTGTGCTATAGTTCCTGTCTCTTGTTTTACAGTTCTCCTCCACGTTTTTCGCGGGTGTCCTCTGTTTCTGAAACTAAAGTTTCCAATCAAAACTTTTCTGCAAGTTTCAGTTAAATTTTTTCGCAACGTATGCCCTAACCATCCATATTTTCTTCTCCTAATTTCTATATTAATGTCCACCTGATTTGTTCGGTCCCAAAGATCTTTGTTCGAAATAATGACTGGGCACCTAACACCTATTTACAAACACCTGCATTTTCTGCTTTACCAGTTCTGTAACCGTCCACGATTACGACCCATAAAGTAGAACAGATTTTACCATTACATCAAACACTCGCAAAATATAACATAAAACATAAAAATACATAGGAAAATACAAAAACAAAAACCACGTAAAAGGAATACAAATTTAAATAATTCACAAGAAAAATAAAATACCGATGGGGCCACAATTATATATAACAGCAATGAGATAACATGAACAAGAAAATAACACCTATTGTTTGAGTAAGAAAGAGATAAACATAGTAGCAAATATTCGAGTAGGCTTGACGCTCACTTTAATTATGACATATGTCAACTAATTGTGCCTACTAAAGCAATTTTTTCGTATGGCCATCTCTTTCTTACTCAAGCATTCTATTTTGTAGTTCATGTTATCTTATTGCTGTTATATATATTTATGGCCCCATCCGTATATCTTCTGTACGTGTGTACGTCACTGAATTCCTCCTAAACGGCTGGACCGATTTTGATAAATATTTTTGTGTGTTTGAGAGGGTCCCTGGATGGTTTAGATTAACAATTGGATCCGGTAGGTAGCGGTGCAATCGGGTTCTAAAATTTAAAAAAAAAATTTTTACGAATTTATTTTTTAAATTTTTTTAAGATTTCTTGCATATCAGAACATATAACTCCAAAATTTCGCTCCTCTCCCACCACCCTCCAATATTTTTTAAAATTAAAAAGGTCGAAAATTCGAATATTGAAAAAACGTTTGCTAAATCCGCCAATAGCAGGCAAACCAACGTTCGGGCAGGACAACGTCTGTCGGGTCCGCTACCCCTTAGGGGGTGAAATGGGGCAAATAAGCCTAAAAATCGATATGGGTGTCGTTATTGCGGTTTTTTGCGACGTTGATTGCGAAAATGGCATGTTTTTTTAAGTCTAAGACGATGGGCATGACATAAAATTAAAACTCTATAGTGGTGAAACGGGGTTTCAGAGACAAATTATTTTTGGGGGGCCGGTTGCCGGGCCACCTAGTAGATATATAAATATGTAGGTAGGTATAGCACTTTAATTAAACTCTCCTTTGCGACACTTTGCTAAAGCTAACATATCTATCAGTGAATTAAAACCAAGAGTACTGGCTCTTAATTTCCCGATACTCAGTAATATAAAACTCTTTAGGCGTATTTGGTTCATCTTACTTAGCAAAAAGTTTTTAATAATTTTTAATTTAGAAAAAGATCTCTCGGTGGAGGCTGTAGTGATGGGATGTAAAAAGTAGGATATAATCTGTATACAAATATGGAAAGCTAGCCAATGATGTGTGATTAGACAGACATTTTTCTCCCACTTCCTTTACTGATAAGCAATATTTAATAGGTACTAGTTATGTACGAAGATCGAAATTGTACAATTAGTAATTTGGCACTCTCTATGACCTCTGCATCTGAGGCAATCGTCAGAAATTTGCGGTTTAAAACTTTGAATTTATAGTATGTTACTATGCACTATGCACTATGCAATCTAAGAATCACAAACACACACTAGAGCTGGAACTTCTAATCTACTCAAAAGGAGAAAAGACTGCGCACTCAAAAGAGCCCAGGGGCGCTCACGTATTATAGTCTGTTGCCGCTTTGAACCTCTATTCTAGGAAAACTTTTATTTTCACAAAAAACTCCGCTACCGCGGCTCCTATATACATTCGGCGCGGAGGTTCTTTGCACCCCCTGCACATATGATAGTTACGCCACTGATCATGTTACTTGATATGCATCGCTGCTGACGTCAAATAACGCAACCATCCGACGCGCTGTGTTTTACCGTTGATCGAGGTATTTGCCAATGTTGCCTATTGTACCCCGAAAACTAAACACCCTGTATTGTTATGTGTTGATCCCATTCAGTATTAGTTACGTGCATTTCTTAATAATACGTTTATCAACACCTAGCTACTAGTTATCTTAATAATTATTATGGCTTCATATTGCGTCATTTAATGCAGGGGTCGGCAACCTTTTTCGGACGGCGGGCCATTTTCAAAATAAATTTTTTTATGCGAGCCGCACATTCAAATGTAACTTAAATAGTGCTTTTATAACATATACGAGTATAAATATTATTAAAAATAAATATAGAAAAAATTTATTTTTTATTGACATGCTATAATAACAATAATGTTAGAGAACAAAAATTTTACAATTCTTAAAAGGGGAAAAAAAGAAAATACAATTCCAATTAAATATGTATAAATATGTAAATATAAAATATATAAATATAAAAAATATAAAATATTGTAGTGAAACGTCATACGGCTGTCAACATGAACGCACATATGAACATACAGTAGCAAACTGGCGAAATGAAAGAATTAGTGATGGGCCTATTCGGAATGAATAATCGGAAAGTTTCCGATTGTTCAAAAAATCGGAAGGTTCCTATTATTTCGGAACTTTTGGGAATTCGATTATTTTACTGTTCGGTGCACAAAATTCGGAACTTTCGGAATTCGATTATTTTACTATTCGGTACACAAAATGAGAAAACGAAATGCCAATTTGAACTGAACGGAATACGGAATGTTGTATTGACTCACTTGACTGCTATATGCTGGTTGGCGAATGTCGACGGGTCGCGCCGTGTGCGCACATGTATGATACGTGAATGGCACTAATGGCAGTGGTGTTTCGTAGATTAATTATTAGATAGTACACCTACAGACTTCAAATTCAAGTATTGTTTTATACTATCTATTATGTACTTTATGTGCTATTAAACTTTAAAATATCACTACCATTTTCCGAAAGTCTATTAACGTAACTACTGTAATAATTTGAAAAAATATTTTATTTCCTCATATCCCACTGTGCGACTCAAACTCATAAATTGTTTTTTAGGATACTGCATTGCTAACTAGCGTCTACATAGTTACAAACGAGTCCGGTAGATAAAATTTACCGGCCTAGACCAGTAGTAAGTAATAGAACTACTACTGGTCTAGGCCGGTAAATTTTATCTACCGGACTCGTTTGTAACAATGTAAACGCTAGTTACCAATACAGTACCCTAAAAAATCTTATACGATACACGACCGGTAGAATTCTTATGGCCTTGCCAAACATACAGGTCTCGCTCTACGGTTCGACCTGTAAAGTATTGGCGCGGCCATAAAAATGTTGCTACCGGTCTAATAACGTAAATAGCTATTACTGACCGTCCTACAAACCCAAACAATAGATGCCAACGCAGATAAGGGCTTACGGCGCGACGGCGAGTGCTCTCATCGTAAATTTGCACGCACTTCATCTTCCTTCCGCTTGTTGTTATTTCGCTCGTCTTCCCTTGCTTGAATTTACGGAATGTAAAATAATCGGATGATATTCCGATTTTATAAACATTCCGAAATGGAACATTCCGATTATTGAAATCATCCGATTATGCCCATCACTAGAAAGAATGCTACACTTGCTAAGCGAGACGTCGTATTCGCTGGGGAGTGGGGATTAAACTTGAGCAGTAAAATATGCTTCTGTTTGTCGCGCATTGTTGTCACCGGCCACTTTTCGGCACGCTTACGCTCTAAGTTTGTTGATTTTTCCTAAAGTTATATTGGTGCTTTGGCGGGCCGCGCACAAAGTTGCAAAGGGCCGCATGCAGCCCGCGGGCCGCAGGTTGCCGACCCCTGATTTAATGCATCATAGTCTCTAGGGCAGGGGTGGCGAACCATTGGCACGCGTGCCATTGATGGCACGCCACAAAATAATTTGGGCACGGCAGTAATTAAGGAATTTAGGTACCTAATCGAAACGATTTATATTTAACAATGGATTGAACATGAAGCTTCAAGGCGCAAATAAAACAATTATTGTTATGATAGATCTCATGCATGCTTTCGAAGGTAAACTGCAAGTTTTCAGTAACGATATTGTTACCAAAAACTACAAGTATTTCCCAAACTTGAAGAAAATCAGATTTGGATTTACATGAAAAACCAGACCGAGCAAAAGTCACTGAAGAGTTTAATTCGGTAATTAAATCTTCAATAAAAGAATTTTCAACGAGATTTTCTCAGTTCAAAGAATTATCGGAAACACTGAAATTTATTATCTATCCTGATGTAACTTCACTTGATAAACTGAACTTGGCCAAATTTGATTGGTTGGAAATTGAAGAAATTGAAATGCAGCTGATTGATTTCCAGTCTAGTTCAATATGGATTCAAAAATTTTTCGAAACAAGGAAACAGTTGGAATTAAATAAAATAGAAGACTATATGTATCAGGTAATATAAGTAAAAATGCAAATATCAAAATTATGGAAACGTGGAATTCAATTCCAGACACATTTAGCAGTCTGAAGAAGCTGGCTTTTGCTATCTTAACAATATTTTCATCTACCTATGCTTGTGAGTCATTATTTTCAGAAATGAATAACATTAAAGACTCGCTAGAAGCCGTTTCTCAGATGAATCCAGCCCAACTTGCATTCTGCTAAAAGTAACAAAGTATGGAGCTAATATAAGTTATTTAGCATCTAATTTGCAACAGCAGAAGTCGCACGAATTTTTTCTTTCATTTAAATAAACATAACGTCACTATTGCTGTACAAAATATATATTTTTGTTGGAAATAAAGAGTTTTAAGTTGATAGTATTGTTACGTTTTTACTTTCGGGCTATTTAAAAATGATACGACGCTTCTGGTTTTAAACGTGTATTTACTATGATTAATTATGATTATTTAAAAATACAAGAATTATGAAGGCAGAATTACTTATAAACTACAGGCACTATTTCTAACAACGATACACTTATTTAATAATTATTTATATACAGCTTCACAGTAAGGATTTATATGGTTGTATTTATTTGTTATTTATTTCACACGGTTCGTTTATATCACGCGCGCTTCGAGTCTGATGAGAACTACTGAGAACTCCGGTGGCCGTGTATTTATATTCGGGTAATTTCCTTCGAGATTAATCTAGACTTCGCTCGACCTTTCTGGGAACCGCATGACGCACCCATCGCACCAAGGGCGCTGACGTCACGCCTCTGCACCTGGGGTCCAAGGTTGCAAGGTCGTTTCTCGAGGTTCTAGAATAATCGGGGCACTGGGTCATGATTCCCGGGCAATGACCGGCAGCAGGATCGTTACAGTATTTAGTTTTATTTTTTCCCCATTAATCACTAAGTCAAGATTGTTTGATGGCACGTCATGGCCTCATTAAACATTTGTTTAGAAAAAATGGCACGTAGATGAATAAAGGTTCGCCACCCCTGCTCTAGGGTATAAAATAACATAAATCCATTAATTCTGAAATCATTAATAACGCGTGATCTGTGATCACCTAGCATTTTTGTTTATTTTGCGAATTTTAGAAGTAGGTAGTAAGTTTTTCCATAATGTAATCTGAAGTTCGTCATAATTATCTTCTTCTTCTTCTTCTTTTATAAATAAAATTCAAAGTATGTGTGTATGTTTGGTATAAAAATCCACACCGCAGCAGAGATCACTTTTAAAATTCACAAACGGATACTATGGGCGTGTGGGATGGCATAGAGGTGGTCCCGGTCGCTAACTATTAACAAATATTATATCTTTGTGATATTAACCACACAAACTTCTGACAACTGTCATATTTTATTTGACATTCTTCAAAGGTATGCATAATTTTATGAATTTAACTAAATTTTTGCAATTATTTACTTTAATCGACGTTTCCAAATCGTAAAAGTATAAGTGATATACAGGGTGTATTAGAACGTGCGGCTAATAATTACCGCATTCAATTATACGTTGAAAAACAAGCAAAAAACTTTTCAAATAAAAAAACGTTACCGGTGGTCGAATTCGAAAGGCAGACGGACAGCGTGTGCAGCCCCAACGTTTAGTGCGATATCCTAAGGGAACGTGCAATTTCTATCTAAGCCACGGAGGACCGGCTTCTTTAATTTCTCCGTCGCAGGTATATTTAGTAACCGCTAATTTATGCCGCGTTTTTGTATTGTAAAAAATCTGGTGTGATACACTCACACAACTTCCTTTTACAGTGATCTTATAATTAGTCAAAAATTTAATTTTTAATTTTTAAAAATTTGTCAAACATTTTCAAAAATTACAAATTCTACAAAAACGGTACAAAATAGAGCGTTAGTTGAAGAGACAAATTTTCTCTAGAATTTTAAGGTGAATTCGAAAATGTAATAATATACCGGGTGTTTTATTTAAAATAGGAGTTAATAAAAAAATTAGAAAAAAAAACAAAAGAAACCCACTTTAGAAGTATTCAACTGGAAAATCACCTATGTCACATCAATACACATTAAAAATGTAATAAAAATGTAAAGTTTAAAAAAAATCGTTAGAGCCGTTTTTGAAAAAATCGAAAAAAACTGAAAAATCACAAGAGTAAACACCTACTTCCGGTTATGCGATTTTCTTCAAAAGCTTGCTGTCTCATCTACATAGTACACAAAACTTATATATGAAGTTTCAACGCCATACCTCTTTTCGTTTTTGAGATATTCTGTTCAACAGACAGACAGACACACACACAGACAGACAGACACACAGACAGACAGACCAATGAAAAAAAATATGTTTTTTGAGTTCAGGGGACTCTAAAACGTGAAGATCTGTTGAAAACTCAATTTCGAATTTTTGGGGTGAATCCAATACTTCCTTTATCGTAAAAGGAAGTAAAAATTTATTCTGTATTTATTCGCTCCCATTTTTGGTAAGAATAAAGCCTACACTATGTACCAGAGCTGGGCAAATTACTTTTAAAAAGTAATTAATTACTAATTACCAATTACCGCCCAATGCAGTAATTTAATTACCAAAGATTCAATTACTCACAGGAAATAGTAATTCAATTACCAATTACTTAGTAATTGTAATTGTACAACATCAATTACTTTTTCAATTACTTTCAATCACAATTATTGTAATATACGTAGTTTTATTTAGTAGAACCATTGATTAACTTCTACTTATTTAATCAATGGTAGAACCTTCTTGCAAGTTGCAACTATCATTAGTGTTGTGTCGATTCGTAATCGTAATCTAAAAATGCTTCATTTTTATGTTTTGTTAGATATAGTAACCTACATACTCTTTCACTTTTGAAGGTTTTTAGATAATTAAATCGTGTAGCTACATGCACCGTTCACCAAAACCAAAAGTTTTTAGTTTGTTTTGAAGTAAGATATAAGTAAATAAATAAATTCAAGGATAGCAATTATACAGGGTGTCCAAAAAAAAATGCGACACCGATTTGGCAGATTCCTTAGGTTATAATAAACCGATTAAACCTAATATACCTTAGTACAAATCTCTTCAGTAAGAAGGTATAGGGACTTGAAAGTTCAAATGTATATATATTTTTTATATTAGTTTCCACAGAGGTTATCACTGAAGTTGAGCTTTTTATCACGATTGCGGATTTAGTTGCCGAGGCCCGTAGGGCCAAAGCAAATAAACCACATGAGGGATAAAAAGGAACTTCCAGTGCCGAGGAGGGGTACATTGTTTTTTAAATTCGAGAAATCGCGAAATTACAACATTTTAACCAACTTTTGTAGGTTATGTTGAAGTCGGTTGACGTTTACCTATGGTATGGATTACTTCACTGCCCATTTCTCGTATTTTATTTGACGATTTCGACGTTCTTCACTGCCGCTTTCGACGTTCTTCAGTGTTGATTTAAAAACAATAATTTTTTTGAATATGGAGAAATGTCGAATTTCATTTTGGCTACATTTTGTAATTATATTAGAAAAAATAGCACGCTGGATATGTTATAAAAGTAATTTTTCCATATTTCATAATAAATTAATCCACTCGTTTTGCATCTTTCGCTCGTAAATTAAACGTTGAAAAACTCTTACTTTTCTTAACTTGAAGAACAACGTACTATTAAATACGCCTAACATGAGGCTGCATGACGAAAACATGTAACTTACCTAAGTATGCAGGGTAGAGCATTGGATTTTTTAATTGTTTGACAGCAAATTTCTATTTAGATTTTGTAGAACACTACGTGGTGATTCAATTTGCACAACTTGAGTATTTTTTGTTGGCTCAGTTAGAATAGATATTTATGCATTAAGGGAGATATGAATATGTTTTTTCCCTGAGGTTGACATGTGCTACAGACTGAGGGCTCTGGCCCGAGGTCTGTAAGTCAACCGAAGGTAAAGAACATGGATATCTCCCGTGGTGCATACAATATTTTTTCTACTAGCATATTCGTAAAAATAGTATGACATTTCAAAATGTCATAATGACATTTAAAACTAGAATATGTAAGTAACATCAAGGATTGCCTCATTGTATGGTTGCTAAGACGTTAATTGTAGTTGCATTGTTACCATGAGTTTAAGGGAGAAATAATTTGACAAGTCCCTTGGGAGTTATGAGTAGCTTTTCATATTTTGTTTCTATGACGAAAATGTACAATATCATGTTGCTAATAGATAAAATATTCTTTTACTTCTATATACGAAAGTAACATTTTTTTGTCGCCTGTTAGGGGTTTCCCGAAAATATACGTTTGGTTCCCTGGTCGGTTTCCAATGGCAGTGGGAGGGAATATAATACATTGACTACCGTTGCCATTACAGACGGGAGGCAATGTGATTAATCAACTAACCTTCTGGTTTTCATATTTAAATATTTTTGAATGCAGCTGAATACAAGAGATTGCCACATCAAAAAATGTAAAAGTGTTTAATGTATAACTCTGGACTAAAACGTAATTTCCGCCCTTGCATGATTACAATTGATTAGGTACTGTTCTCGCTAACGCTGAAGAATTAAATTACATCCGCGGGTGAGAATGATACATTTTACTCCCTAGTAATACAAATAGCTATAAAAAATGTATTAGGTAACTTGAAATTTTAAAACAAAATATCAATTTGGTGTTGATCAGGGACTGTTGAAAGTTGACAGGTGACTGATAAACCTAGTTGAAAACCGCTGATTGAAATAAGAATTTGTACAGCAGATACAAAAACAGCTACAAACTATGAAAACTAAGAATGTTTTATCTAACGAGATCGTATCAACAATAAAAGATGTTACCATTCCAACTACTAAAACTTTTTGAAAACAAAAGACAGGTAAATTGACATAATTGAGGATACTTATTCTTTCACAAGTCCAAACACTAACATGTGCCTATATTTTACAGATTGTTATAGTAAATGTCCCTTTGTCCTATATTTTAAACCAATGTTTCTGATGAAGCTAACAATGAATTAGCGAAACGTAAAATATATTTTTAAATAAAGATAATTTTAATTATGTGTAATGACAAAAACGACAAAATTTTTTACTTACGTTGTTAAAAAAATTTAAATTAGCTGATTTTATCTCTAAATCTGTTAAATAGATGTTTTTTGTGAGGAAAGTAGAACCCTTTTGGATAGTCTTATTTCCGATCCAGCGAACGTCTGTTTTATAATTTCACTTAAAAAAATAACCAAACACGAACAAAATTTTCAAACGAGCCGGTACTTCACACCATAAAAAAGTAAATTAAGAGTCCAAAATCCAAACCTAATCGGCGGTCAACAGGACTTTATTTGCCGACTTTGCTAAGTATTGCAAAGACTGCGGTTTAAATTCGCAGTGATTAATAATGGCCAATACGTGACATAAACATCATTCCTTCTGAAGCGATGATAAGGGAATTTTCAGGCACAAATCTGACGCATAGTATCCGCGATCAGATTACCAAGTTAAAAACAAACAATAAACCACTATTAAAGTTCGATACCTTCAACAGAATTTTGCTTAATATGTAACTTCCTTTATTTTTTTTTTCGTTCTGGAGATTTGGCACCCAATCGAGGTAAGTAATTCAGTAATTGAAATACCACAAAGTAATTCAATTACCTCGAGTAATTTCAATTACCACAGGTAATTCAAATACTTGTAAAGTAATTTAAATACTTTAGAGTAATTTAATTACGCAAAAGTAATTGAGTAATTGAATGTAGTAATTAATTACTTTCAAAAAGTAATTTTCAAGTACTTTTTAACAAAAATGGCAATTCCCAATTACAATTCCCGCATTTTGAAAAGTAATTAAATTTCAAGGCAAATACACGAAAAGGAATTTAATTAGTAATTTAATTAAAAAGTAATTAATTACTGCCCAGCTCTGCTATGGACTCATCTTAAATCAAAGGTGCAGTTCTCTGAATTGCTTCATAGATTCTTGGTCTTAATTGGTTTCACTGGACCTTTGATGAGTTAATAGATAGGAATCCATTGGTATTATATCTGGATTTCTGGGCGACCAATTAATCCCCCCCTCCCTGTATTATATCTGGTTTCTGGGCGGCCAACTAATCCACCCCCCCCCCCCCCCCGTTTATAAAGTATATAAAGGTTTGCTATAACACATATGCATTTGTTCACCTGCGTACGGATCCATTGCGACTCAGTCGATTAATTTTCGTTAAAGACTGATACCAATCTTGGTTGACTGTCTTTCTTTAGCGGTGATATCTGTGCTGAATTTTTCTTAGATATATTCATGAGATCATTTTCTAAATAAATATCTAGTAAGACCAAGTTCATGTTCACTAAACTTTTTAACATAAGCAATAAATACATTTTATCCGCAAACCTCACAAAAGTGACAACTTATTTGTCTTTATTGACAAGGTAAAAGTGTCACTTTATCTGCCTAAGCAGATAAAATAGCGACTTTTGCGTACTTTATCTGCCTAAGCACACAAAATCGTTGCTCTCTTTCTTTCTTTCTATGTTTGTTCGCTATCTCCTCCGAAGATAGACTTAGATCGTAGGCTGCTTTTTATTTTCAAAAATAGTACGAAAAAGTTTTAATTTAAATAAACCTTTAAGCAGCCGTTCGGAGCATCTGTCGCCGTAGGTTATGGTGTGACAGCTGCTGTGGCCGTGTGCTATTAGCTCGGGTGATTCAGTATGTTCATATATCATTACAGTAACGCGTTATTTGAACAACAGAGGTTGGCGCAGGGGTACAGTGCTCGCCTGTCACGCGGGTGGCCTCGGTTCGATTCCCGGCCGATGCATCCTTTTTTTAAATTTATATTAATGAAATTTACCTGAATACGTTTGCGGATAACATAGTATATATGTTATTCGGAGTAAAAGTGACTTTATGTGGCTTAGCTGAATTATTTGCCTCACTGACGTTCGGCTATATAAACTTCAGCTTCGCCACATAAAGTATCACTTTTACTCCTAAGAACATAATCTACTATTTTGTTCAATGTGATCTACCGCAATGTACAGGTAGGTCTTTATTCTCCTTATTTTTATTTATGTATCATCTCAAGTTTGGTTCAAGGATTTCACCCCGTGAAGCAGCGTTATTGCAGTCAGTAATGAGTATTGGGACCACTACGATTCGTTTTGATTTTATATGTGTTTTGGTAGATTTTTCTCCGAAAAGAATATTAC
This sequence comes from Agriotes lineatus, assembly GCA_940337035.1. NCBI lineage: Eukaryota > Metazoa > Arthropoda > Insecta > Coleoptera > Elateridae > Agriotes > Agriotes lineatus. The sequence goes on along the minus strand of CALNHX010002372.1, from coordinate 90 downwards.
TAACGTTGTAAACGTAATTGGGGATAATATTACTAACATTGTAGGTACATACTTGGATTAAAATGACGTCGTGTTATCCTCGTGATCTTA
>CALNHX010002371.1:0-181641 GCA_940337035.1 Agriotes lineatus | reverse complement strand
AGTAATGGAAATGATAATTCGTCTGTAACACAAATCATTAGAATAAAATTATCAATAGTAATATAACAAGGGCGAGACATACCGATAATTTTGCACACGCCAAAGGTGCAAAATTATCGGTAAGTATGTCTCGCCCTTGTTATATTACTATTTATTATTACACAAAACCCGTATACGAATTATGATTTAAAATTGATCTAATAATGACAAAAATCCAAATTGCTTGTTTCTTGCATTTCTATTTCTAATTATGACAACATCGGGGTCGATAATTAGCACTAGGGAGCTTATCGGTTGATGAGTTTACCTATGGGGCTTATCAGGTAATCAGTTCGGGATTGGTCGATTTTCAAAAAATGCATGGTTCTCATTGGATGATATCAGTCATTTGACAGTTGTGTGTAATAATCGTCATTATTTGCCCTCTCCATAATATCTTCGCAGAACACCATTCTTCTTACTTTATCTTCTGGAAAGATTTGTTGACTGATAGCTATTTTATAATAAAGATATCCTTCTTTCTGTAAAATTCTTTGAACGGTGTCCTTATTGGTACCTATTTCTTCAGCAACTTGTCGGCAAGATTTTGAAGAATCTAGCTCCACACTTGCGCAAACCATCAACTTACGTTCTTCCTTTTCAGCATTGATATGTGAATGCCGGGTACTTTTTTAGTTTACAGCCCACATTTAAGCTAAATAGAAAAATCAGAAACCAGTTGTATATGGGGGTGTAATAGATATTTATGCATTAAGGGAGATATGAATATGTTTTTTCCCTGAGGTTGACATGTGTTACAGAGCGAGGGGCTCTGCCCCGAGGTCTGTAAGTCAACCGAAGGTAAAGAACATGAATATCTCCCGTGGCGCATACAATATTTTATCTACTAGCATATGCGTAAAAATAGTATGAAATTTCAAAATGTCATAATGACATTTAAAATTAGAATATGTAAAACATTGCCTATAGTTGCATGGTTACCATGAGTTTGAGGGAGAAATAATTTGACAAGTCCCTTGGGAGTTATGAGTAGCTTTTCATATTTTGTTTCTATGACGAAAATGTACAATATCATGTTGCTAGTAAATAAACTAAATTATAGTCTACGTTCAACTAAATTAGTTTACACCCCAAACTTTTTATTGAAGATTAATTAATATATATTATTCACATTTATAAACTTCTGCTATTTGCAAAGAGGATGTAACAAGTCAAGCCACCACCAGTGCCACCTAACGTCGATGTACTATAAGAATTTTTTTGTATGCCTATACAAATTGCCTACTTGTAGAATTGTTATTGTAGCATCCATGAGATCTAATAGAATAAAAAAAAATAATCAAGGTGATCTTGACGACATTTAGACATTGGCATATAGCTCAAAATCTTACTATGTTCCACACGTTCATACCACATACTTATAGAACTTTGAAAGCCAATTAAAGATCCTAAAAAGTCAGCTTTTCTGTTTGATTTCAAAACGGATACTCAATTCAAAAGTTTAAAATTGCAGAAATATATTTTTAAATTATCTGCAAACTGTTTAACTTCTTAAATATTGCTCGCTCATAATACTTTCTTGAAGCAAGTCGACGAAATTTTTCTGGAATTAAGAATATCAAAAGCATAATTTACAAACTGTCTGAATTTTACAGTTTCTTAATAATTTTGGTAATCAAAATTAAGTTTATTTTTACAATAGAGGAATGAGTCTGCTACTCAGTAATTACGAGGCAAGATTAACTTACATTTTTACTTCCCTAGTCTAAAAGGCGAAGGAAGTATTGTAATTGCGAAAAAATCGCTTTTCAAGACTTCTCCAGATCTTCACGTTTCAAGGCCCCTAGATGACAGGTTTCCTCAACTCCGCCATTCTGTCAGTCTGTCTGTTGGCGATATAACTCAAAAACTATTTGTCGGAGGAAGACAACATTTTGCATACATATAATATATCTACCTGGCATAAAACCAGAAAAATTTCAGACAAATATATACAGGGCGCAGGCTTACCAAAAATGGGCCCCAATAAATACAGAATAAATGTTGTACGATAAAAAAAAAGCAACAAATTAGTGCTTTACTTAATATAGCTGCAACGCAGGAATTCGAAGGGTCGGTACTCCGTAGCTTAGGTAGAAATAGCCCGTTTCCTTGCAATATTCTACAAACGTTGGGACTGCATACGCGGTCCGCCTACCGTTCGAATTCGACCACCGCTAACGTTTTTTTTATTTGCAAAGTTATCTAATTTATTAGAAACGGGAAGATATTTTTACTCCTAACTTAATTTGATTTTTAAAATAATTTAGTGTTACAATGTCGACGGAGAAGTTTTGGGTAAAGCCTTTTACAGATTATTTGAATAAACAATTCAAATGTTGTCATTATGACAAGAGCTCACAATTATGTCAAATTCCAGGTTATCAGGTTTGCGTCAGTTTTGACACCAACTGACGCAAAACCTAACCTGCTAACCTCGAATTTGACATAATTGTGAGCAATTGTCATAATGACTTACAGTGCCACCAACTTTAAAATTTACCATAGGCTACTAATTTTAAAACAATTGTAACTAAAATGTCAATAAATGACGTTTAAAAAAATAGTAGATTATGCAATGATGGAGAGAAATTGCACTGAAGCAAACTCGCATTCTCTCCGAGTTGCATATACTATTTTTTCACGTTGTAGGAAGATTTAAAACCAAAAACCTGTTTTTTTAAACGTCATTTATTTACATTTTAGTTACAATTGTTTTAAAATTAGTAGCCTATGGTAAATTTTGAAGTTGGTGGCGCTGTAAGTCATTATGACAACAGCTGACAATTATGTCAAATTCGAGGTTAGCAGGTCAGGTTTTGCGTCAGTTTGTGTCAAAACTGACGCAAACCTGATAACCTGGAATTTGACATAATTGTGAGCTTTTGTTGCTCGGTCATAATGAAAACTCCCTAGGGAAATTTCTCTTCTCTAGGGAGTAACTCAATATTTCTTTCACGATTTTGGTACCTTAGAAACCGTGTTTTGCTCCCAGACGTGAAAAAACAGGTTTTTCGTTTACTTCTTCCTGCAACGTGAAAAAATAGTACATATATGCAACTCGGAGAGAATGATATTTTGCTTCAGTGCAATTTCTCTCCCTCATTGCATAATCTACTATTTTCTGACGCCATACCACCTTCTACAAGTTTCTTATTTTTAAATTTTTCTATTTTCTGACGCCATACCATCTTCTACAAGTTTCTTATTTTTAAATTTTTCATGGCTACTCGTTTTTGAAATTCTAAAATTTTTCTTTTCAAAGCTCTTTTCCTCGGTGAATGTGCAACATCCTGAGGAATTTCTTGTATATATGCTCTTGAAGGAGAAACATTAGAGAGTTGAGAATTAATGGAATCTGCTTCTACAAAAGATCTTGAGGTTCTAGCAATAGATCACAATTCCAATCGAATTATATAGTTTTTAAGATTCAGATCGAAAGTAGTACTGGGGTATTGAACCTAACATTATGTTTATGGATTTATTCATAATGTAGGTAATATGAGTTTTAACGAGTAGGTACTTAATTTCTTCAATCTTGACACTTGAATACTTGGTACTGGAGTTGGCCATAATCTTACATTTAAAGATGAACTTTTATCAAAAGAATCTGCAGTGAAATGTTCAGAACACAGAAAACTATTTGATGTGGGCATCAGGTCGGTTAACCACGTTCATCCATAATTTACGACGGCTTTCATTTTTGGGGAAACTAAAATATAAAGATTGCTCCAAATAAATACCATTCAAATCATTGAATTAGATTGTAATACAGGATTAATTTAATAATCTAATTTTTTCGTACACTAGCATTGAAAGAGCTACTTTCCCGTACATATTATTAATTAGAAAGTTACACGTTGCGGTATTCGTACGGCAAAGTAGTACTTTGCGGTATTCGTACGGCAAAGTAGCACTTTGCTGTACGAATTTTACTTTGCCATACAAATACCGCAAAGTGTAACTTTCTAATTAATACATTTTTCGCCAAATTCAGATGAGGGGATAAATTTATTATTTCGTTTTGTATCCTAGTGTACGAAAAAATATTGTACGAAACTCGTATGAAAGTGGCTTTTACCTACTCGTCTCGAAATTTCGGACTCGGCCTAACAGCCTCTTCAGGAAACATCTCACTCGTACTGAAAAGTTCCACTTTCTATACTTGTAACGTAAATTACTATTTCCGTCAATCGTTTATATATCGACTCATTAATGCATGATTTTGTCTAAAAAATCATGCATTAATAGACCCGTTTTCGCAATGATTTTATATAGGCAACCATACGTACTAAACGTGAAATGTATCTGAAATGTCAAAACTAAAGGTTAAATTATTCCGTGGATTTATTAATATAAATATTTACTTTAGAAAACGCTTCGCATAATATCTTTGTGGCAGTTTGTATTTTATACCTATCGAGTTCTGAATGTATCCTTCGGCAACAGAGGTGGATTTCCAACCGCCAAGTATTTTAATTGCCGCAAAATTGCTCCGGCATCGGCAACCATACGTACTAAACGTCAAATGTATCTGAAATGTCAAAACTAATAAATATTTTTGATGGATTTTAACAAACGTACGATTGACGGAAAAGTCTTGTAACCAACTCTTATGTTAATCGGTGATTAATAATCTCGCTCATTAACGCGTTCGCTCGCTCCACTCGCTCACGCGTTAAAATCTCTCGATTATTAATCACCTTTATTAACACACTTGTTGGTTAAATAACCATTAAAGCAAATTTTCAAATATACAAAAATAATTATTTCAACGATTCCGACCTTTTATTGTTCCATTATCAAAGCTGATAATTAAGATATACCCACTCCTAAAAACCACTCCGAGTCCACCTTATCTTATCGCGGATGCGTTTGTACCTTTTCTCTATTTTTCTTACGTACGCCTATGTTATGTTTACGCATGTGTGAGTTTAGGTTAATTATGACATTTACTGATTAAAATATATAAATTAGAGCATTTTACATGAACTGCAAAAACAACATTATTAGAAACACGACTTACCAAGCTAATATGATGCCAGTCTTGATATTTTTGGCCGTTTTTGATATACCACAAGCAGCACAACTAACCATAATTTTTTATCCTACACTATCAGAAAGCTAAATTTTCTCGGCTCTATGGAAACGAGAAAGGGCAGTTTTTTTCCGGCTAGCCGAGAAACAAAATATTGTAGGCTAGCCAAGAAAATAAACAGATTTATATAGACACAGTTAGCCTTGCAATGATATGGCACTGTAAGTCTATGTCAAATTCGAGGTTAGCAGCTCAGGCTTTTGCGTCAGTTTGACAGACTGACGCAAAACCTAACCTGTTAACCTTGAATTTAACATAGACTTACAGTGCCACCAAGATATTATTCATACGTTTGAATTTCCACAGCCGTCCTTTATGTATTTATGTGTTTATATTACTTATTAAATAAAACTACGTTTATCTTGAACATATTTAGCTTTCTGATAGTGTAGGATACAAAATAATATGTAAACCATGGCGGTAAAGTGGTTTTCCAAGCCTTAAGAAGTGGTTAGGCTTGGCTGCGCCTGGCTGTCCATATCTTCTGTCGTCCTGGAAAATAGCCACTTTACCGCCTAGGTGTACAATATACTATTCTTAAACACTATGTGTGTTCGGCTTATTTTTCTCCTTAATGATAAAGAAAGTGGTGCACTTACTTTATATCAAATCGTCGCAGATGTGGTCGTCAGGGCAGTACCTTTCTCCAAAACATGTCGTTGATTTGTAGAACTGCTTGAAGTTGCTCTCCAAAGTAGGTTGAAACGCGTTAACAGACAGAAATGCATATAAATTATCATGGATAGTTTTGATGAATGACATAACAGACTCAGTGGCATAGCATAACCTTTGATCTTCATCAAATTGTTTAAATGAAGTTAAAGTATGGTGACGGGTAATTTCAGTAGAAATTTTGATTGGTAGGCATCGCGATCAGGTACACAAATATTTTAAAAAATATATCCCGCAACATATCCCAAACCCTATCCTCACAGTTTATTTCTGTAGCTTTAAAAATTTCAAAATTATTTATGTCTGATTGCGATACTTGTTCTTCTTCGCCAGATAAAAATTTTAGTAAATTTTCTAAATCATTCAAAGGGGTACAGAGATCATCTTCACAGTTGCCTGTGTCAACGGGTGTAACAAAATTGTTAATAACAACAGTTTTTATGGCTGCTGTGAATTGATGATATGTAGGATTATCGTTTGCTATACCATGCTGACGAATGGTACAAACTAGATTTTCGCTTGGATCTATTATAAATGCCCGTAAATTTAGAAAATAAATTCCACTGATCCAGTTCTGTCAATAATTTCGACCAAAATTCCAAATGAACAGAATTTTGCTTCAATGCACATTTATAGATTTTGCCATCTGGCGATTTTACTTGACAACTGTTTAAAAAATCAAATAATTTATAATTTTTTTTACAAATTCTGCCGTGTAAATGGATTCTGAAGGTAGCATGTTGGTAAACGTAGTAAATGTTTCTACGGCAGCAGCCACAGAACTGCTAAGTTGAGCAGCAGCAACTTTCACCTTCATTTTCACATAGGAATCTGTAAAGTTAAAATTTTGTTGTTTTAATTTTGGTAAAGTTTTAAAAGTTTTTTGCTGATTGATATCAGAAACAGACTAGATGTATTCAAATTTCGCATATTTGTGAGGTTCAAATTGAATTTTGCATCTCAATAATGCATTACGCGTATTACTTAAAAGGTGTGATACATCAAAAATTGTAACAACCGATTTATCTTTAACAAAGAAATAATAAGGGCTTTGTCTAGTATTTTTTTCTGAACATAATTTTGACAACGCTGATTGATTAATTAAACTTTGATGACAAACGGTAGCTATTACATGTAAACCAATCTCTTGAAGTTGACATATTATTTCTTTGATAAGTTGCATCAGATTGTTTGTTCCTATAGTATTTTCTGTGAAATAATAAGCAACTACTTGTTTCCATTACTTTCTTATACGTCGAACCATAAAGACAAGGGCATGATTAGCTGATTTATTTGATCTGCCCAATGAGCCTAAACCTTCACACCACTGCTTACCTTCTTGTGTTGTTCATAGTAAAATCCTACACTTAAAAGGCACTTCATGAAAAATGAAACTGCAATAGCGATTTGCATCCACCATTTTTTCAACCTGAGTTTTTAAATAATCCAAAAAAAATTCTATTAAGTCCCGCTTCAAATGAAATTTTAGACAACAAGTATTTCAAAGTTCTAGTAGAGGGTAAATGGAAATACTTTTGTAAATATTTATACAAGCGCGGACTTTTTTGATATAATGACAACCCGAATACTTTATCTTGCTCCGTCCATTTACGAGCATTAGACTTGCTATTAACGTTTCGTAACTGAGAATTAATAAATTCTTTGGTTACGAAATTCAAATTCTCTTCAATAAATTGAAATTTACCAACCATGTATAAATTTTCAAGTGTTTTTACAATATCTCTTTCAGTTCTCAACACATTTTGCAATTTTGAAAGCTTTGAACAAATATTTCTATGTAATTTGTACATCAAAGATTATTTTGGGGATAAACTTTTCTTTGAAAGGCCAATTTTGTGTAAAATGTCTTCTCCTAAAAATGAAAATCTTTTTTGTTTGCCTTTAACGATTTCATTACCAGCATGGTTGCAATAATTGTAATCTTGAAGACGATTATCAAACATGCAATAAGTGTGCTCTTGAAAATTAAAAAAATTACTAATGCTGCTTGTTATTTCATTATTTTGTGAAGGAAACAAATTAACCGATACGCCAAAATGTATGCCAAAATGTATGTACGTGTACATAAACTAGAAGAAGTTGAAGGTTGATCAAAACATTAACATAACTCTATATTAGTTTCTACCGCATTTGAAGGAGTAACGATTACTTCCTCTAATGCTTCGGTAGCTAAAGAACGCGGTACAGCATTAACATTTAAACGTGTCTTTGTTTCGTTCACAAAATCATTACGTTCAAGATGATCTTCACAAATGTTGACGTTAGTCGCGTGTTCTTGAACATCTATTTTGTACACATTTTTCCTCAATCGATGTTAATGGGAATTTTTCGCCAATTTATGAAAATGGTTATTGATAGACTGACCTGTACAGTACCAATCCTTGTAGCCAGGAAATTTGCAGGAGTACTTCTGTTTCATGCCTACCATGAGCATCATGCCAAGGAAGAGGAGAATAAACCAGCCAAGGACTTCCATTACTGAAAAAATAAATATTTTAGTTAGATGCCGCAATATTACGAAATTAACTAGGATGTTTATTTGGCTATCTCGCGCAAACAAAATTAGAATATAAATTCAGGAGCTGAATCAAAACGATAGAATTAAAAATTAAGAAATATTTTAACGAAATGCGTAATACTTATCTGTCAACTACGCAGAACACGACACTTAACCTCAAACCTCAACAAACCATACAAGAAAGGTGCGGGTCGCGGGGTGGGGAACAGCAAGGTTATACGATATTCTTGTCTGCGGCTGCGTATTACAGGTTGTAAATCTCCTCGCCCCGGCCCTAGGGAGAAGGCCCAACAACATTTTTGAAAATGTCTCGTGGCATTTCTGTATGTGGAAATAGGGAAAGGAAAAATATCTTATCTCATGAATTTTTACCAAACATGGTTAAATTTTGTGGCTGGATAAAGGCTATCACGTAAAGGAAAGAATATGTGATCTGTCAGATTGTGTCAATCAGAGCCAATTTCATGAAGTGGTCATAATTTGCATATTACCGACATTCGGCTAGCCGGCAGGCAACGGTTGATAACAAGTCTGTCCATTAAATCTAAATTTACAACTAGAAACACATCTAAACTGTAGGATTTAACACTGAGTTTTCTGAGTTGCCAGTCGATGTCATTTTCAAATATTTAGTTATGCATGTGTTATACCATTGCCAAATATTGAAGAGCTATTTGGCTGTCCCTTTAATGTTAAATATAAAATGAATAGTAAGCTTCAAATAACTTTGCGTATATTTTATGAACTCATAAAAAACAGAAACTTTTGTATCTTTCTACTCAGTGGTTTAGAAAGCAAATTAGTAAAAAAAGTTGGTATCCGTTTGTGTTTTGCAATAACTGCTAATCAGATTTAATCAATTAATAATAAAATTCTATCAAGATTGGGTTGATTGTTATCTCCACATTCAAAATGTGATTTTAGGGGGTCTGTTAATAAAGATGCAGTAATTTTGATACAATTTTCCTCCGATGGCAAATATGGAATTATTTCTATTACAATGCCACTAGTAAGTGTTACATCTTATAGCTATTAACATATCTAGGAATGTTATGAGTATCATAACTGCCGCAGATGTTTTGAAATCCGAGCTCGTAGAGCGAGGATTTTAAAACATCTGAGGCTGTTATGATCATAACATCCGTGATATGTTCAATAGTTTATCGGTTGCTATATGGTTATGGTTGCCATGTAGGGTAATATTCCATTACCCTACAGATAAGTTATGATCTAGTTACCAGCCCACTTTTATATATGTAAACAAAGGCTTAATATCCTGAAACCGGTAAAGTAAATTAAATATCGATTTATATAGATATTACAAAGAACTTCTGTCGTGTAGATATATTAAGCCTAATGGTGGCATACAAGTATTAACAGTAGTTCTTGTTTCCAGACCAGTACAATAAATTCGTTCTTCGAAAAGTGTAAACAATGTGTTCTGTTAACATGGCCAATGTAGAATGCATTTCATTAAATCGCACCACATTTTGTCACTTCACATAAGTTTTCAATATTCGGTTTGATTGAATTCAGTATTTTTCAAGTGCTGTAGATTATTTACAGTTTCCTGTAACACGCCAATATGGTGACATCTGTTATAAAGCTTCGGTTGTCAGGAAACAAAATTATTTAGGGAATTTTAGGATAGGGTGCCTTGATATCAATTTGACATATTTGTCCTTTACTGGGTGCGGATAGATCATTGTCTCCTCTCACTCTTAACCACTTTAGAGTGAAGGCGGACAATGATTAGGGTACGGACAGAGCATTGCCCCCTCTGCCTCTGAAGTACTTTTGAGTGAGAGGAAACAACGCACTGTCCGTACCCTGGAAAAAATACCTTGATGTGTGAAGTGTACACGATTTAATACTTCCTCCCGTTTTGATTTTGGTATAATAATTTGATTCCCAGGAAAATTATTTTATTATGTTCATGAAGGGTATTAGTATATTGCCAGTACAAACGAATTGATATCGGTACATCTTGCTTGTGTTCTGGCCACCTTGTTCACATGAAGTATTGCAAATTTCACATTTCTTCATCTAATTTTACTGCTTGCTTACGTACTTGTCTGTTTTTAATCGGACATAGACACTACTGTATTGACTTACTGTTCAGCCCTTTCCAAGTAACTTGTATCTGCAGATATTGCTCCTGAAGAGCTAGACAAGGCACCAGAAACAAACATTTTCTTACCTGGAACGTAGTTTAAATCAAACTGGTATCTTAATAACAGTATCATTCTTTGTATTCTATGCGATATAGGGTCCAACGGTTTCTTGGTAAGACCTAAAAGTGGTGTATGATTCGTTTGGATTTCAAACTTTGTACCGCAAAGAACATAATTAAATCTTTGACAACCAATAACAATAGCTAAAAGTTCTTTTTCAACCTGGCTGTATCTTTTTTAACGGTTAGTTAGCGTTACAGATGCATACGCGATTGGTTGTTCATTTTGTACAGTTACCTACTGCATCCAATCTACTCTGGCTTGCATCGACTGATAATACTGACTTGTTTAATGGATCAAAATATTTTAAACCCGGTGTCCTTGCAACAAGCTTCTTTAACCGTTCAAAACACTTTTGATCATTTTGTTCCCAGATAAACTTATTTTTAATGCCAAGCAGTTTTCTTAAAGGTGCTGTTTTTTCAGAGTTGTTTCGAAGAAATTTTGCTTCAAAATTTATCATTACGCTCATTTCGATTTGGAGCTCTCTGGTCCACTATTGCTTGTACTTTTGATTCATCTACTGTTATGCCGTCTTCTGCAATTACATGACCTACATATTTCACTTTACTTACAAGGTATTGTACTTTGTTTTTATTAAATTAAGCCCACATTCATTTGATAGTTTTAATAAATCTCGCAATATTTTATTATGCTCTTTTTCAATATTTCCAAAAACCAAAACATCGTCCATAAATGTAGAAATAGCTTTTAATCTTTCTTGTATTAATTGCAAGTTGAAATACCTCTTGAGAACTACTTAATCCAAAACGAAAACGAAAGAAGTGATACCTTCCAAATGCTGTAGCCACTGTACATCACTGAGCTTTCTTCATTTAACTTTATTTGTAAAAATGCTGATGAAGCATCTAACACTGTAAAATATTTGGTCTTTGTAATTCTCCAAATATTGTTTCTTGTGTTAGAATTTGGTAATGTTCTTGTTTTGTATATGTATAGTAGGGTGGTTCTAATTTTGCAACCACCGAATTTTGTTAGTCGCACCCCCTACATTCGTTCCAATGCCAAAAAAACTAACTCATAAAAATTTTTAGCCCAATCGAACAATATTAACACGTGCCACCGAGCGTTGGAAGTTTCCGAATTGCAGATTTTAATTGAATTCACTTGTTATTAATTAATACCTGACGAACCGGAAGTGCTATCGAAATTTTGATAATAACATAAATAAAAGGAAATTTTATTTTCTACAATAATTGTAGTTATATGCAATTTGTCCTAAAACCTACCAGATGTTAAAAAAATGCGTCAAGTGTTAGAAAAATGTAATAATTCGATTTGTTTTATTTCTATTTTAAATTTGAAAACGTAGAAGTATTACAATTTTGAAGTAAATTGCCATCCATTATTCAATTTTAGGCGATTTTTGATAATACAAGTAAACAGATCTTATGATACATAAATGTTTGAAATTCAATAATATTTTTTTTTACCTATTTTAAGTATAGAAATATTTTTAGAATCAGTTATTAAAAAAAAAACGAGTCAAACTATCGAACACAGTTTCTTTGTTTGTCAATATAAACCAGATGTTTAGAGGGAGGATATACCATTTTAAAATTTTAAAGCATAAAATGGCCTCAACGTCAAAGGTTCTTCGTGAAAAAGACTAAGCACTTTTAATAGGAAATGATGCACATTAAATTATTGGTAGTAAATTGCTCTCAAACGAACAAGTTTTACAAGTACTTTTTTTAATATGCGTATAGTTAAATTGAATTTACATAAAAGTGCAAAATTAATTATTCAAGGAATAGTGTTTTGGTAAAAAGCACGGATTCCAGCTAAGGAAAAACATCATTCTGTACAAAAGCTGGAATTATTATACTCTGAATGAAGGAGTCTGCTAAAACAAGGAAATACAAGAACGGATTCATAAAAGAAAGGAATAACAATTTTATGAAAAATTTGACGACCTGTTCGATATCGCACATGCGAACGCTCTAGAATTAATAGATGTAGAAGATAAACAGTTTTTGCCTCTTCAAAGGCAAAAAGGGTAGTATGCTTGGTATTGATATCAGGTTACATCAACAAGAGAAGAGAACTGAATAACGACTGGAAAGAGAAGATGCAAGAAGAAAATGAACTTACGAAGAATTGGAAAATTTAAGTAAGTATATGTAATTGTTTACTTCACGTCACAAATGATATTGCGGAAAGAAGTATTAAACTGGTCGAAAAATATAATAGCTTAATTACCAAGAAAGAGGACCAAAAACAGTACTTGCTACAAGTTGTTAGTGATTATCGGCGTCAATATCCGGATTCCAGTAAAGTTTCCTTAGAAAAAAAAAAGTAATTATTGTGATATGCATTTAATTATTTTACATATAGGTAACTTGGTATATTTGTTTTATTCTTAAGTTTGTAAATATAATTCTTTCAATTTATGTAACTTCAGTAATTATTTAATATTGTTCGTTTTATTTAATTTGTAAATAAATATACTTATTTGCTTAATTATACACTTCTCCAATAAATTAACGCACCAAAAAAAAGTAGCTAAAAGTTTAAAGTTAATTATTGTCAAAACCACTTATCCGATTTGGACGATTTTTTTTTTTGAATGACACGTCGTCTCTTTCAGAATGTTAGTGTACTAGTCTATTCGCATAGAAACTTATTTTTTTATAAATACCGGGTGTAACAATTATAACGTCTTTTTTCCATAAAATTTATAACACCCTGTGGGGTTCAAGGGTTACAATATCAAGTTATAACTCAAAGCAAACTCTAGCCGTATCTTTGTATAACATTTTGTTTTTTGATTTACTCCTTTATCTTAGCTACTGAAAGAGAAACACAATTTTATAGCATAACATGTTTTTATTGACTTTAATTTGCATTAAAAGCACTAAAGTAGCAGGCTACGGAAAAACAGAAAGAAACAGTAATTATCATCAGGTAAATACAGCTATCAAAAAGCAGTAGTTAATAGAAGTGTGTTTTCGGTGTTAGTCCTTAACGTTTTTTTTGCAAAATCTTTAATTTTCTCAGTATGCAACGTGAAACACGAAATCTTATTCGCGAAGAATGTGCTCAAGCATTAGTTCTGTTTGAGGAAGGTTAGAAGTTATTCTGGCCAGAGGTGGAAATACTCGCTACTGAGACTTTCGTTTACCTTTTTGCTTTACATTTTGTTTCTTTTTTTGTTGTTAAATTAGGTCTCCATAAACACATGTTATGCTATAAAATTGTGTTTCTTTTGCAGTAGCTAAGATAAAAGAGTAAATAAAAAAAACAAAATGTTATAAAAAGATAAGGCTAGAGTTTTCTTTGAATTATAACTTGATATTGTAGCTGTTGAACCCCACAGGGTGTTATAAATTTTATGGAAAAAACACGTTATAATTGCTACACCCGGTATTTATAAAAAAATAAGTTTCTATGCGAATAGACTAGTACACTAACATTCTGAAAGAGACGACGTGTCATTCAAAAAAAAAATCGTCCAAATCGGATAAGTGGTTTTGACAATAATTAACTTTAAACTTTTAGCTACTTTTTTTTGGTGCGTTAATTTATTGGAGAAGTGTATTATATTTTTAGTTATTAATATAAAAAAGCAATGTTTCAAGAATTTTTACCTTTTTTAATACTTAACGTATATTTTTTAAATTTCAACAAGTTTACAAAAAAATTGCATATAACTAAATTAGCAGCAAATTAAATTTCCTTTTATTTATGTCATTATCAAAATTTCGATACGACTTAATGTTCGCGAGATATTAATTGATAATAAGTGAATTAAGTTAAAATCTGCAATTTGGAAACTTCCGGGGCTCGGTGGCACGTGTTAATATTATTCGATTGGGTTCAAATTTTGTATACGTTTGTTTTTTCGGCATTAGAACGACTTTAGGGGGTGCGACCAAAAAAAATCGAAAAAGTTTTTTCCACTAAGTATAACGTAGAACCACCCTAATGTATAGTATGATAAAAAATTATGTTTATCTAGTATGCTATGGAATAGTTTCTAATTTATGAATGCAACTATAAGTAACATAAATTAGGAACTATTCCATAGCCACACTAGATGAAAATAATTTTTGATCATACTATATTTATTTAATTCCCTAAGATCCATGCAAATTCTTATTTTACCTGTTGATTTCTTCACTATTAAAATTGAATGTACCCAATCTGCTAGTTCCTGTTCTTTTTTCAGTATTCTAGCTTCGACCATTTGCTTATTATATTTTTATGCGGTTGTTAAAGCTTTTGGAATAACCCTAGCATTTGTAACTTTACTTACAGCTCCTGGTTTTAATTTAATTTCATATTGAAATGGTATTGTCCCTGGTTTACCATTGAAAACGTCAGAAAATTCCTCTATTATAGGAAATGTTTTTATTCACAACCGTATATGTAATAAGATCATTACTGACTTTTCAAAAGTTGGAAAACGTGCCATTACCAACTTTTATTTCCCACCCCGGGCGGGAAGTAGATTACCATGGCATCGGCTGAGAAGTTTACTTTTACTTCCCCCTCTCACTTCACGCCCTTTTAGGTAGAGTTAGTGGGAATCTCGTTAATCCGCACATATATGGTATCGGTTAACTAAAGCTTTCGGCACTAATGAAACACTTTTCACCTCGGTATTTAATATACTATTATTGACAACCATATACATAATAAGGTCATTACTGAATTTGGTAAACACGCCATTACCAACTTTTACTTCCCACCCCGTGCAGAAAGTAGATTACCATGACAGCGGGTGGAAAGTAATTACTTCTACTCCCCGCCCTCGCTTCCTGCTTAACGTCAGGTTTGGATAACTGGCGAACTCGCTATCCATTTACCATCCTTTCATAGCGCACTAATTTGGCGTCCATCAAAAACATTGGTTTTACATGGAATCTCATTTCTGCTTGTTTCACAATACCTGACGTTGAAAACTAAGGAAACTACTTATATAAAAAAAGATTATATACATGGCTGTATAAACTCTATTCGTGTTGATAGCAATTTAACTTCCTATGAATATTTATGAATAATTTTTATTAATTTGGCAACCACGGTATATACATAGTTTTAAAATACCATTCACATGACGTCTAAGCAGTGTTGCAATATGGTGTCTATGATTCATTAAATACCATAGAAAGGGCCCCCTAAAGCACAGACCACACGATCACTTTGTTACATCAAATTTGTTTGTCAAACACGTTCTGTGATGTCATAGAACAATGTTTCCTTTATTCTATCAAACTGGGTGGTCACTCATTGGTCTGTGTGTTTGTGCCTGTCTGTCTGTGAACAGAATATCTCAAAAACTAAAAGAGGAATAGCGTTGAAACTTCATATATAAGTTTTGTGTACTATGTAGATGCAACAACAAGCTTTTGAAGAAACTCGCATAACCGGAAGTAGGTGTTTACTCTTGCGATTTTTCAGTTTTTTTCGATTCTTTAAAAAACGGTTATAGCGACTTTTTCAAACTTGAAATTTTTATTACATTTTTAATGTGCATTGATGTGAGATAGATGATTTTCCAGTTGAGTACTTCTAAAATGGGTTTCTTTTGTTTTTACTTCCCTCGTCTGAAAGACGAAGGAAGTATTGTATTCACGAAAAAATCACCTTCCGAGATTTATTCAGATCTTCACGTTTCAGGGTACCTAGATGACAAAAAACAGGTTTTTTCAATTGCGTCTATCTGCCTGTCTGTCTGTCTGTTGACGGTATAACTCAAAAGCTATTTGTTGGAGGAAGATGATATTTTGCATACTCATTATATATATACCTGGAATTAAACCGGTACAATTTCAGACAAATATATCTAAGGTGAGCATCTTAAAAAAATTAAATGTTGTTTATTTTTGTGTAAATTTTGAAATAGAAGGTAGTAATAATTTTCACATAGGTCAGGCATTACAGTTGCCGAAATAGGACTCAATAGATACAGGATAATGTCACAAAAGAGTCAAAACGCTTCAACAATAAGACCGTTCTGTTCAAGAGAGGCGCGCGCCGCACTCGTTCCAATGTCTCGATGGCGCAGACAAAAAGTCGATGTGGTTACAATCTGCTTCGCAGATGCGGCGGAGATCAAATCCTTCCAGCGGGCTACATTTTTTTAAATTATTTAGTGTCACAATGTGCACGAAGGAAGTTCTGGCTAAAGCTTTTTACAGATTTTTTTCTATTTTTTATTAACTCCTATTTTAAATAGAACACCCGGTACATTATTACATTTTTGAATGCAGCTTAAAATTTTAGAGGACATTTGTCTCTTCAACTAACGCTCTATTTTGTACCGTTTTTGTGGGAATTGACAAATGCGTAAAAATTAAAAATCAAATTTTTGGCTAATTATCAGCTCACTGCAAAAGGAAGTTGTGTCAGTGTATCACACCAGATTTTTTAATATGAATTCTGAACAGTACTATTTAAGTAAAAAACAAAAAATCTCAAGTTTTTATTAGTACTTTTAATTTCCATTTTTATTTGGATATGGGACATTAAAGGTAATAATATTAAAACATGGAAATCATACTCAAACTACTAAATACAAAAATAGAGAAAAATTGTACAAAATATAAAATGAACTATTTTTCATAGTTTAGTTTCGGTATATACATTCTGCACAAAAACCTTTATTTTCAGCAATGTTGTGTTTTTACTACTTTTTGACGTGTCCTTAAAAAATGTGTGCATTATGTTTTTCTGTTCTTCTATCAAGGGTACAAGATTATTTTTTTTTCTCATTTCATATTCTGTTATTGTAGCATCTCCATCAGATACACCAGGTTTTGACTGTTACATTTCTTTATTTATCTCTTTTATTTGGTCTTTGTTTTCCAAGGGTTCGTTTAATTTTTATTCTAAATTTAAATCTATTTTATCCAATGCTTTCCCTTTATAGATAAATGATGTTCTTATTTCCAAGAGCAATAACACTGTGGTAATTTTAGCAGACTGGTAAACATCGTCGGGTAAATGGTATGATTTTTTACGTTTGTTTGACGTATGTCACATAAACGTAGCTAATCGTTTTATGTCTCTTTCTGTCATGTTAAATATTTTTTTCTCAACCTAATTGATGTAACTGCCTTAGGGATTTTGCACCTGAGGCTTTGGCCTACTTTTCCAATGTTTTATAACCACATATTGAGTTACGCACACGGAGTTTTGCTTTACTTTAATTATTATCAATTAAATGTGATTTTGCATAGCACCACTAAAAAGGACAGGGACTCCTCACCCACGTTATCCCTTATCACAATTCTTTTACATTTTTTCATTCAGATATGGAATCTGAAGAAAAAAACATATTCAGCTAACATATAGATATATTCGTTTACAAATAATTTTTTGATACCAGAAGTACAGTAAGCTTCTACTAGTGATTCATGTATAAATTTTTATATTGTTTGGAGGAATTTAAATACATTTTTCTTTTGATTTGAATTAGAATGTTTTTCTCACAGAGAACCAACATCTATCCCAATTTTGGCATTTGGAAAATAAAGGAATGCATTATTATTAAAATATTAGAATAACAATAATTAAATAACTGTAATAAAATAAATGTAAAAGTAATCTTACTGAACACCTTAGGGTAAGGTCGCGTACAAATAGCTCCATTCTTAATAACTTTTTAAGAATGTCATAAGATATGTATTTTATGGCGTTGCCTTGAAAGCTCACTACTAGTAAACAAGTACCGCAATGTGACAATGCGAACAAATGAAGAATATGTAGAATTGTTTTACTGAGAGAAAAAATATTTAGTTCGAATTTAGGATCTAAACTAACCTAAAAACTGTTTGTTAACTAACTTTAACTGTTTCCTTTTTTTAATTTCAATATGTTACCATTCAAGAAAAGGAAACAAAGGATATGGCACATTTTATAAGTGTAAAAAACTTTGAAATTTAGGTATGTTGCCAACAGAAGATTTTTGATCGTTGAAAATATTTTCCTACTTTACTGCTGTCGGTTTCCAGAACAGATTCTGGAGGCTGCTACATTTTCAAATTAACACCAAAATAATCAGTTTTCAATAACACTGAAAACTTTTTGAATTTTTAACCAATACGTACCTGATAATTAACGTAGGGTTGCTTGATGGTTTGCATACATTTCCACGAAGAGTGCATAGAAATAAACAAATTTGACATAAATAACCTTAAAATTAAAAACGAGATTTGGAGGTCAAACTATAATAATAATAATTACCTGCCATTAAATATATTAATAATATTACAATTATTTTAACGAAATTCATAAATACGGGATGTTTCACTTAATATTATTTTTTGGTTCTTTAGGAGATCATATATATAAGTGCCCTGCTAGAGCATGATGGTGCCCAAATAGCAGAAATGCGAGTTCGTGGATGAGAACATAAAATTCGGAGAAATATTATATACTAGTGAGTCACCCGAACTACGCCTCGGTTCGCTAATTTAAGAGAGATTCATTAATATAAATTTAAAAAAAGGACGCATCGACCGGGAATCGAACCCGGGTCGCCCGTGTGGCAGGCGAGCATTCAACCCCTGGACCAACTTGGCTTGTTTAAATATTGCGCTCTAAAATGATATATGAACATACAGAATCACCCGAGCTAATAGCACACGGCCACATCAGCTGTCCAGTATCTTCGGAGGAGATAGCGAACAAAGATACATACAAAGAAAGAGAGCAACGATTTTATGTTATACGATTATTTACGTAACACTTTTAAACAGTGCAAGGAATAAAAACTTATTGATCTTTAATACTTTTCTGTTAAATACAGTCGCGCATCGCAAAGCCGGCAGAGGTCCTCGATGAGTCCATGGATCAGATGCCCAAATTTAATTTCGCGTTTGCAGGCGCTGTAGTTCGAATCCCATCACTGGTATTTTTTTTATTTGAAATTTATTTAATTCGCATTGTCAAGTGTTTTCTTTTATTGTTTCAGTATTATTATTAAGGTGGAGATATTTTTACCGCTTTTTCTTTGCTTTTTAAAATTGTTTAGTGTCATAACGTCCACTTGCTAGGTAAGTTCTAAGTAAGGCCTTTTACATATTTTTAAGTTGGAGTGTGAATAATTCGTCACCGCGTTACATCGACTACTAGATTTATACTACAATTTAAATCTGATGCTACCTATACTAACTAATTTAATTTATTGACCCGTAACGCCATAGTATCCACACTTTTGAAAACAAATAATTGTTGTCCTATATCGCGATGGAGGAAAAAATACTCAAAATGCTCCTTCATTTAGTTTCTTGAGCATGCTACTGTGAAGCGAAATATCTAAGCTCTAGTTTCATTATTTTACGGTTGAAGACGGCCTACTGAAGTCAAGCCTTAATGCCTGCCATACTATCTTTTCATGGCACAAACAAAGTTGTTTCCCTGATTACGAACCGGTTATCTAATAGATATTAGGTAATTATTAGTTTATATTAAGTTAAAAATCAAGAATTGTAAATTGTTACGTTTAAATTACGCCGCCTTTTAATTTAGAATTCGAATGGCATTTTTCGCGCGCCGCGCGACTGGATCGTGTTTGGCTGCGATAACCTCGATGCGCTTTGATCTTGGAAACTCAAATTGTGGTCTTCGGGCGCTTTCTTTCCGCTGACAGCTTTTAAGCAAGCATGATGGGTTAGCATTTTTGGAAGAGCTTTGGGGGCTGTTTATTGAGGCTGCGGGTAGTTTTGGTTATGGTGTAATGCAGGCCTTCACGGTTGTGTGGTTTTGGATGCCCCAAGCTCACGTTTGGCGTTTATGGCTTTCGCTTTCTGTGAATTTTTATTTGCAGCCACGTGGCTTTACATGTGCCCGGATCGTTATCTAGGGTGAGTATCTGGTCGTCCTAAGACCTCCTGTAGTTCTGTAGTTTACCGTTAGACTCCTGTTTCCCTTTTCACAGCAAGTAGTGCCAGGAATTAAGCGCCGGATTCGTTCGCTAAGCCAGTTAAATTTTGGGCCAGATGTTTTCCGCGTCCACGACGACCGCTGTAGATGTTTGCGAGTCGACGGTGTTGGACCTTTGCAGGGCCGCTTTTCTTTTTGTTGCCGGCGCCCACTTAGAGCATGCCAGCTACGGCCGCACGAGATTATTTGGCAAAACGTTTGGAACCGCGATTAGGCTTCCTTCGAGACTGAGCCCAACAACATCTGCGAGCCAAGTGGCGTTCTAAGCCGCTCTTTGTATTGTGTGCAATCTGGAATATTATATTGTGAAACTGTAAGTATTTATGTAATTGTTTAACGTAGAGCATACATGCGATTCTGATCTGATGCCAACTATTGTGATAACCTATTTTTATGCTTGTGCTGTGATATTATTCTGAAATTATATCCTCTTTTTGCCAGTATATTGGGTTGAGTTTAGTTACGGTTATTCACTGTGTTTGGAGCTATCTTTCAGGAAGTGTAATTTTATGTAAGGTATTGAGTTTACAAATTCTCGGTAAAACTCCGGAGTGCATTCGCCGTTATTATAAAGATTTGTTGGCGCACTGGGCATTTGATTATTGTTCTGTAGTTTAAGTACTTAAAGAGCTACACGTCTCCCATCGCTGAGCTGGCGGCCTGCTTCTGCACCTAAGTGTACCTGTTTGTAATTTTTTCTTTTGGAAGATCGGCCAGTAATTAAGAAATAATTAGCTAACAAAATTTACGGTTGGAAGAAATTTTTTTATGCAATTCTGAAGTAAATTTCCTTAATCTCTCGACTAAAAATTACTCTCATTCTCTGTCACAGAAAAAGAGCCAACCTGCGTTTTATTTAGGGTAAAAAAATCTGAAACCGCCAGAACGCGTGGGCCAAACTAGCTCTATTCGGCGCTTTTTAGGTCGTGGATTTAGAGTTCAGCGGTGCAACCTGCAAGCAGCTACAAAACGCAATAGGGCGCCAGGAATCAGAGTGATTTCGTAAGAAATAAACCAACAACGGTTGACTAGAATTAATTAAACATAAAAAGGTTGGTTGAACCTCAAAACGGTATAAGTAGATAGTTTATCAAATTATCTAAATTAATCAATTATGTCTCAAAGTTTCATGAAAGGTTTCCACACGCATAATTTCAAGAACCCCTTTGTGGGTTTTTTAAAACGTTTAAACTACTCGAATTAATCGAGAGATGTGCACATCGCTGTCAGTAAAAAAACCTTAATCCCAGGTCACCGATAACTTTTACAATAAATTTGAACATGTAATGTTATGATAGTAATTTAAATTTTAACGAAATATTAACATATTAATAGCGCGCGTAACTTTTCACGAATTAGCGTCGCAAAGAAATAAAGTTCACCACACTAACCTCTGGAGCTTGATGAATAATCAAAAAGCGGCGTGAGCTGCGAGCTGCCATTCACGGGAATTCCGACGTCGACGGCTAGCTACACGTGGTGCCTTCAATTAAGTTGCCGGAATTGAAATGTGGAGAACCGCTTGCTTCCATTCGCCCACGGCAGGAGTATAGGTGAATAGTGGCGAGCTATTTCCTCGTAGGGTAATCGTCGAGTAAAATTTCACCTGTTCCAAAGGCTACTATAAGAAAGCTAAAACGACTAATTAATATGGGAATAATAAAACTTGAAAGTCCATCATACCTGATTTATTCTCAGCTCTCAAAATATAATGCTTAATTAAGCACACGATTTTTCATTCAGCGAGCCGCTAGGCCGAGTTGCCAAAAGAAGAATGCGCTTAGGCCAAATTGCAAGACGCTGGTAAAGAGAAGATAACAAAAGCGCTGCACTCAGCAGATAGTGAGCGGGGATTCAGGCAGGTATACAAATGGACGAAACTGGGAAATTAACAATTTGAAATTCGAATTGATTACTACTTGAATTAAATATACAGGTTAAACCAGAAATAATTGGGTAAATGGAGAAAACAAATAAGCGGCGCGAAAAATGGTTTTATCTCAAAATTAAATTTCTGGTTTATTCCCTTGGTGCATAATAATACATTATATACATCGTTAGGGAGAAAAGCATGATCTTCTCCAAAGCCTACGTTTGAAGCCTTAGGGTATAGCCCAAAGATACAAATACACGGAGTGTGTATTTATTATTCCTTAGTAACATAGAGTTAATTTTTTCGTATAGAAATGCAAATGGCGAAATTCTAGGAAAACCATGGGCAACAAGCATTAGCACTAGATTGAAATGTGATGGTACATAAGCTTCTAGTTATTAGTGTTTCAACAAAATGTGTGAAGTTAAGTCTCATGTTGATTGGCTGGCATCTTATAGGTTACAGATTCTAGTTTTCAAGTTTTGTATTGACTTTTTTGACTTTTGACATCTATCATATTGACATTAAATTGTTAAGCTAAATGACACAATAAATCAGAGGCGTACTTAACATTGTGGTCTGGCGCATTTAATAACAGAATTAACAACAGACACACACAAATAGCAACAATAACAACAGCAATAACAAAATAACAGAATTAACATAATCAACAGCAACAGCAATTTTCACACTTTAAAACACAAAGAATCTGTCATAGTCACTGTGCAAACGAAATCCCTCTACCCACCGCTACTGATTACTTGTCATATAAAATATAACCAAACTTTGTATGTTTGACAACTTTCCACATATTGCCAATTCGTCAAATATGATCACAGCGTCTTTCATGACCTACCTTGAGAGTCAATCTAGTTTCTGTAACCTGTAATTATTTCAATTTGTAGTTCTGGCTAAGGTGCATTCATGCTAATTTGACGTATTTGTCCTTTACCGGGCTACGGGCAGGTCATTGTCTCTTCTCACTCTAAATTACTTTTGAATATGATATATGCTTTTCTCTCTCTTTGTTCAATTTTAGTAACAATAACTAACTGCTTGACATTGCTAAATTAAAAGTTATGTTTAACTGTGATGCGCTTACACTGGCGTAACGCAGGTAGTTTATATAACTTCATTCCCAGTATGCATCGACACTTAACTTTGAACCAAGCGTTAAGTATATTAACGTCACGGTGTCGCAACAATCAACGAGTTTTGTAACGTTATATGGTTGATTCTGCGTCTGCCTATGAAGGTCTTTTAACGTTTTAGTTATGGTGAAGAAAACCGTTATCTATGGACGTTGTAATCGCGATCGAAAACACGTACGTTTTAAACCATATTGCCTACTAGTTAACGTGGTTTTTACGTTTGGTTGCTAAGCCGACGTCTTTGAACGGCATGATATTACACATTTTTTACCCATATGTAACGTCCTTGCCTTTGCAGTAGAAAATGTACGTATTTTATACGTTAAAACAAAGTTTTGTTAACGACTATTTTTAAATAAAGGCTAACATAAGCATGTTACGTTTTAGCCACAATTTAACCATAATTTTAAGCTCAAATTACGTTCTATTTTATACAAACTTGAGACTTTATTTACGTCATGTATTAATGATAGAGGACTGCTACACTTTTGCTGAATAATTTGAATTTAACAAATTAAACTTAGCGGAACATGAGACCTACCATATATTAAATATTTTTCTTTAATTTGTCGACAGTATCATGTGAACAATGTCCTTACGCGTGATAGGCGCGCTAAGCACACGTGCTCCATGCCAATCTTACTTAAGAAGAGTGCAACTTATTTATTTTTGTGAACGTCATGTTAACGTTTAACATTAACTTTCGGTCTAAAATGCACTTAAAATCAACGACATAGAAACGTAATGCTAAAACGTAATAATCACGTTTTTGTATTAAAGTCATATCTAAAAAGCGTTGTATAATAATAACGTAATATGGAAATTAGGGAGTTTTTGCAAAACGTTCCGTTAAAATAGCGGTCCCCTAAATCAAATGTTACCTAGCGACGTCAATGATACAGCCAATCCAAATCAATTTTTTCGATTTTAACGTAACGTTATCGTAACGTTATTTTAACGTGGCGTTTTGCAAAAACTCCCTAATGTAATGTTTCCGTGTCGTTATTAACGTTTTGCGTACATTTGACGTTAACTGTTGGTCTAAATAGCATTTACAATTAACGACTTCAAAACGCAATGCCAGAACGTTATTATCATGTTGTTGTAACAATGTTATGTCGACATTAAGAGTCGAGTACTAATCTCAAAAACGTTTTATATTAATGTTATTTTAAAGCAATATAAAAAATGTAAAATTTTCGGATTTTTATATATAATATTTACGTTTTATATATGCTCTTATAATCAACGACATAAGATCGTCATACAAACACACTCAATAAAGTTCGTAGCCAACACGTCTAATGAACGGAATAATTACGTACACAGTAAAAAGAATCACTAAAAGACAACCTGTAATTTAGGTTGAGAAAATGACTAACTGACTACAGTTCAACGTTTAATTATCAACGAATAACCTCTTTTTCACTATCTGCTCTGTTCGACGTACTTTCAACGTGCGTGTGCCTGCTGGGTATTGATTAAATAGACATGATGATAATTTCGCCTAATTTACTTGTACACCCTAATACTCAGCACTTTTCCATTATTCAAATTCTAAAGTGTAGCGCATAGCAAATCATTTTTTCTAATATAATACAATACATTACCATCTAATATATTTCTGGAACGTTTATGGATATGACAATTGAAAAATAATGCCAATATGACAATAATTTATTTACTATGCGATTGAAAAAAGAAGGAAGCTATTTCTGACCGTACTCTGTTGAAGGATAAATACTTCAAATTGACATCAAAGCACCCTAGTTCTGGCCATTAGAAACTTCAAATTTGATTATATGATTTGGTTTAAAATTGAGGATATTTTAAGATCGTAATAATCGTAAATATAGGTGAACCAGTCAACATGAAACCTAAACTCACATTTCGAGTTCCAAATTAATAAACAGAAGCTAATGTACCAACACAATTTAATCTGGTAATAATGCTTGTTGCCAATGGTTTCCTCAGAATTTCGCCATTTGGACTGTGGTATTTACGGCAGGAGAGAACTCCTTTGTCCATCTTTGTGCTTCACGCTCAGGCTTCAAATTTATTCTTTGGGAAAATCACGATTATATCATCCTTTGCATACAGGGAATTTATTTTAATAGTTAACATAAGCGTTTCGTTTCTATGCCACCATTTAATCATGCAGGTCATTTCCATAGCTACAAATGAGACCAATAGATTTCGAGCCTGTGTTTTACGAGTTAACATAGGAATTATTACTTGTTAAAAAGACAATTAAAAGTTATCCTAGTGTATACCGCTGAAGAAAAGATACAACACCCAAGTTGTTCCTACGTATCTACTTTTTAGTTGCATACCTAAATTCCGATAACAAAATTAAAGCTTCTTATTAGCAAGTACCTAATTCAAATTCGTATGTTAACTCGTAAAATAAACGCTCAAATCTATTGATTTCATTGGTAACTATGGAAGTTACCTGTATGGTTAAATGGTGGCATAGAAACAAAACTGCTATGTTAACCATTAAAATAAATTCACTGTATAATGTAGTATTAAAGTGGCAGCCATGGCGTTGTCGAGGGCGTTGTATATTTATTTTGTTTACGTATTTAATTTGAATGTATGTATTACGTGCTTTGGACGATGTAGGAAGGATTTGGAGGTGCTTTGAAATATATTTTAGCGAGAACGAACAAAACTGCTGAAAATTTATTGCCTACGAAATCGAGGGCAGTTTATGATAAAACAAAATATTTGTTAACTGGAAATTAAGAAATGCGGCGGTTGTTCTGAAGGAGACGGGGTACTTTTAAGAATTGGTGTATCATTGTTTTACCAATGACTTCGGCATGACTTCGTTAATTTTGTTCGTCTGCTATAGTCTGAAAAATATACTCCCAGCTTGTGAACAAAATATACGATTTTGAAATCGACTTTGATTGTTAATGACAGTGTTGAAATTTCCAGTTACAATGCTTTGGTGTCAGTTTTGAAAAAAATATAGAAAGGATACATTTGAAGGAAATCGAAAGTTTTAACAGGAGAAGGTTTTGATGTTTATAAAGGATGCTCCTAATAAAACCCATTTGCTGCATAGGGTAAAAAGTTGAGATTTATTTATGTTGTGTATTTCTACGCAATTGCATCGTTACATGTAGTTCTGAGTGTATTTGGTGGTTAAGAAGAGATGAGATGATTAAGAAGACCATCGGCGATATAGAGGATAACAGCTGTATTCTACTTGTGAAAATTCCAGAAATCGAGGGTGCTGAAGCTAGGGGTTTTACCATTACGGAGGAGGAAGGAATATGTGCTTTAAAATTAGTTCGACAATATGTAGCCATGATATCAACGGGAGTGAGGAGGCGGAGATTCCTCCTAGCATACAGGAATAATCGTTGTACAGTACAGCCAGCTGTAAGAGGTGTACGGACAATCATTGCTTAGTTTCTGAAATTAGATAGTGCGAAGGAGTATACTGGACATTGTCTACGACGTACGTCATCTACGATGCTGGTTGGGGCAGGTGCTACATTTGAAGCGTTGAAAATGCATGTAGGAGTAGGTACAGCTGCTACAAAAAGATACAAAAGAACAAGTATGTCTTCGAAGAACCGCATTGCTCGTGTGATTGCAAATTCTGTGGGCATATCTGCAGAAGGCAAAGGAAAATCCTCGTCAACTGTGTGTGAAACTGAAGAAAGCATTGCTTGAAGTTGAGAAAGGTTTAGTTGTGGGACTGTTTCGCTTTCAGGAAGGTTTTATGATTTTTATCTTACAGTAGCGCCTATTACCATACATTATTCAGCTGTTTTCAGTGACTAAAATGAAGTTTTATTCACAAGTAAGTTTTCATTATTTATACTACTGCATTGTTGGTAGCACTGTCAAGCTATGTCAAATTCGTAATTTTCAGGTTAAGTTTTGCGTCAGTCTGTGTCAAATAACAAACAAAACCTAACCTACGAACCTCGAATTTGACATAGACTGACAAACTTCAGTACTGCCAATACACTTCAGTACTGTCAAACGTATATCACAAATCATAGACGACTAATTATACCTAAATTTATTTCGCGACATATTCTGACTGCCCAAACTATTTAGCCACAAGAATTGCTACTGTAAGATAAAACGTCGTGTATCACACGTGGACGAAATGCCATTATAGGCTCGTGAAAAATTGTATCGCTGGTGCTGGGGCACTCACAAATAATGATGCATTTCTCTCACTTATAATATAATCTACTATTATTTTCATTTCGGAACAGCAGTTAATAAATAATGTTATATACAGGGCCGGCCACGAAACTTGTAGCCCCTGACGAATTTTGACTGCAAGCCAAATAACAAATGTCATTACATTCTAGATGGCTATATTTCTTATAAAGCAAAAAACGGATGTCAAATTGTCAAACAAATTACAAATTGTAGCGTGTGTAATTTTGACAAGTTAATGTTTTCAAAATTAGTTATCACAAACGTAAAACCATGTTTACTAATATGGAAGAAACAAATATGATAATATTTGCCAAAGCCCACAAAAATGCAGAGGCTGCTCGTACTTTATACATTCCGTTTCATCCTAATCGCATATTTAGCAGTCTGAAAATACGTTTAGACAGTTGGAATTTTCGTTGAACGAATGTGGGAGTTCCAGTAAACTTGCTGGGCCAAGAGCAAGACCTGTTACTAACAAAGTTAACTAAGTTGAAGTCTACAAGAAGTATAAGTAGCCAAAAATCGTTATGTTAGTCAGCAAACCTTGAGTACCTACTTGGAGATTAGCAGAACTTCTATCAGAAAAATATTGAAAGCAAATTCATTCCATCCCTTTCAACTGACTTTGGTTCAAGCCCTACATGACAATAATTTTCTACAAAGGACACAGTTTTGTGAGTTTCTTCAAAACCAAAGGGATATTATAAATTATGTTATGTTCAGGGACGAAGCGATTTTGAATATTTTTTTTAATTATTTCAGTAAAAGTTTATAGAAAAGTTCCCCATAGGTGAGAAAGTGTGCTTTTTATTTTTCAATTGTTATTAACAAATAAGTGTTTTTTAATATACTCTTAGTTAAACAATTTATAACTATTTTATTTATTTAAACAAATGCCTGAAATTTGATAACATAAGGTTTTTGGGGTCGCAGATCACAAATCTAACCTCAAAATGGGTCTAAAAACAAAATGGCGTCGAAGGTCTAACTTTTTATTTTATTTTTTTTACAATTTTTATTAGATGTCTGAGGGGTTTTGGGGTCGCTGATTACGAATTTGACATTAAAACTCAACTAAAATAAAAAATGACGGATCCAAAATGGCGGAAAAGGGTCAACTTTTTGTCTATACCTAGGGGTTTTTTGTGTCGCTCATCCCAAATTTTATGTTAAAATTTATCAAAAATGGAAAACGGTGTCTCAAAAATGGTGGAAACAAATATCAGAAGAGTTAAATGAGTATTAAAGATATTATATTTTAATTGATTTATTAGAATTAACCCAAGATACATTTAAAAACAAGAAAAAAATTATTTAGCTTTAGTTTCTTCTTCCTCTACTTCTTCCATTGATACTGTCGGTCTTGAATTAAGGCAACTATTTCCGCCACTTTCACCGCAACCCGCCAAGCCTAAAGGCAACTTTTCCTACACCCACAAGCTGACCCGCAACTAGTCTTGTAGTTGCAAAAAAAAAATTTTAAGATGTTTTGTGGAGCTGGTTCTTGTGTCATTAGGATTGGAAAACACTTTCCTGTATCATATTTCCAACCCCAATCACCCGTTGAAATATCTTGATTTCCCAGCCATAACTGTGTTTGCAAATACACGCGAGTTATATTACAGCTAGACAATGGCCCCCTGTGTAAAACTGCAAGCTTGCAACCTTGAACAATAATAGCTTCTTTCTGTGAACTGCAAGTCTGCAACCTTGAACGCACGTGGCTTCCTGTCTCACGCTCCCTTTTAGAGATAACGCTTATCTTAGCTGATTAGACATAGTATATATACAAGTAGCCTGCACCTCTAAGATAAGTTCCAGTTAGTTCTTAGCTAGATGTAAGAAATTGTCTGGCAGCTAATCTGTGTGCTTCCAATGTTATATTTCATTGTAAAATAAAAATAAACGTTTTTTAAAAAGTCGTTTCGGCGGCCTTTTAATAAAACTCGCGCTTTAAATTGTTATGACTTATACCTAAAAAAAAACACTTTACAAATAATAATTATCTTATGAATGATGCAAAACTGAATAGAGTTACCAATTATAAAGATCTGGGAGTTTACTTTACTTCCAATCTTAATTTTAGATATCATGTCGATAAAATTACAAACATTTGTATGAAAACCTTAGGTTTCATAATTAGACATAGCTATGCTTTTAGCAATACAAAATCATTTATTATTTTATTCAATTGTTATATCAGGTCTCGTCTTGAATATGCTTGTACAGTTTGGTTTCCGTGCACTTGGAGTGCTCAACAATGTCTGGAAAAAGTTCAAAATAAATTTTTAAAATTTCTGCATTATAAACAATTTGGCATAAGTCCTAATTTTGAGTCCTATCAACCGATTCGTGAATATTTCGATATACGTACATTACATCACAAAAGAATTATCCATGTTATTATATTTGCTTATAAATTACTAAATGATCTAACTGATAGTCCACAGCTGCTTTCACACATTGCAATCAGGGTACCACCTCACGGAGTGCGACCGATTTTTGCTTTCTACATACCTCACATTCGTACCAACATTCGCTTGCATTCTCCTATTGTTAACATGGTTAAAATGTTAAACCAGTATTACTCATTTTTGGGGTGAATCCAATACTTCCTTTATCGTAAAAGGAAGTAACAAGTGAACGATTTTTGAGCGATGTACTCCCTGGATTACTAGAAAACGACAAATGTGGTTCTAAAATGATGGCACCCCGCTCATTACCACCGTAATGTGAGGAATTGTTTAAATTGGTTTGAAAGAGGAGCCGTGCATTCTTGGCCTCCACGAAGTCCCGATCTTACCGCATTAGATTTTTTCTGTGGGGTACTGTTAAGGAAAAGGTTTACCAAACGCCATTTGAAAGCGAGGAAGATTTAAGAAATAGAATAGTAGTGTGCATCCACTATAACAGCTATTTTGGCTTGTGTTAATAAATCTGTTGCCAAACAAATAAAAGCATGTTTACAAAGTAATGGAGATAATTTAGAACATTTGTCATAAGAGTTAGTAAATTTATAATTTACTAGCAAGATGCCCGTTCTTCGTACGGACTATAAATGTTTGTTTTTCCTTCTAAATCTCAAATGAATTCTAGAGTGCCCCCCTCCTCCCTCACTCAATACGCTAAACATTTTACCCCTTTTCATCTCTTAGGGGTGACATTTCGAAAAGAAATTATCCCGTTTTATACTGAAGTAAACCCACAGCGAAAGAGTATATTGTACAACTAGTGTTGAAAATAGCACTTTTCACACGAGTGGGGGAGTTTGATGACCACGAGCCGAAGGCGATTGTCATAAAGCCCCACAAGTGTGAAAAGTGATTTTCACACGTGTGTACCCTATACTTTTTCTACGACTGCAAGCCGCCGCCTAGATTTCAAATATACGGGCTTAAAAACAGCGTGCGACATCGATGGCCTAAGAGATATGTGGAATTCGAGAAAACACAGCTTACCCTTTTTTACCCCGTTAGGAGTACATTTTTCAAAATCCCTTAAACCATTTTTTAGATATTTTAAAAATATATCTATATGCCAAAGAAAGACTGTTCTAACTCAATAAACATAGGAATAACGAAGAGTTTTTTTATTCACCCCCTACCCCTTTTCATTGTTTCTTTCTTTTACCCCTTTAGGGTTAAAATTTTCAAATTCCCGTACACCCCTTTCTAAATATTTTAAAAATACATCTATATGCCAAAAAAGAATGTTCTAACTCAATAAACATAGGAGATACCTACTTAGGGTTCTATAATTCAGCCCCAATCCAGATTTACACTTCTAGGGGTTAATTAAAGCAAAATCCTAAAATACGTTTCTAGGCATTTGCATTGACAATCTTTTCAAGTAAACACCAAGTCGCTATCTCACTGGGTCTAAGAGATATTGCGGAACTCGTGGAAACACATTTTCTTCTTTCCACCCCCGTAGGGGTGGAATTTAAAAAAAATATTTTCAACAGCAAAAAAAATTAATAATTTCAACCCCCCTACCCCTTTTCAGTTTTTCCTCCTTTTACCCCTTTAGGGTTAAAATTTTTAAATTCCCTTAATCTCCTTTCTAAATATTTTAAAAATACATCTATGTGCCAAAAAAGAATGTTCTAACTCAATAAACATAGGAGATACTTAGGGTTCTTTAATTCACCCCCAATCCACATTTGCACCTTTAGGGGTTGAGTAGGGCAAAATCCTAAAATACTTTTCTAGGTATTTGCATTGGTAATCTTTGCAAGTAAACACCAAATCGATATCTTATCGGGTGTAAGAGATATTGAGGAATTCGTGAAAACACATTTTACCCCTTTTCACCCCCTTAGGGGTTGAATTTCAAAAAATCCCTTCGTAGTACTACCTTACGTAACAAATCGAACCTTCCACCCAAATTTCAAGTTCCTAGTACCAGTGGTTTCGGCTCTGCGTTGATTAGTCGGGGTTATGACTTTCCTTTATATATATATAGATAGATTATTTGTTATGTTTGGTTCGGTTTGTTTCTTTTATATGTATTAAAATAAAAATTTCGTTATCGAATTAATTCTGTGACAGTTGTCATGTGTCAGCATTCGTGATATTATTGTGATCTGTTTTTGTATTATAATAAAAGAGAAGTATAGGTTGCCATGATATCTGTAATTTGAGTTGCATTCAAAATTCGTCAGGGGCTACACGTTTCGTGGCCCGCCCTGTATTTTGTAATAGTTATACAGGGTTATTCACGTAATATGACGAGCCTGACCAGGTAAAAATGCAACCCAAAATACGATTTATAAAGCTAACTGGAACCCTATTGCATTAGCACCTCGAATTTGACATATACTGTTTACATGTCATTGGTGGCACTGTAAGTTTATGTCAAATTCGAGGTTAGCAAGTTAGGTTTTGCGTCCGTTTGTGTCAAAACTGAAGCAAAACTTAACCTGCTGTTATTAAATCGTGGCGAGAGTTTACAGGCTGGTACAATATTGAGGTAATTTAATTATCCAATAGTAATCCGGCATCACAGACCAGGCGTTCCTAATTTTTTCAATAGCTCTGAAATTTGTTGGAAGGTAGAGTTACACGGTTTCGTAGCTTGAGACATGTGTTAGAGAACCTTTGTTTATCTGTTTATTGATTTGTTATAGTACTAGTACCGTAAAATAAACCTTTGTGTATCTTATTATTGCTGTTTTATGGTAACGGACGGTATTACTGCCGCAAAATGTGTATTTAGTTGAGGGCTTGGTTACTATCATATTAATCATTGTACGATTTAACAATAATTTATTTACTAACATGTGCCTTTTTTAGGCATTCTCAGTATTTACATAACAGACATGTTGATGTATACTGAACATGGGGCAAAAATAATATATCACTTATTTGCTGCGGCCATTTATATAATGCCATTGATGGGAGCAGTTGTTGCTGACATTTGGTTTGGAAAATACAAAACTATCTTGTATTCTACATTGTTGTATGTAGCTGGCAGTGTTACATTGTCCGCATCAGCTATAAAATCACTGGAACTAGAACAAACCGAGCTGGCGATGTTCGGATTGGTAACAATAGCACTAGGAGCAGGTGGTATAAAAGCGTGCGTAGTAGCTTTCGGAGGAGAACAGTTCGCACTACCAAAAGAGCAACAGCTACTAACCGCTTATTTCCGTTTTTTTTATTTCTTCATAAATCTGGGCACTTTCTTGTCTTTACTTATTACACCTATATTGCGTAGACGTGTTCAATGCTTAGACGAATTTACCTGCTACCCACTGGCATTTTTTGTACCGGCAGCGCTAATGCTTCTTGCTATTGGTATTACTCAATAACATTATTTCGTATATATGCTTTACAATAAAAACGTTTTAGCTGTCTTCAGAGCAGGTAAATCTTTATTCAAAATGGCACCTCCAAAAGGAAGCATGCTGTTGAAATTTGTAGCTTGCTCTTGGGTATACATTTCACATATAATTTAATTCAATATAATCCATTTTATGTTTAAACAGGCAGGTTGGCGTAATAGGGCCGAAATGCGGCGGGAAGTTCAAAGAGATCACTGGCTTGATTATGCAGTCGAACAACATGGGGAAGAAACAGTCAGCGAAAGCAAAAGGGTTTTCAAAATTCTTTTAGTATTTTTGCCCCTTCCGATGTTTTGGGCACTCTTTGAGCAGCAAGCTACAGCATGGACTTTCCAAGCTCGCCAGCTAAATGGTGACATCGGGGAATATTTGACAATTCTTCCTGATCAAATGCAAGTTCTTAATCCGGCCCTGTTTCTAATATTTATTCCGTTATTTGAAAACACAATATACCCGGGCCTCAGACGCTTGAAAATCTTAAGAAGTCCGCTACAACGCATGGCAGTCGGAGGTATTTTGGCAGGATTTGCTTTTGTACTTGCTGCCGTGCTGCAATTTGCCATTGAGAGTTTTACCCCGAAGCCTCTCTCTGCTGAGAATGGTATTCTACGAGTTATTAATGTTTTTAATTGCCCAATTCAGATACAATCTAAATATTTTGCAACATCGGCATGGAGGGATGTGGCTGCAATGTCATCATACTCTGAGGAAGTTAGTACATTTTCTAGACAGTCCATTGATGTTAAAGGATCCTGTACTACGGTTTCTAATAAAGATATAAGAGGTCAGTTGCCGGAAAAAGAAAGATATCTAACCTGCTACAATTTTGAAAAAAATATGCCTGTTTGGTGCCAGCTCGAAGATGTAACACATGTGGCAACAGGCGACTGTCGTGTGAGGTATGCCAGACACCTACCATGAATTTAATATATTTATTGATAGTTATGTCTAACTTTTTTTACAGAATAATAGTTAACTTAAATGAACAGACCAAAGGACCAGCCTTTTTTAAATTTTTTGATAGCAGTAATATTTTACGCAAACAATTTTATTCAGAAGATCGGTCATACCATTATTTGCCACCTGGAGAGTACGGTATTGAGACCAGCTGTTCTTCGAGATATTATGTGACATTCAGCACCAGCGGCGTATATGCTGTAGGAATTGTTGTTGTAAAAGATGGCGATAACTATGTAAGCATATTTATTTAAAATACTTTTTTGCACTTTCGGGACTAAATTTGATACTTCAGTCCCCGTAAACAGGGACTAAAGTAGCTCATTTAATCCCTAGGGATTAAAGTAAAAATGATACCGTAACTATGGTAAATTTATGTACACACGAGGTTAGCAGGTTAGGTTTTGTTTGTCATTTGACACAAACTGACGCAAAACTTAACCAGTAAATCTCGAATTTGACATATACTGACAATACACTTCAGTACTGCCAACTGATTCAGGCTATCCAGGACCTGCTGCAATTCAGTTTTTAATAAATTGTAATTGTCAGTTTCCAAATTGACAGATTCCAAATTTTGGAAATGTTTGATGATAATGTTCCCAAAAGTGCAAAAAATAGCGCATATACCGGGTGGCCATAAATTTCTGAGATCCCGGTAGCCATGGAATTAGCTACTTATAAATGTCGGTTAGCATTATATTTCAATTACGATAAGTATTGGTACCTATGTAATGTAATAAAATGCAATAAGAGGAGGGGAATGTGCCCTGGATGCTGCAGTTTAGGCTGCGACTTGATTATAAAAATCTTCTGTTCTAACTCCATTACTTATTGCAATTTGTAATAATTTTTGCCAGATAGGAATTTTAGTTGTGATGACATTAATGACATTTAGTTTAGTTGGCTTCATCACTTCAATAAAGCGGTGTTGATTCCAAAGGTGATGTGATATCAGATATTTATGGCCACCCGGTACCTCGGGACTAAAGTGCCTAAATCCCTTGAGTGGTTGTTGCCCTCGGGGTTCGCCCTCGAGGCAACAAACTCCATTCGCGGGATTAAATGGTGCACTTTAGTCCCTCATGATATAATATACTATTATCCAATACCTACTTGTAAAGTTGTATTTTATCTATTAACATTTTCATGGTAAACTACAATTTTAATGATGAGGGTGGATAAAATATTACTTTATTGACTAGTGAATAAAACAGTCCATAATGCATAGCAACTAACAAAATGCATATACAGTGTGTCTCAGTGACTACCAGACATGGAAAAATTAATGTTGGAAAATTATACAAGAATCAACTATTGCCGTGATCTATATATTCATTCTGAGTGGCCAAAACAACAGATTTAAAACAAACAGAAGTTTACTTCTGTCAAATAATTTTCATATTACATAATTATTTAAAATAATTATTATTAGTAGAATAGGGACAGAAATCCCCCACCACTTTTAAGAGGGGACAAAATCAATTAAATTGCCTGGGCCGTTGGCTGATGTCGTCACAATTAAATTGCCTGGGGCGTAGGTCATTTTGATGTCGTCACAATTAAATTGCCTGGGGCTTCGGATTTGTTGTCGTCACGTAAATTGCCTGGGGCATCGGTCATTTTGGATTTTGATGCTAGTGCCGTTTTGGATTTTGAATTGTCGCCATTTTGTTTTAAGAAGCCATTTTGGATTTTGAATTGTCACCATTTTGGATTTTGAATTAACCACGTGCCGTTTTGGATTTTAATTTTGCTCGCGCCATTTTTGGATTTTGAATTAGTCACGTGATGCTCTGTATACTTACTCTCTCTCTCACAATCGTGCTATCTCTCTTGTATTCGTTGAAAGCACTTCTCTATCTTTTGTCGTACTAACTGTAAGGCTGTCTTGATCGTTTCTAAAGCCATATTTTATTTAAAAACTGTTATGCCCCATGCAGGATTCGAACCTGCTTCCATCGTGTTGCGAGTCTTATAGCCTAACCACTGAGCTATAGAGGATGGTTATAACCTTCTCTTCCGAAGTTCATCACTACTATGTACTGTTTGAAGTGTTGCCCATATATATTTAAATAAAAAACTTGTCTGCTCTAAGTCGGATTTGAACCTGTCTCTATCTTTTGTCTTACTAACTGTAAGGCTATCTTGACCGTTCTAAAGTTATGTTTTATTTAAAAAAACTGTTATGCTCCATCTCGGATTCGAACCTGCCTCCATCGTGTTGCGAGACTTATAAGCTAACCACTAACCTATAGAGGATGGTTATAACTTTCTCTTCCAAAGTTCATCACTATGCAAGCTGTTTACCTTGTCTGATTTTAATATATTGTTTTCGAAATGAATAATATAGTAATTTTCAAAACTTACGAATGCAATTACAAAAGGGGTAATTACTTTAATCAAACAATGTAAGAAATTTTAAATAAAATATTCTTATATTACATGATTTTAGTTATGACAAAAATTTAGGTTAAAATAGCTGCATCAATAATTTTAAATTAGTCTGTTTACGTCTCTGCTGTAACAAGTGTATCAGAAATTGAGTTCCAGTTTTCACACCCGTTTTCAGCCATTGTGGCAGGCCCGTCAAGCTCAGGCAAATCGTATTTCGTGGTTAATTTCTTAAAAAACATGGCCAAGATCTGCAATGTAAAATTCAAAAAAATCGTCTGGTGTTACGCTGAATAGCAACCTCTGTACACAGAATTAAGAACATCAGTAAAATTTTAACAAGGTCTCTCTAATATGGATTCTTTTGATGGATCGGAAGCAGTTCTCTTAATAATTGATGATTTAATGAGAGGAGCGAACTGCTCCCTTGTTGACATCTTTACTAAGGGATGCCACCACCGTAATCTGAGTGTCTTTTATAACTCAAAACCTATTCCATCAAAGAAATGGTCAGCTAGACATCTCCCTAAATGCCCATTACATTATTCTTTTCAAAAATCCCCGAGATAAAGCTCAAATAAATCATCTAGCTAGACAAATCTGTCGAGAAAATCCTCGTTTTCTCCAGGACGCATATGAAAATGCAACAACTAAGCCTCACGGTTATTTGTTATTCGATTTAAAGCAGAAAACACCAGACATTGCACGATACCGAACATCAATTTTTAGACAAGATGGTGCGTGTTATATTTATATTCCAAAGAAGGACTATAAAACAGCTGACACAGAGCAATTTACAATCATTCATTAGTGATGTCGCGAGACGTAATCAAGAATTCAGAATTGCTTCGTGCATTGCATAAACTAGGCCCGAAGGGACGCACTGCAATACTAAAAGTCATAGGAGATAAACAAATTCATTGTGTTTGTGAATGTGTGTATAACACTTTAAAGGAAAAAATACCTTTATCGTCTAACGGCAGAATTCTTGGAACTGTAATGATGTGCTAGTTATTTACGTGATTACGTGTAATGACAATCTTAAATTTGGCATTGCATCAGTACCTATAGCTAATCTTAAAAATTAACATTTTACCAATAAATATGAACCTGCATAATTCTTAAATAATGCACTAAGCTGGTAAAGTTAAGTTAGTTGATTGGTTGCAAATATGAATCAGATTCGTTTAGTTCAATGATAATTAAGATCACATTGTGGTTTCACAATATCACTTTTGCTTGTTCTTGGTGTCTCTATTCTAGAAATCTTATGAATCACTTTGCATCTTTAGTTCGCACTACATGGATTAATATAAAAAGCTGTACGAATTTCTTTGGTATATGTTATGTCAATTCACTATACTAGTTCGCTAAGTTTCATGTAACTTTTCTTCGTGACATTTTGAAATGATTCGTCTAAAAATGTGAATTTCTTATGTTTGACATAGGCAAGTTAAGTTTATTTAACGACGATTAGTGTTTTTAAAAAGCATTTATTTATACTTAAAACACTAAACACTTTACAGACGTCGGAGCTCTGCTCCACACACTTGATTCAGGACAGGCTAACCTGAGTGTCGAAACAGAACTGAATGCAAGAAGCATCTTAACACTAAGGAAAACTCTTATCTTAAAGAAATGCAAGGTAGTTTCCGTTCCCACAGGCGTTATCATAAGGTTCTAGGAACAGAGTACAAATCTAGCGGGTTCTAATCTTATCTCTAAGCTAGTAAGCGTTTCTAGTCACGTAATTCCTCCCATCTGAGAATCTTAAATACCGTGAAGCTGTATTTAAGTTATATTTTGACATTGGAGTAAAGAATTTTGAGTATCGTTTAATACGATGGCTTCATTCTGCGATTTTCGCAATAGTTTTATTAGTTTTGATTTGAAGGAGTCACGTTTACAATATAGATATAATATAATGATTACGAACATAGTGATTAATAATATAATAATAATGAGTGAAATTAAACTTAATTTATTTACAAAATGGATATCGTTGTTCATCAACTTATCCTTATGGTTTGTCAGTTTTAATTGATTATTGACTAACTCTTGTGTGTTAATAGGGGATAGGTCAATTTTTGAAATATTGATTAGTTTTGATTCATCTATTCGCAATTTACTTATACTAGGCAATTGTAAAATAATCTGTTTTGTGGACGTAGATTTCATGGTGAACAATATTTCGTCGTGATTTATTAGAACTGAACAGTCAGGAGTTAGATGTATTAAATTTGATCCTGTAATTTCTCTCCTTGCAATAACCTGATTGCATTGAATATCTAAAATTGTTTTAATGGGCGAACTAATAAGCCACGTAGCTGAATCTATCTGCAAAATTTTATTTGTGGTTAAATTGAAAATATATGGTCGACAAGTTTGATTGTCGTGAAAGGACAACAATTGTGTTTCACACAATTTCGAATTTGGGATACTGAAATGATTATCTCGAGAACAGAAGTAGTTATTTATTGAAGTTTGTTGACATTGATTAATATCGATAGGTACACTAAAATCAGGATTAAATAGTAAAGTGTTGTAGGAAGGGATTATCATTTGAAATTGGTTATTCGTGTTGTATGCCGGGAAAGGAATCAATTTAATTAATTGATATTCTGAAAATGTTCGAATTAGCGGGATTTCGAAAATGAACGTGAAGATTTTATCTTTTTGGTATATTTTTGTGGTTATAATCGATTCGTACAAATGGAGGTTTTCGTATTCTCCAGGGTAAGGAAGTGCTAAACCCTTATTATTATTACTTTGAAGTTTGGTTAAAGATTTTGTTATTTGATTAAGGGATTGGATTAGTTCATTATTGTCAATGAGGGAAAGATGAAGTTGTTGTTTTTGTGCGAAAGTTAGTGCATTTTCTAATTCAAGCCAGATATTAATAAATAGTTGTAATGATTGAATTGATTGATTTATCACTGAATAGGTAGAAGTTGCGGCTAATATTCGTTCAATTTTTACATTATCTAGTAAGATTTTATTTAAGTTACGATTTAATAGTTTTTGATTCTCGGAGAGGTCGTGTATTGTAGATAGGGTGTTATTAAGGATCTGAGTTTGTTCTAACAAAACATTCTTTTGGGTTTCGGAATTGTGGGTCAATTTAGAAATTATTTCTTCGTATCGTTTTCCATCTTCTTGGTCTAAGTTACCGGTGATGAATTTTATTACTGTGCCAAGTCCATCTATTAATCCACGTTTTTGTCTGGTGTTTTGCATTTCGGGAAATAATTGAAATAGCAGCTGATCTGCTTTATTAATGTATAAACGGGGCTGCGCGCGCTATTGCGCGGTCTATTCTATTCAATTTACCACCATTTTTAGGCTTATTACGGTGGGCCATTCCAAGGGGGTTCACTGGGCTCCGCCCCTCTCCAAGGGGCCCTAGGTGGTCCGTCCCTCTCCAAGGGGGCCTTTGCGGCTCCAGGGGTTTCGCCCTTCTCTAAAGGGGCCCTCGGGGCTCCAGGGGTTTCGCCCCTCTCCAAAGGGGCCCTTGGGACTCCGCTTCTCTTCAAGGGGGCCCTCGGGACTTCGCCCCTCTCCATGGGGGCCCTCGGGACTCGGCCCCTCTCCAAGGGGGCGCTCGGGGCTTTGCCCCTCTCCAAGGGGGCTCTTGGCGCTCGGCACCTCTCCAAGGGGGCCCCGGGACTTCGCCCTTCTCCAAGGGAGCCATCGGGGCTCCGCCCCTCTCCAAGGGGCCCTTGGGACTCCGCTTCTCTTCAAGGGGGCCCTCGGGACTTCGCCCCTCTCCAAGGGGGCCCTTGGGACTCCGCCCCTCTCCAAGGGAGCCCTCGGGACTCGGCCCCTCTCCAAGAAGGCGTTCGGGGCTTTGCCCTTTTCCAAGGGGGCCCTTGGCGCTCGGCACCTCTCCAAGGGGGCCCCGGGACTTCGCCCTTCTTCAAGGGAGCCATCGGGGCTCCGCCCCTCTCCAAGGGGCCTTTGGGACTCCGCTTCTCTTCAAGGGGGCCTTCGGGACTTCGCCCCTCTCCAAGGGGGCCCTCGGGACTTCGCCCCTCTCCAAGGGGGCCCTTGGGACTCCGCCCCTCTCCAAGGGGGCCCTTGGGACTCCGCCCCTCTCCAAGGGGGCCCTTGGCGCTCGGCACCTCTCCAAGGGGGCCCCCGGGACTTCGCTCTTTTCCAAGGGAGCCATCGGGGCTCCGTTCCTCTCCAAGGGGCTCTGGGGGCTCCGCCCCAGTCGCGAAATCGAGACGACGGTGAAATGCATGTAAACGCAAATGGGGGACATCGCGTCTGCAATTGTCGTGACACACACGTTTGGATCGTTCTCCTTTATTTATATGATTGTTTGAGAATTAAAAGCTGATTGTTATGATTGATTAAAATGTCTTTTAAGTCTACAAAGTGCCTATAGCCTATTGGAAAGTTTTTGTTTTCTAAAAGTGAAATTGACGCTAAAAGGTTATTTTTAAGAGTTTGATAGTCAGTCAATAAAGGGGTGTAGTCAAGGATTTTTATTAAGGTCCATTCGGATTCCTTTAATAGGGCTTTACCTTTTTGTAAGGGGTATAGTCCAGGATTGTTGTTTAAAGTCTCGATTGTTATGTCACATTTGAGGTGGTGCCAGGCGATGGCGAAGAGGATGATCGATAATGTCCTGTAAAAGGCATCAGATCATTGGCATGTCTTTTTAATATTGTGTTTTTGTGTACGTGTTTAACATCGTACGTGTCATGTTCATTAATTTTGTCTACTATATAGGGACCTGCAAATTTAGGATCTTTTTTATTACGTGAATTTGTCCTAATGTAAACTTGGTCTCCAATTTTGAATGATTTGGAATTTCGGGATTTATTGACTTTGTCGTTTCGTGCTTCTTTTGTAGAGCTTTGTTTATTTTGAAGAGCGTCGTAAAGATGTTTCATTTTTTCTCTGTGATTTACTACATAATTTTCGAAAAATGATTTTTCATAGTCTAGGTCAAAAGGGTTCTTGTTGTCGGTATGTCCAAATACTATTTCGAAAGGTGATAATTTTAGATTTGAATGGATAGTATGGTTGTAAGCCATTACACAATATTGTATTTTCTTGTGTTCGGGCATTTCTCCTAAAAGTCTATAGTGTTCTATTAATGTCGAATGAAAACGTTCTACTGGGGAATTTGATTCGTGATGATAAGGCGTTGTTGTATGCAATTGAATTTTGTGTACTTGTAAAAAGCTTAGAAAAGGTTGTTTATTAAATTCATTATCTGTTATCAATGTGTTAGGGGACGTAAAGGTTGTAATGAAAAAGAATAGTCGATCTGTCACATCGATCATGTTACTGGATCGTAATTGATAGGTTTAAGCGAATTTGGAAAAAGCGTCTATTAACGTTAAATATTTAATTCCTTTTATTTGAAATATATCCATATGAATTGTATGAAATGGTCGATTAAAAGTTGGAGTTAATTGAAGGGGTTGCTTTATGGGATTTCTGTTATATTTTTGTGTTCTACAGATTTGACAATTGTTAATAAAATTTTTAATGTCGTTGCTCATA
The DNA here is from genome assembly GCA_940337035.1 of Agriotes lineatus. Lineage (NCBI taxonomy): Eukaryota > Metazoa > Arthropoda > Insecta > Coleoptera > Elateridae > Agriotes > Agriotes lineatus. The sequence continues at coordinate 139,207 of CALNHX010002371.1, read as the reverse complement.
CCTTTCCAAAAATATTTTCTTTGTAGGTGTTCTATTGTTTCGGATATTCCTCTGTGATTCGTTTTACCATGGTGATAATTAATAATTTGGTTGTGACGTTCTTCAGGTTTAATTATGTATGTAACTTGTGTCGTACATCTGTGGAATTTGGGGGTGTTTTCATTTGTGATTGAATTGATATATTGAGAAAATTCTTGGTATAATTTATCGTTAGAGAAATAGCAATAATAATGAGTTTTGGGTTGACAGTGTTCTATTAGTAACTCGTTAAATTTTGAATTTTTATTATTAGAGTTCACGAAAACTGAATAATGAACGTTTCCGTCGAATTTGGTGATTTGAATTTGTCTAGGCAAATTGGCTTCAATAAATTCTATTTGTTTACTAAAATGTTGCAAAGGTTTGTCGCAAATATCTATTACGGGTGCTGAACTTAATTGGGTGTGTACTGTGTCTACTAAAGATTCGTTTCCATTATTTGATGGTGTTCTAATAATCGGTGTATCGAATAGATCTGATAAGTTTGGTGTCTCTGCACGGGATTGGGAATTATGCTAAAATTATCTGGTAAGGTTTCGGGTGTGTCTAATCGGTCAGAGTCGTTTAAAATTTTGTGGATGTCTTCAAATATATTATCGTCGATGCTTAAGGGATGAATTTGAATTCGAGAAAGAGCGTCTGCTACTTTATTTGTTTTTCCAGGTAAATACTTAATGTCAAAGTTAAATTCTTCTAGTTTTAAGGCCCATCTGGTAAGTTTTGAATTTGGTTCTTTAAGATTACGGAACCAAACTAGAGGTCTATGATCCGTGAAAAGCGTGAATTTAGTTCCAAATAAATAAGGTCGGAAGTGTTTTGTAGCCCATATAATGGCTAATAATTCGCGTTCTATGGTACTGTATTTTTGTTCAGTATCGTTTAATGTACAGTCGTGTGCAAATAAATCTGGGACAGTGTTTTTTTCACATGCAGATTCAGTTAAGAATTTGAAGAATATTTCCATGGATTTCCTCTTATCAGAGAGAGTTACGGGTTTCAGTACCTGTTAAAGTTTAATGTAACTCTTTCTGATAGCACAAAATCCATGGAGATATTCTTCTATTCTTAACTGAATCTGCATGTGAAAAAAACACTGTCCCAGATTTATTTGCACACGACTGTACGTGAAGCGTAACTAATGGGTTTACCATCTTGTGAAAGAACTGCACCAAGAGCATATTTTGAGGCGTCAGTAGTGAGTTCAAACGGCTTGTTAAAATTTGGGTATTGTAAAATTGGTTCGTTGATTAAAAGGTTTTTACAATAGTCGAAAGAATCTTTAAAATTTTGGGTATGAATAATTTTGTTGTCTTTCTTTAAGCAATAAGTGAGGAATTTAGTGATTTTTGCAAAGTCTTTTATACATTTTCTATAGTATCCAAAAAGTCCTAAAAATGATTTGATTTCTGTTCTAGTGTTAGGTAATGGGAAATTTTTAATGACTTCTATTTTAGAGGGATATGGTTTTATTCCGTTAGGTGTTATTATATGGCCTAAATATTTTACATTTTTCTGAAGAAATTCAGATTTGTCGAGTTGAATTTTTAGATTGGTGTCCTTACATTTTTGAAATACGTTTTTAAGTCGCTCGATATGTTGTTGTAATGAGGTCGAATAAACAATAATGTCGTCGAGATATACTAAACATTGATTTGGTGTTAAACCTGTTAAAGCGGTATTTATGGCTCTTTGTAAAGTAACTTGAGAGTTTTTTAAATTGGAAGACATTCTTTTGAATTGAAATTTTCCATCCTCTGTTGAAAAGGCTGTTTTTTCTCTATCTCGGGGATCCATTTCAATTTGGTGGAAACCGGAGGCTAAGTCGAGAGTTGTAAAATAGTTTGCTCTGCCTAAATTGTCTAAAATTGTCTCTATTCGGGGTAAGGGAAATTTATCGTCGATGGTCTGTTCGTTAAGTTTTCTGTAATCGATAACGATTCTCCATTTTTGCTTGCCTGAGGCATCACGTTTCTTTGGGACTACCCAAATTGGAAAATTGTATGGTGATTCGCTAGGTTCGATTATATCTTCTTTTAGCATTTTATCAATTTGTTGCTTGACTTCTTGTCGGTGTATATGTGGATATCGGTATGTTTTAGTGAAAATCGGGGTGTCTGTTTTCGTTCGTATGCGGTGCTTGGTTAAATTTGTAGTCGATAGAGGAATCTCGGGGGTATAAAATATTTCTTTATAATCTAAACAAAGATTTGTTAATAAAGCTCTTTCTTCTGGATTTAAATGATCTAATCTTAAATTATTTTCTAAATTTTGGAGAAGTATTTGTTTCTGACGAGGGTTTGAATTAAAATGACTGTTTATTTGAATTTTTTCCTTTACAGGAGTGTAGTCTTCTAAAATGAGAGGTTGTGATATAATTAATGTTTGGGATGTATCCGATGTGTTTATTAAACTTGTTTGGAACCAGTTGTTTTTTAATGTAACCATTGTTGAAGGCATTATTATATTTTTGGTAAAATTTAATTTAGGAGCTAATTTATATCCATTTTTTCCTACTGCGGGTAAAGTAACAAATTGTTCTGCTCGTGGTGGTAACGTAATGTGTCTTAAAATGTCCTTAGAGGGTTTAATTTTGGAAAAATTGCACTGATTGCGTTTTTGTTCTTCTTGTTTTAATTTGGAATGGTTGTAGTAGAATGGTACGGTTGTCTTTTCAGTTTGAATATGCATCCATCGATAGTCGATGTTTGCAGGAAGGTTAGCTAGGAGGTCTGTGCCTATTAGTCCTACATATTCTTCGTGAAAATCGAACAAATAGCAAAGATGTGTTCCATCTTCTGAAAATAGATTTTGAATAGGTACTTCTGCTACCAAATTGTGATAAGTAGTTCCATGAGAAGTAGAAATTTCGAAAGGATGTTCGTAAATTGAGTCGGGGTAATATGTGTGTACAAATTTTGGTGAAAGAATAGTACGTGAACTGCCAGTATCGATTAGTAATTTATCGCCAGATTTGATTTTGGGTTTAATGAAAAAGTTTCTACCGAGGCATTTGACGAAAATTTACGGCTTCGCCGGGGTCTTCTTCGATGTCTGAATCTGATTCGGGTAGAGAGAAAAAGTCTGTGGTTGGGTCTAATTCGTTGAAGTATGTGTGACAATTATTGTCTTCTGTCATTTCAAAGTTTTTGGGAGTTTCCTCATTATAGTAAGTTTGTTGGTCATATTCGGGTTCATATTGTGATTGATTAGCGACATGTTTGTTAAATAATTCTTCGGAATAGAAGTTTCTCGGTTGATTGGATTGTCGAATGTAGTTATTTGGTCTAAAATTGGGTTTATAATTTTTATTTTGGGTGCCTAACTGTTGTGAAGCTGGGCGTTTTTGAATGGTACTAGTTTCCATAGGTACGGGTTTAAAGGTAGGCTTAAAATTTGGCTTTGGGCAAATGCATTTTGTGTATGTATCACGTTAGATTTTTGATAAGTTGGAAATCTAAAATTTGGAAATGGATTTTGATTGGTTTGAAATCTAGGGTTTAGTTGAAATTGTGGTGGCTTTTGATAGTTTTGTGAATGATTCGGATAATATTGAGTCTTGAATAGTGTTTTAGATTGATTTTGTGGTGTAAATTTGTTTTGTGGTTGACTAGTATTATTACTAAAAGAGAAATTCTTTCCTTGAAAATAACGAATGTCTAGTTCATCTTTTACAAATGTTAGTGCTTGTTCTAAAGAATTTGGTGCACGACTTCTTATGAAGCTGCCAAGAGGTTCTAATAAACCACTTATAAAAACTTTTAAGGCTAAACTCTTTGAAGTTTGCAGTTTATGATCTTTGATTTCTTGAATTTCATTTCCTAAAGATATTTTTGAATTTAGGATGGCTAAAAGGGATCTAATTTTATTGAAAAAGTCGATAGGGGTTTCCTTTTGATTTTGTCTAAGTCTGGAAAGATCCATTTGAATATTTAGTTCGGAACGTTGGTCACCGAAATTATTTATTAAAACTTGTTTCAGTTCTAACCATGAAATATACGTGTGTCCTGTCACAATTTCTAAGGCTGCACCTTTTAAACGGTTGCGAGCAGCAGATAAAAGTAATTTATTGATATAGGCATTGACATCTGGTTGCCAAAATTGATTGAATATGTCCTCTACAGCGCGGATGTATTCGCAAAGTTCGGCGGGGTTGCCGTGAAATGTTGGAATTTCATTTAGCATACTCATATGGAAACCTAAAGGGTATCCATTAAAGACTGGTGCTGGCGGAACAGCTTGATTTAAATTTTGATTCTCATTTGCCATTGTTAAATTTGGTATTAGACGGGGTGGTCTTAAAGTTATTCTATTTTGAGTTATTCTATTTTGAGTTAGATTATTTTGAGTTAAATTATTATTTCGAGTTGTATTTTCGAATTCACTTTCAGATTCGCTTTCAGACGATGTGTCTGTATTAATCATTAACACTATGATTTTAAAAATTCGTTTATGTTAGTAAACAGTGCTTAAGATCAGGGGTTCCTAATTGAATTCAGGGTTCCTACGCATGATTGCAAAGTCGGTTGGCGATTATTAAGTATACCTAACGTATACGCCAGTACCTCATCTCGTTTGCAACCACCTGAGCTTATAATTAAAAATTGTAAAGCTATGTTAGTAGCTGTTTAAAATATTAGTTTAAATTCACTTGTCACAAAATAATATATGTAACTTTCTTACTTATTCATTGTTGTTGATCTCGGTGGATCTAGTTGTCGATCTCGGTGGATCTTCGATAGACGGAGTTGTTCCCAATGAACTGGATGTCTGCAATAGACAGGGTTGTTCCCAATGAACTGGATTGATCGCGATGATCGGCTTGAAAACTGCAACCAGCGGGCTCGACGCTTCGGCGATGCTTGTCCTATGGTCGGCTCGAGGGTACAGGTGCGGTTGTAGATCTTCGGAGGCAGGGATCTTGCAATTAAGGGTTGAAACCCACGGTACAAAATTGGTTTTAATGGTCGAAAACTCTTGAGACCGTTGCAAATATCCGAAAGACTGCGCCAGTTAAGTTTATTTAACGACGATTAGTGTTTTTAAAAAGCATTTATTTATACTTAGTACACTAATCACTTTACAGACGTCGGAGCTCTGCTCCACACACTTGATTCAGGACAGGCTAACCTGAGTGTCGAAACAGAACTGAATGCAAGAAGCATCTTAACACTAAGGAAAACTCTTATCCTAAAGAAATGCAAGCTAGTTTCCGTTCCCACAAGCGTTATCATAAAGTTCTAGGAACAGAGTACAGATCTAGCGGGTTCTAATCTTATCTCTAAGCTAGTAAGCGTTTCTAGTCACGTAACTCACTGTGATTATATAGTCACTGTAAAGGGGAATACATCCATTATATGCTCGTCAAATACAATATTTTATCTACAACTATGTATATAGTTGGTGACACTGTCAATCTATATCAAATTCGAGGTTAGCGGGTTAGGTTTTGCGTCAGTTTTTTAATTTAAGATAGCCCCACAAAAAGTAATCTGGAGCCGACAAATCAGGAGAGCGCGCAGGCCGCAACTGATTTTCACGTTTAGATATCAGACGACCCGGAAACATCCCTAGCAGAATTCCCATAGATAAATTTGATACATAAGGCCTTGCACCATCTTATTGAAACCATGTAACATCTAGTGGTAACTGGAGTTGATTGATGGCATCCACTAAAAACGTTTGCAACATTGCCACATGTCGTTCACTGTTAACGACTACTGGAATTTCCATTTGATCTTCGAAAGAATATGGGCCCAAGATTCCAGCTGAGCAGATGCCGCGTCAGACAGTTACCTTTTGAGAATGCGGCTCTTGTTAGAATATAACGTGGGGATTTTCAACAGACCAATAACGTAAATTCTACTTATTTCTCTCACCATGGAGTTGAAAATGTGATTCGTCGCTCATAATAATTTTATCAGCCCCTCCTTCAAAAATCCAACGACAGAATTCTAAACGTGTGTTTCGGTCAATCGGAAGAAGTTTTTGGGCTTTCTTCCACTTATAAAGACGAAACTGTAAATCTTTCTTTAATATTTTTCTTATGGACTCGTGTGAAATTCCTATTTGTTGGGATAAGCAACACAGGACAAGGATACATTCGAATTTTCCTCAATTGAATTTCTAACTTGTAAGATATTCCCCCCGTTCTTGTTCGCTTTACCTTCTCCAAAGGTTTAACATCTTAATCTGATCCTCTATGGCGATAGTTCGTGACCCACCCTCTAATTGTCTTGCGAGATGGAGTCACTGCAACATTAAATTCTTGCCGGAACTGTCGCTGTGTTTGAATAATTGAAGCAGTTCTTAAAACGTGTTCTACATAGAAAATTCTTTGAGCAGTTGGCTTGCGCTCCATATCTAACAAAACTTAAGATATAAAAAAACATTTGATAGTTACAATCATTGCAACTTGATTTTCAACATTTTTGTAATTAACGATTCAAATGGGATCACTCTAAATTTGACACCCTTTAATTAGAACATCCCCTATTAGATTATCTGTGTGTTATTAATGCTGACAGCAATTGCTAGCTAAATTTATTATTGTTGTAATTTAAAAATAATTACAACAAAACTTAACAACTTCAAAACAATTCTCGCGATTGGTTTAACCGTAAATAAATATTCCGCAATCTTAATTTTTATCATATCCACCACAGGATTCGGTGATTTGGGCTTTGTCGGCGTTTTATCCAAGCCAACTAATTCGGCTTTTGGGCATTTTCGGCTATATATCCCCTCACAGGATTCGGCGTTTTTTCCACCGCAACTAATTCGGCGATTTGACCATTTTCGGCGATATGTCCACCGAGAGAATTCGGCGTTTTGGGCATTTTCGGCGTTTTTTCCACCGCAACTAATTCGCGATTTGTCCATTTTCAGCGATATGTCCACCAACACAAATCGGCGTTTTGAACAAAATTGAGCGACGCCAACTTTCCGATCAATGTGGCGTCATTTTACACGGTTCGGCAATTTGTCCAATTCCGGCGATATGTTCACCGACAGAATTCGGCGTTTTGGGCATTTTCGGCGTTTTGTCCACGTTAAATAATTCGGCGATTTGTCCATTTTCGGCGATATGTCCACTGTAACTATTTCGGCGATTTGTACGTTTTCGGCGATCTGTCCACCGACAGCATTCGGCGTTTTGGGCATTTTCGGCGCTTTTGCCCACGCTAATGAATTCGGCGTTTTGGGCACGATTCGGCGATTTGGGCATTAAAATAAGATTCGGCGTTTTGTCCATTCGACGATATGTCCTAGATCCAATATTAGTAATTATATATTACACACTACAAAGAGAAAGAATAATTGAATGTAAATATTTGTAGAAATAATAAAAATATGTTGTTCTTATTTCATTTTTTTTTAATTCTCTAGTGAATTAAAACACTTTAATTTCATATGTGAATCATATACTGTTTATGAAGGTTGTTATGAAGTTAATAATGTCACTTTAAACTGTCAACATTGTAGGTATAAAAAGTATTTATCGCATTTCATTTGGAAACTTTTATCATTAGCAACACTTTTATGCCTAGCAACGACCAACTCCACACTTCAGTTAGCCATAGCCAACATAGAAAGAGAGAAAGAGAGCAACGATTTTGTGTGCTTAGGCAGATAAAGTACGCAAAAGTTGTTATTTTATCTGCTTAGACAGATAAAGTGACACTTTTACCTTGTCAATAAAGACAAATAAGTTGTCACTTGTGTGACGTTTGCGGATAATAGTAGATTATGTTATTAGGAGTAAAAGTGATACGTTATGTAGCGAAGCTGAAGTTTATTTAGCCGAACGTTAGTGAGGCAAATAATTCAGCTAAGCCACATAAAGTCACTTTTACTCCGAAAAACATATACTATTTTATCCGCAAACGTATTCAGGTAAATTTCATTAATATGAATTAAAAAAAAAAGGATGCATCGGCCGGGAATCGAACCCAGGCCACCCACGTGACAGGCGAGCACTGTACCCCTGCGCCAACCTCTGTTGTACAAATAACGCGCTACTGTAATGATATATGAACATACTGAATCACCTGAGCTAATAGCACACGGCCACAGCAGCAGCTGTCACACCATAACCCACGGCGACAGATGCTCCGCTCTGCTGGAGGATTTATTTAAATTAAAACTTTTTCGTACTCCTTTTGAAAATAAAAATCGGCCTACGATCTAGGTCTAAAAATTAGTAACATTTTAAGTCATCATACAATTTAATCGGTTCAGTATCTTCGGAGGAGATAGCGAACAAACATAGAAAGAAAGAAAGAGAGCAACGATTTTGTGTGCTTCGGCAGATAAAGTACGCAAAAGTTGCTATTTTATCTGCTTAGATAGATAAAGTGACACTTTTACCTTGTCAATAAAGACACATAAGTTGTCACTTTTGTGACGTTTGCGGATAATAGCTATTTAAGTAACAAGGAATGTAAGGGCTTATTAACATTTGAGGTAGGAAAGGATTATTTTTCGTGAGTCGTGTTCCCTGTGAGTGTCACATGTCACATAAACACTTGAAATTATAAACAAAACGTCTAAGTCTGCATCTTGCATTGCTAATTTTATTATCCTAGGAACTTAATAATAGTATTAAGTTCCGTTGTCAAGGGAAAGCAGCAAACAAATATAATCACTGACTTACACGTTTTGTTACTAAGGCTGTATCGCTGACTTACATGATCAGCAGCGGAAATAGTAATTTTTGTATTAAGTGCGCGAAATGAGTGTTTTTTTATGGCGCGTGAGAATGTCAATTTTCGCCAAGACCGTTAAGTCGAGGCAGAAAAGTCATTCAAACCAAAGAGCATATAATGTTCAAACGTTGTTTCTACAGCCGTCGAAAAAAGAATAAAAGATTCTCTGCAACAAAATCATACGTATATAGCAAATAAGTAGAGTAATATTATTATGTACGTAACGTTTTATATGTGTTGTAACTAAGAAAATGGTGTTCCAAAACCGCTTTTTCACTGCTAGCCGTGAAGAATAGATATTCATGCATTAAGGGAGATATGAATATGTTTTTTCCCTGAGGTTGACATGTGTTAAAGACCGAGGGCTCTGGCCCGAGGTCTGTAAGTCAACTCGCAGTTCCTTCCAAGCATTTATTATTCTTTCCCATAATTCATCTGCGTTGTTTGGTGCAAAATCCCTGCTATAAATTTTTGTAGTTAAATAGCCCCAAACATTTTCGATGGGATTCAAGTCCGGACTTCTTGCAGGCCATGGTAATAAATTGATATTATTCTCATCAAACCATCAATGAACAATCCCTGCTGCATGCACAGGACAGTTATCCTGTGAAAATAATGTTATCAATTACGTTAACATAAACAAAATTAATTAATTAAGTAATATCTTGCCTGTTGAAAAGTAAATTGATTAGAAAAGGCCTCTCTTACAGATGGCAGCATCACATTTTGCAAAATATTGCGATAATTTTCAGCATTCAGTCGACCATTAATTCTATAGCATGCCCCAGATCCGTGAGCATTGATCCATCCCCATACGTTTACAGAGAATCGTCCACTACTTAAGAGTTGAACATAATATTGTTCCTCAAATCTTGAATTTTGTGGTCCATACACCCTTAATCGTCAATTGGTAAATGATTGAAATACCTTTTCATCTGAGAAAACAGTCCTGTTCCAAAAATCGTCGATTTCATTCAAATAGTCGGTTGCAAACTGTATTCTTCGTTCTTTGTTCTCTGAGGTTAAAAAAACTTTTCTTGCAGAAGTCTCTACTGCCAACGATTTTTAATTTTGAAAATGCAGCTGTTGCTGACATGCAAATCTGCTGCGACTCGACTCAGCGACCAGTTCTCTTCCAGTTTTGTAATAGCTCGCATTTTCTCTGCTTCTGACAAATGTCTGGGAATTTTTCGAGTTTTCAGTTCTATGACAGTTGATGACAAACGTAAACGTCAAAACTCGACGTCTATGATTAGAATATCGTATTACACGCTAAAAATCTGCCGTGCACTTTAAGTTGACCGTAACGGTACAATGTACAATATCACGTTGCTAGTAAATAAATATTATTTTTTCACGTGTTAAAAAAAGTTAAACTTCGCGTATCTATAGCGATGCATAAATGTCACGTATTTTTGACGACTGTAGAAAAATAGTAATTTATTATACAAGACGATAAAGTTAAATTTTATCCACAAGTGAATCGTTTAACGTCGAGACGAAGTCGAGACGTTAATTATTCAAGAGTGGATAGACATAACTTTATCGTCGTGTATAATACAATATGTTTTTCTATAGCAAGAACTTTAACAATTTCAAAAGAAAATAATGACAGTCAATCACATTTCAAAATGTCAGTAGCTAGATTGGGTTGCTACGATAATACGAAGCTGTCATATTTAATTTAAACAAAAGTTAGAAAACTAAATTACTTTATCTATCCTTGATGTTAAAGTGCTACTTTATCTACCCTTGCCGTTAAAGTAAAACTTGACCTTTTGTTTTGAGTTGATAAAAGCACACTTTAACATGTGCTATAGAAAAAAATATTTTTCCTACGACTGCTTCTAAAATCAAGCTTTCCGCCTTGTTGACGTACGTCAAAAATTGATTGTTTTGAATCAGTTCATCGCGGCAGCCGTCATACGTAAGTATATAATCGTGAATCGTAATACATAGCAACATACATAAATTTTATATAAGCTTTCATGATTATATACCTAAGTCTGCTAGTGGTCAGCTATTTGAAAACGTCAAAGTTGACAGCTGTCACTGTGAATTTGATTTAAACCTTTTTTGGCGATTTAAAGTTACTTGTGCTTTATTTTGTGTATTGTCGGTGTATAAGTGTCAAGAAAAATAAAAAATGGGCGATAAAATATCCAATTCTGATGTAAAAATTTGCACGTCGCTGGAAATTTTAGAAATGGCAAAAAACACCAGTTTAAACCTATTTTCGAAAATTTTACAGTCGTAGGAAAAATTTTGTATGCAACACGAGCGAAAAATGCATTAGGCGTTCGTTCGAGTTTTTTCGGACCTCGCTTCGCTCGGCCCGAAACTTTCGAACTCATGCCTAATGCATCATTTTTCGCTCTAGGTACATAAATAACTATTTCCGTCGACCTCCCTATAAAATGTGATTTTACGGACGCATTTATGTACCAAAAATGTCACTTTCTTGGATACCATTAATTTTTCGTCCGCAAACACTTTTCGTCCGCAAATGCTTTTCGTCCGCAAACACTTTACGGCTGCACTTTACAGCCGCAAACGCTTTTCGTCCGTAAACACTTTTCGTCCGCAAACACTTTTCGTCCGCTAAACGCTTTTTGTCCGCAAACGTTTTTCGTCCTCAACAACTCTTATAATTCGGACTTCACTTTATTTTTTTTTTTTCAAATTATGACGGTCGACGGAAAAATTTAATATGCACCTCGGACGAAAGCTGCTTTTTATGGCCTTGCCTGATTGCTTGCCTCTGCTATCGCATCGGCTAGCAATTGCAGGCATCGTCCATAAAAAGCCAATTTTTCGCCCTTGATGCATAAATAACTATTATTGGCAGCTCGATTTGTTTGTAATAACCTAGCTGAAAGCCATCTCCATGAAAACAACATCAAGTTGACAAAAGTTATGTATTGCGTTGCCTAGTGAAGTTACTCTTGTATAATCGAAATTATACAAGATAACTTAACTAAATCCAGCCTTCTGATTGGTTGAGATCGCTACGAAAAAAATTATCGTTCTAATACACCAAACAACAGGGTTGATTTCACGGAAGTTTTGACTACGTTACAGATAACCAAATTCAGGCTGTGACAGCCACAAGGCGTATATGAGGCAAGTGGGTAGTCAGCTCAAATCCGAGCTTGAGCGCTTCGACAATCGTTTTTAAGGAGGGTAAAGTCTACACATTACCATTTTTCTGTGACGTCAGAAATAACAACACATAGCGTTTAAAACGTATGTCTTATATTGCATTGAAATTCAAAAAGATCATTTAGATCGCAGTTAGCAGACTTTAGAAATAATTTGACATATATCTAACCTCTTTCGTTGACCGCTTGTTAATTTCAATATTAATGAATTATTTTTCCTAAAAAAGGATGGATTAATAGACGTTATTCATACATTGTTTTTGATTAATGCACTGTTTTTCATTAATGAACTGTTTTTTAAAAAAGGATTGATTAATAGATCTATTAATACACTGTTTTTGATTAATACACTCTTTTTCATTAATTAACTGTTTTTGTGATTTTGACGTTTTGATGATATTTTGCATGGAAGTTAGTTGTATTAATCAAATTTTTCGCCACAAAAAAAGATTTTGCGGTCAACGAAAAAATTTTGTTCAACTTGTTTGTTAATGGGCGATTAATAATCTCAACTATTAAAGGCATTCACTCGCTATCGCTCGTTCGTGCTTTAAACAGTTTCGATTATTAATCGCCTTCATTAACACACTCGTTGGTTAAATAACTATTAATCCTAGGGTGTTCTAAATAGCACATTATTCAAACCAAAACATTCTTGACCTATGTAATCTGACGTTTCTCCTCTTCGAAGAAGTCCCTAACGCCTAAAATAAGATTTTACGCTTGCTCGATTGCTTGTTATTGCGCGTTATTTTACTGTCATTTTGGACAAATGTCACATTGACAGTACTATAAAACAAGCCATACTTAAAGTGGACCTGACCAAAAACTGCAGATTTTTTGTTTCATCCAGTTCCTTATAGTTAAATAAAGAGAGAAAATCGTTACGTCACAGCAAAAGGGTAATGTGTAGACCTTATTAAGAATAAGATAAATGTAGCTTGGGCACGGGTACTGTATCGTATAAAAAGTGGTTACTTATGTGGATTTTTCAGTTTCAAAATGTATAACTATTGGTATGATTCTGTCGCCCCCCACCCCTTGACGCGGCGCCAGGGTCAGCTGACCGGCTTGACCCCCTCTAGGGACGGCCCTGCATGGGACCTGGACACAACGCCCACTGGTCACAACGTCCACCACCTAGTATGGCAACCATGTTGGACACAACGTCCACCGCTATTCTTGGTCATAACGTCCACCCTGGTCACAACGTCCACCGCCACAACGCCCACTCTGGTCACAACGTCCACCGTCGTATTTGGTCATAACGTCCACCTTGGACACAACGTCCACCGCCACAACGCCCACTCTGGTCACAACGTCTACCGGCGCCTGTTGAGAATAACATTTTACGGCGTTGGTCGTAACGTCCACCCTGGTCACAACGCCCACCGCCATAACGCCCACTCTGGTCACAACGTCCACTTTCAAATTTGGTCACAACGTCCACCTTGGACACAACGCCCACCGCCATAACGCCCACTTTGGTCACAACGTCCACCTTCGCATTTGGTCACAACGTCCACCTTGGACACAACGTCCACCGCCATAACGCCCACTCTGGTCACAACGTCCACCTTCGCATTTGGTCACAACGTCCACCGCCATAACGCCCACTCTGGTCACAACGTCCACCTTCGCATTTGGTCATAACGTCCACCTTGGACACAACGCCCACTTTTGTTTAACTTGTTATTTAGTCAACCTTTAACTGCCTTCTTTAATTCTTTGTATCTAATGTTGTTTAAAATTTGAAAATGTTGGTTTTAGCAAAGAGCATATAATGAGAAGAGACTCAGCGCTAGGCAGTATTAGCGTATAGCTTAAAATCTCCCGCCCGCTAGGCTCCCAGGTCTTATCCCTCTGGCAGGAGGGATCCCAGTTAAACAGCTCAGAGCAAAACCATAATTCTAGAATTCGTTGGTTTAAACTGAAGTGCGGTGTTGCCAAGGTTAACACGCCCTTCGAACGATAACAACTGGGTTACAAAACCCAGGTAGACAAAATTTCTCATTGTTTCTTTTAGCCAAAACATTGAAAGTAGACCGATTTTAGAAATATTACGTTTGCGTCAAGCTATCGTTGCTTTCAAATATAGCAATTATCTGTTTTTATCGTGGTTTTATGCTATTTCGTTGTTTGTATATTTTTTTGTAATTGCAATCGCAAAATAAAATAAATCACTCAGTTCCTTAATATCACCAACAAGTTTTTAGGCAGCTATTAAAAGCCAACTGACAACAAACGATAATCGATGTGGATTCCCTTTTATTAGCTCATACTTTGTTTTGTTTATTATTGTTACCGGCCTGGAAAGATTAAGAGCATCTGGAACTCGGCCTTGTGTAAAGGTCAACCGCCCCTCGTACGGCTCATTGTAAAGCCCAATTCGTTTAACTTGACCAAAACATAATTTTAAGTGGGCCATAATCCCTAGCTAGACCGTTCTAAGACGACGAAAAAGAATTTGCTTAATCTTAAAAATTACCAATATTCAACCAAAAATGTAAACAACTGTGTTTTTCATGGTGTTTTGCTTTTAAAGTAGGTACTTAAAACTTTCAAAATAATTACATTTAATGCAACTTGAAATCAATGTTTTTAGAAAAATGCGGCATTAATTAGAAACCTTCAAAATATGCATTTATGGTATAAAACGCTAAGAATATTATTCTAAACCTGGTTATGAGTTTCTATTGACAAGTAGATTAAATCAATCATGTCTTTGCTACTCCACGGCGCGGCGTAAGGGTGGACACATTTAAATAGGGGTCAAATATAATGTACACCAAATTAAATCATACATCCCTAGCGCTATTCACCAAAAAATTTAATGAACATCAAAAAAACTTAATGGAACCCGAATTATTATACTTCGGAAAATGGGAACAGCACCACTAAAATAGCTATGTTGCGTATTGTTTTACCATTGCTTACATTTTAAATTCCATATGTCTATCGATTTTACTAAATGTTCACCAAATTTAGAACACTCAAGTTACGCGTCCGTGCTGTACATAATACATATTTGCGATATTAATTTATATTTAGTCTCTCGAAAAAACTACTTGTGCGTCAAATAATTATTCTGTTACTCCAAAAATGAAATAAACTCGCGCATCTCTCCTTGTCGCTTCCAGACAAACTTCTTGCAGGCTTCAGCTTTCAGCCACACGCTGTGCTTGGTAACTTTTAAAGTGAGTGTAACCAGTGTATTGCCGTATGAAAAGACTTAATAAGTTTAATTTTCATTTTTGTTTTGTGAATTTTGTGTTAGATTTTTATATACATATATATTGATTTATTTCCAAGAATTCTCCAGACTTATTTCTATGTCCCCATTTATAAACGAGACCTAATAAAACATGGTAGATTTTCTTATAAGTGATATTTAGGCTAACAAGAATTACCTATAAATCTGGGAATACTTTTAAAATTGAATGTGGTATAAAATATAGTAAACATTGTGTATTTTTGCTAAACAAATAGGTTTTTTTAACTGCTAAATAATATAAGACCCTGACGAAAATTAAATATCTGGGTATCTTGTTAGAATTAAATGTGGAATAAAGTTTGGTGAACATTTAGCATTTTTAACCAACAAAAGTTATTTTTAGGAACAAATAATATAAGAGACTAGCATGATGTCAATATTTGGTTGTCGCTCTAAGATTATGTATTTTCTTAATTTTGGTGAGCATTTAGTATTTTTGGGAAGCGAAAGTATTTTTTTGCACGAAAAGATTGGGTAAATTTGGTAGACTGTTAAATACCACCCATTTAAATATGCGCCAATAAAATCGGTAGAGGTAGAGAGAAGTTTCTCTATTTACAAGACTATTTTAACAGACCGCAGGCAATCTTTGTCACCGGAAAATTTGGAAAAATACATTATCATAAATTGCTTTTACAATATTTTTAATTAATCATCTATTAACTGTGTAATACAATTTAATATTTTTATTATACTGCGTTTATATTTAGTTTTTTTATTTTGTAAATAAAATCACCTTTTGAATTTTTTCTCTTATTTAGCTTTTTTGAGTGCTTATTTTGGCTTCTTTTTTGGCTTTTTTCAGGTTTAAAGGCTTATTATAAGCGCTTATTCTCCAAAAATAAATGCTTTTTAATCAGCGCTCTACTCATTAGTCATTATACATCCAACCCGCGATAGAAGAAGCAACTTTAGAAAAATGTTCTATTGTATATGTCGCTGGTTACGTGGCATATAAAACTTTGAAAAAATATAACTGTGCAGCTTGTTTAAGTTTCATGCGTACAAATGAGTCATTAAACATAGCAAGTGAACTACTTTTATTAGAAAGAGATGACAGTAAAAATGAGACTTTGATTCTGCGGATGATAGATGTTAATCGCATATCTCTATTTTTGTCTAACGCATACAAAGCCCATAAACTATATTCTAACTCTCATTCAGGCTGTAGGAGTCACAGAAATTATTCGGCTAAAGATCGATTTATATATCTACCTTTTATAGATGAACAGCGTATCGATGGTGGACAGTCGTCAGTTTTGACATTATTAACAGAATTATGACAAAAAAATAATTTATCTCTTCAACTAAAAAAAATAGGTTAATTTGTGATTTTGTCGTTATTTGTTACTATTTTGAAAATCTTTTTAAATACACATAACCTTTATAATGGGGTGCAGGACATAAAGCAATAGAATTATTTTTCTATTTTTTCGTTAACGTGTAATTAATTTTTTAAAATGGGAATATCTATTATTAAGAATAAAAGTTGCTAGTCCCATTTTAAAAAATTAATTACACGTTAACGAAAAAATAAAAAAATAATTATATTGCTTTATGTCCTGCATCCCATTATAAAGTTTATGTGTATTTAAAAAGATTTTCAAAATAGTAACAAATAACGACAAAATCACAAATTAACCTATTTTTTTTAGTTGAAGAGATAAATTATTTTTTTGTCATAATTCTGTTAATAATGTCAAAACTGACGACTGTCCACCATCGATACGCTGTTCATCTATAGAAGGTAGATATATAAATCGATCTCTAGCCGAATAATTTTCTGTGACTCCTACAGCCTTCAGCGGCTGTATTTTACCCAAACAAATTCGAGTGGTCCATTTTAAAAATCAACAGAACACCGCGCGCCGACTTTGAAAGTTTACTTGGTCCACTCCAGTAAGAATAGGTTCTTGGGTAAAATTAGTATAATTTTCTTTGTGACAATCAAGAAAACCAAGAAAATACTCACGGATACTGCGGTGTTCATCAAACTATCGAACAATTTTATAGTAGTTTATTTTTATATTACACATAAATCGTTTATTATTTTCGTTACATATGTTATATCAAATTAATGAGTATTTCTTATATTCACAGTAATAGTACAATTAATAAACAATGAGGGAACATTATTTGATGAGAAATGAGCAAGATTATTTGAACAGTGGGCGACATTGTTAATTAATGTAACTACTCGTATCGATCGGCAGAAAATAGTATGTGTATCTTGGACAAAAAGCAACAGTATCAGACTCCTGTGTTGTTTGGCTCCAGAAATTGCATATTTTCTGGTCGGTCGTAAAAAACAAATTTATTTGATAATCATACGTCAATGTTTAACACTATTAACAGCATTTTTAAATAAATAATAAAACATAATAATATATAATTTGCATGAAGGCTATTGACACAAATGTATCCTTGATATTCTACACAATATTGAATACATATAAATTAATGTACACTTGTGCTCATAAAAATGGAGTACACTTACTGTTGGACTGATTTTTGTAATATTTTATTTTGTAATACCGGTTGGTTTGAAACATCGATAAAGTGAAATTGTTTGTTGTGTTAAGTTACAAGAAAATAGTTAAATAAAGATATCGTATAAAAAATTTATTTAATAATGCGAATAATACGACTTTTCACATCAGTGCAACAGTAAGTGTATTCCATTTTTATGAGCACAAGTGTATGTATTTTCAAACATCATAACGGTGACGTTTGTGACTTGATTGTCAAGGTAAAAGTGTCACTTTGTCTGATTAGGCATAAAAAATGCTGCTTTATCTGTCTAGTCATATAAAATAACAAAACCAAACATTTCAACAACTCGTATTCGAATATCTTGATTGTAAAATTCCTTCTATTTTGCCCATCACTACTTCCTTCTCAGAATGCGATGGCAATGTGGCAACATGGCCAATAAATCTTTGTGCTGAGATAATTTTATGGTTGTGCCAGTTGGTGTCAGGTAGAAAAGTCCAAGGGACATTTGCTCCCTGTAAATATATTCGAGAAATGGGGGTATGCAACCCAATTAACAAGCAATACGTTCACAGCCATAAGCCTGCGTCTCTTCTCATTATATGCTCTTTGGTTTTAGGCTATTTTATGTATTTTTTTAATCAATGTATAGTTTCAACTATTTCCTCCGCATTCTTAACGATTTTCTCTCTATTTTATGATGGTGTTTCTCTAGCGTATGCATTTCCCGCATGCATTTCCCGCTCGTTTCTCATATAAATCGGTAGTTATACGAAGGATAAGAGCCCTATTATAACGCTAAATACACCTAAACATTCATTGGTTTGCGATACACCTCATTCGAAAAAAACGTTTCCTTATTGTTTATTGTACCAATAGGTAAGTATTTACAAGTCCCTAAAAACTAAAAATAAAAGAGAAGGTTGACGTCACTGAAAAAACGTGGTTATACAGTCGTGTTCAAATAAATCTGGGACAATGTTTTTTTTTCATATGTAGGTTCAGTTAAGAATTGAAGAATATTTTCATGGATTTCCTGCTATCAAAAAGAGTTACATTAAACTTTAACAGTTACTGAAATCTGTAACTCTTTCTGATAGCAGGAAGTCCATGGAGATATTCTTCAATTCTTAACTCAACCTGCATATGAAAAAAACATTGTCCCAAATTTATTTGAACACGACTGTACTTGTTATCATTAGTAATATAACAAGGGCGAGACCAGCATGATAACTTTCTTGATGGGCAAAATTATTTGTAAGTATGTCGCCCGCGTTTATATTTTAAAGATTATTATATAAAAACAGTATACGAATTATGATTTAGAATTGACCTAATAACGCAAAAAGACTCAAGTTGCTTGTTTTTTACCATTCTTCTTCCAATAATGTCACCATCCACGGGGTCGAATTATCTGGGGGAACATTTTCATAATTAATGGATTGATTGTATAATTTATTTTTTCGGCAGGCAACAGGCCGCGGCTGCGCCTTGGCTTGTACTTGCCTACCTCAAATGTTAATAGGCCCTTACATTCCTTGTTACTTAAATAGCTATTACAGTTATTGAACAAACGATATATTTTTCAGTTGCTAAATTAGGATTCAGAGCACAACTTGTTTAGACTAGTTAATGTAACATATTTCTATTTCTTTGTTTTTTATTAAGTTTGTGTATTTTCGTTGCCAGTTTTGTATTTCGGGCGCACTCGCTCATTTTCGGAGGGTTGCTGGTGCGTCATTTTAAAATCTTCGGTGGTCAGTTCAACCACTGTCACGCAAATGATGAGTTGAAATAAAGTGGTTACTCAGAAAAGTTTTTATTTTATTAACACAACTGATTCCAATTATCTCGAGTAACATGTTCAATATACGAGTACGTATCCAGTTATCCTTGTCAAATATTTTAATAGTTTTATTTGTTTGTATGTTACCTTTAATGCTTCTTCCTTCTCTAACCAAAACAGTTGATAGTGTGGCATAATGCTCTGTATTATATACATTTCTAGTATGATCTCATTCTGTAATATGAAAATTGTAAATAAAATACATGACCGCTAAAAAAGTTATTTAATATTGATTTTTCTTTAATCTATTGTATATATTTATTCGTGTATAGTATTTTACTAAGAAAACTACTATTTATAAATTTACTAAATACAGTGACAGTGATTAGAGTTACAACCAACAGCAGAGTCATTAAAAAATAGCTACATGCATGCCGCTATATTCTTTATTGTTCTCAAACTAGCCAAATCTAGTTCAAGAACATTAAATACACATATAATACATAAGTTAATATTTTATTTATCCCGCCCTAAAACAAATATTCTACTAAATTCACTAATATGCCGAATGCTAGCTACTGTATATAAATATGATTGTGATACCTAAACAAATTTCACATCACTGTCGTATGTAGTTTGAGCCTTACACCCGTATGCATAGTCGTTCACCGCGACTCGCCGGAGTTTCATTATGAATAGTATGTTGGCGGCACTGTACGTCTATGTCAAATTCGAGGTTAGCAGGTTAGATTTTGTGTCAGTTTCTGTCAAAACATAAAATATGTAGGGTGATCTCTTTAAAAAATCAAAGTTAATAACATTTCCGGTAAAACCAGAAGTTGGATATTTTGACTATATCCTTTTGTCAATCCGAAATTATGTTTAATATTCTTGCAACCAGTTTAATGCAAATCCGTTCATAAGTAAAGGAGATAGATACATAGCTCTTATCGCATTGCCAGCCGGTATACCTCGCACATCAGACATAAACAACAAATAACAGATCAG
Organism: Agriotes lineatus; assembly: GCA_940337035.1. Lineage (NCBI taxonomy): Eukaryota > Metazoa > Arthropoda > Insecta > Coleoptera > Elateridae > Agriotes > Agriotes lineatus. Next base: position 118,741 of record CALNHX010002371.1, on the reverse strand, counting down.
TGGAAAGTTACAGTTATTTCAATTAAGTGTTATATCTATGAAAACAATGTAGCCTTACCTATTTGTAATTAAACAATGTTGCCAGTTCTGCTAGTTTTGAAATTAATAAAACCTCCCTATATCTTCGAAAATAGAAGACAAGCAATTTTTGTGTAACTTTTTTCCTACTCAGAATGTGCCTCTTAATAACGTAACATGGAGTTAATAGGTAATTTTTGCAGCATATATACAGCGTGGTCCATTAAGTGTGCAACAAATGGGACATTTTTTTATTAGTTGTACAATCAAAATTTAAATACGGTTACAAGTTAGTGCATGTTCGATAACCATATCAGATGTATTTAGAATGGCTCCAAATCAAACAGCATACGGGCAGGACAAAAATATGAAATTCGTTCAAGAATAAAGTTACCTCATTTCAAAAACTATTGCAAAATTTTATTGAGAAAAGTTGTTTAGAATCAAAAGTTATGCTCAAATACAAAGTCACGGCCTCCTATTCGAATTTTGATTCTTTTTTGTAAAATTTTGTACTATTATCCTCGTATGATACATATTTTTATTATTCTGATTTTATTGAGAGTTTTTAATATGTACATTATTATTAGTAACGCATTTGCTTTGTTAAAAAGAATATTTGCGAAGTTCTGTTAAATATTGTTGCAACAAACATGAAGTGGACGCTTACCTAAAAAAATATAAATCCAAGTAAATTTTACAAATACGCTTCAAGTTGCTAAAAGTTATTTAAAAGTGATGTGGTTGTGGCTACTTTAAATACATATAAAATCAGAATAGTAAAAATATGTATCATATACAAAATTTTCCAAAAAAGAATCAAAATTTTAATAGGAGGCCGTGACTTTGTATTTGAGCATAACTTTTGATTCTAAACAACTTTTCTCAATAAAATTTTGCTATATTTTTTGAAATAAGGTAACTTTATTCTTGAACGAATTTCATATTTTTTGTCCTGCCCTGTATATTGTTTGACTTGAAGCCATTCTAAGGGCATCTGATATAGTTATCGAACATGCACTTACTTTTGGCGGTATTTAAATTTCGATTGTGCAACTAATAAAAAAATTTCCCATTTGTTGCACACTTAATGGACCACACTGTATGTATCCATGACAATGCATTTTTTATGACACATTGGTCAGATTGGTCTAGGTCATTATTAGACCCTATGTAACATTAAATAACTAAAATCATATAAGCATTGGTGTTCTAAAGTCTGTGGTAAAAGATTGAAATAAATGGGCCACTTGTAATTAATGGAACACACGAACGTTATTTAGTTGGAATATTACACTCAACTGTCACATAACTGATATCATCCAAGGAGAACCATGCATTTTTTTTTAAATTGACCAATACTGAACTGATTACCTGATAAACACTTTAGGGATGCTTATCAAGCGTGGATGGTGTCATTATTGGAAGTAGAATGTCAAAAAACAAGCAACTTGAGTCTTTTTGCGTTATTAGGTCAATTCTAAATCATAATTTGTATACTGTTTTTATATAATAATCTTCAAAATATAAACGCGGGCGGCATACTTACAGGTCACAGAAACTAGATTGACTCTCAATCCTTTTAACATTCAAGAACTGATAATACACCATACCGCAATATTGCGTACCCCTCTCATTTATTGTGTTAGTTAGCTTAAATAAGGTCAATATGATAGATGTAAAAATGTTACCAATACGAAACTTGGAAATTACTAGATTCTAACATTAGTTCTGATTTTCACCGCGTCTTAATCTAGATTCTGTAACCTGTACAAATAATTTTGCCCATCAAAGTTCTCGTGCTGGTCTCGCCCTTGTTATATTACTAATGATAACACGTACAGTCGTGTTCAAATAAATCTGGGACAATGTTTTTTCATATGCAGGTTGAGTCAAGATTTGAAGAATATCTCCATGGATTTCCTGCTATCAGAAAGAGTTACAGATTTCAGTACATGTTAAAGTTTAATGTAACTCTTTCTGATAGCAGAAGATCCATGGAGATATTCTTCAATTCTTAAGTAAACCTGCATATGAAAAAACATTGTCCCAGATTTATTTAAACACGACTATACAGGGTGAGTCATTTTAATCTTTGAACGCGTTTATCCAGTGAGGGAAGCAAGATGGTAATAAATACCCTGGGACAAAATTGTTCGGGGCGAAGGGGGAAAACTTTTGGCACCAAAATTCACTCCCTCCCCCGGGAGGGGGGTCAACTTTCAAATTTCAAATGAACCCCCCCCCCATTTTTTCCTATGGATTCGGGTTTCTGATAAAAAAAATATGAAATTTTTGTCCGAACAATTTTTCATGAAAATGCTTTCTTCAGCCAGTGCATCTCACAATCCCACCCTTGGCGTTACCCAGGAACAACGACGTGGACGTGGTGGGATTTTGTTCCCTTCGGGGTGCTTTTTTCGCGTGAGCTCCCTTGCTTCTCACGTACGGGGTGTTCTCATTAAATTCGCCGGGAGTCAGTGGCTCTCCTCCGCGCTCTGGTCATGGCCGTACATCACGAGCGTAGGTCCAATCTAACGTTCTGGAACCTCAATCCTGGAAATTTTTGTCATTTTGGTGAAACATTGACACTTTTGGCCCTGATGACAGCTACCTGACAGCTGTGATGACATCGTATGGGGACAATTTTATGGCTGTAGACCTGGTAACTTCATATCGCGGGCTAACAATTATATGTGCTGTTTCGGGAAAATGCCCATTAACTGTAGTTCTTAAATAGGGCGGGGGGTCATAATTCTCACCGAAGAAAGCATTTTCATGAAAAATTGTTTGGACAAAAATTTCATATTTTCTTATCAGGAACCCGAATCCATAAAAAATGGGGGGTTCCACTTGAAATTTGAAAGTTGATTCCCTCCCCCGCGAGGGGGAGTACGAGGGGGGAGTGGATTTTGGTGCCAAAAGTTGTCCCCCTTCACCCCGAACAATTTTGTCCCAGGGTATTTTTCACCATCTTGCTTCCCTCACTGGATAAACGCGTCCAAAGATTAAAATGGCTCACCCGGTATAACCACTTTTTTTCAGTGACGTCAACCTTCTCTTTTATTTTTAGTTTTTAGGGACTTGTAAATACTTACCTGCTGGTACAATAAACAATAAGGAAACGTTTTTTGCGAATGAGGTGTATCGCAAACCAATGAATATTTAGGTATATTTAGTGTTATAATAGGGCCCTTATCCTTCGTATACCTACCGATTTATATGAGAAACGAGCGGGAAATGCATACGCTAGAGGAAAACCATCATAAAATAGAGAGAAAATCGTTAAGAATGCGGAGGAAATAGTTGAAAATATACATTGATTAAAAAAATACATAAAATAGCCTAAAACCAACATTTTCAAATTTTAAACAACATTAGACAAAACGCATTAAAAAAGGCAGTTTAAAGGTTGATTAAATAACAAGTTAAACAAAAGTGGGCGTTGTGTCCAAGGTGGACGTTGTGACCAAATGCTAAGGTGGACGTTGTGACCAGAGTGGGCGTTACGGCGGTGGACGTTGTGTCCAAGGTGGACGTTGTGTCCAAGGTGGACGTTGTGACCAAATATGAAAGTGGACGTTGTGACCAGAGTGGGCGTTATGGCGGTGGACGTTGTGTCCAAGGTGGACGTTGTGACCAAATTTGAAAGTGGACGTTGTGACCAGAGTGGGCGTTATGGCGGTGGACGTTGTGACCAGGGTGGACGTTACGACCAACGCCGTAAAATGTTATTCTTAACAGGCGCCGGTGGACGTTGTGACCAGAGTGGGCGTTGTGGCGGTGGACGTTGTGACCAGGGTGGACGTTATGACCAAGAATAGCGGTGGACGTTGTGTCCAACATGGTTGCCATACTAGGTGGTGGACGTTGTGACCAGTGGGCGTTGTGTCCAAGACCCCCCTGCATTTATAAATAAACAGTACAAAACTTCGCCTACCAGCAGCATTGCCAAATCTCCAACAGCGTTGCTTGTTGAGTGTAGGCAGCAGTAGTTGAATACATCTATTCTGATTGTCGCTTTGAAGAACACGCTTTGAAAAACAAAAATTGCATTACCGCCACATATGAAAATAAAAGTAACTAAAATTATAACGTTACCAACCCAACAAAAGTTTTCTAAAGCTTTCTAAATAAATAAAACGGCCAATATAATGCCTTGTAGAATTCCATTCTCTTTCAAATGTGCGACTTTGTTTACCATTAAAATGAACTACCTGATTTCGCCAACGTAGCCAAATATTAAATTAGGTAGGATATTAGTCTTTCTAGGAATACCAAAATTAATCAATTTACTAATTGGGATGATATGTTAATAAGACTTTATGTACCTATAGTATGTATATATGGTTCTGGGGCCGAGCTTTAGGCTACCAGACGGGTCGCAGGTGGTGGATAGCGAACATCCCATAGATTTATGGGATAGCTGCGAATAAAAGGAAACCGAAATAAGCAGTCCCGAACCATAGGCGACAGTGGTATCAGGATGTGGGGAGGTGATATGTGGCAGGATCATCTTTAGAAAATCCTACAAATATTCTATGACATTGCTGTGACAAGGAGAACAAATGCCGTCTAAAAATAAGCATTGCCCCTTGCTGCCTTGCAAGGTAGGATGTTGGATCATCTAAGGCTACGAGAAGGACACTCGAATGCTAAACCAGAGGAAGATGAAACTCCATTGTTGGGGACAACAATCATCTAGGGGAGGAAAACCCCAAAATCAAACTACCTGGTCCTCCAGGTTGGGGGTTGAGGCGTCGGACCTGCACTTCGAGACTAGTAAAAAAACCTAATATGCAAAAATTTCAAACGTTAAGCGGAAAGAGCAAGAGCAGGAGTATCAATACTTATAAAGAATGCACATAGTAAGCAGATTAAAGAGGTACAATATATATCGGAAAGATGCTTAAAAGTAACAGTAATAATATATGAGATAGAAATAGTTGTGATATCTGCCTACGGTCCAACAGATGACTCTGTAGATAATGTAAAGGAAGACTTCTATTTGACGATTACCAACCAGCTAGATGCAATAAATAATAGGCAACAGCTTATACTTGCAGGAGATCTTAATGCAAGAGTAAGATCGCGGCAAAAAGATGATGTGGTGGGGCAGTTTGGTGAGATAACTATCAACGATAGCGGTGAAAGGACGATCAACATGTGTAAACAGTATGAACTAAACATGTGGAATACATTCTTTAATCACAAAGATATTCATAGATATACATGGGAAAGACCATCTCTAAATCAAAAATCTATTATTGACTACCTACATCATACTGAAACAAAAGTCAACGCTTAAAGTCTATGACGCAAGAGTCAAACGAGGAGCAAATTGTGGGTCAGATCATCATCTGCTTACAGCGAAAATAGTATGTCCATTCTGGAAACAAACGCAACCCGTAAACACCCACACTGAACAAAAGTCCCAAAGTATAGAGCAACATACCATCTATAATCTACACATCCATCAAGAGAGTATCCGAAACCTATATCAAAGGAGACTCCAGTTACTACTTAGCCGTATGGAGTACACAGACGACATAGAGATAGAATACACAAACATTATAAAATCTATAAAACAAGCTGCAAAAGAGGCACTAAAAGAGAAAAACAACCAACGACGAAATCAAGAATGGTGGACAAGCACGGTAGAAAAAGCAATCAAAATAAAAAAACAAGCATATAACAACTGGCTAAGTCAAAGAACGCAAGAACGATGGGATGAATATAAAACACTAAATATACAGACTAAGCGATTAATAACGGATTCAAAGAATAGGACATGGGAAAGAAAATGCCAAGAAATAGATGCATATCTGGAAGGATCTCAATCTACAGAAGTGTGGAGATGCTTAAAAACGATGAAGACAAACTATAAAGGAACTACTAATAGTAATATCGAATTAGATTTATTAGCAACCCACTATAAATCTCTACTAACTGAACATCGTATCGAAGTTGACCAAAACGAAAATCCACCTACAACAACAAATATCTTGATCACAATTACTGTAGGAGAAACAAAGGAAGCACTAAAGACTATGAAAAATAGAAGATCCTCAGGCCCGAATGGAGTACCTCCGGAGCTGGTTAAATATGGCGGTGATGCATTAATTGACCGCGTAACATCTATAATATAATTTTCCTTAATGTGTGTTTGTCTGTGTGTAGTACAGTATGTCGACTTTTCTCAAAAATAATCAATAATAAACTTAAAATGGCAGTACTCCCCTAAATAAGTGAAGACCAGAGCGGTTTCGTACCAGGACGATCTTGCGTAGATAATTTATTCATTCTACAGCAAGTGATGGAAAAAAGAACTGCACACAGTGTTGAATCCAGGGGGGTGACCGGGGGTGAAATTCCCCCCCGAGCATAACAAAATTCCCCCCCGGAAACATTACCACTGCATATTCATGTTTCTTTAAATCTATAAAATAATGGGCGGATGCGGTGGAATAGGTAAAAATACCCTCCAGACGTTTCATTCCCCCCCCCCCCCCCCCCCCCCCCCCGGAGTAATCAGTCTGAATTCAACACTGACTGCACAGGGCGAAGAAACTCACTTAGCATTCATTGACTTGCAGAAAGCTTACGATTCCATACCAGGAAATAAGTTATGGCAAGCTTTAGATGACATGGAGATTGAACCACAACTGGTAAATATAATTAAACTTATGTATATGGATAATAAAAGCATATGTCAAAAATGGCTGAAAATTATTCAAAGCGATACAACCTTCCAAAGGACTCAGACAAGGCTGCAGTTTGGATTGGAAAAGAAGTGTTCATAGAATGGATATCCCTATTGGTGAAAAATACCTCTTCAGTCTTAACTTTGCGGATGACCAAGTCGTACTAGTGCAAGACTCATATGACTTAGAATTTATGCTTCGCAAACTGCATCAAACATATGAAAAATGGAATTTAATTATCAATTTTGTTAAAATTGAATACTTAGTCATAAATTCGGTAGCCAGATTTCTAGTACTCTTGGATAATTACATAACGATAAAACAGGTAGACCAATTTAAATACTTAGGAGCGAATATTACAAAAGAAGGATTAGGTACAACAGAAATAAAAATCTGGTGTGATACACGCACACAACTTCCTTTTACAGTGATCTTATAATTAGCCAAAAATTTGATTTTAAATTTTTAAGCATTTGTCAAAAATTTTCAAAAATTACAAAATTTACAAAAACGGTAAAAAATAGAGCGTTAGTTCAAGAGACAAATTTTCTCTAGAATTTTAAGCTGAATTCAAAAATGTAATAATATACCTGGTGTTTTATTTACAATAGGAGTTAATAAAAAAAAATTGAAAAAAAAACAAAAGAAACCCATTTTAGAAGTATTCAACTGGAAAATCACCTATCTCACATCAATACGTATTAAAGATGTAATGAAAATGTAAAGTTAAAAAAAATCGTTATAGCCGTTTTTGAAAAAATCGAAAAAACTGAAAAATCACAAGAGTAAACACCTACTTCCGGTTATGCGATTTTCTTCAAAAGCTTGCTGTCGCATCTACATAATAATAATAATAATAATAATAATACCATTTATTTGCCCAAAAAATACAAGTTAAAAAAAATACAGTTACTTTACAAATAAATACAAATAAATGTAATTAGACATATAAAAGAAGAAGAGAAAGATGGAAGCATGAAATTATGAATGAAATTTACTGCAATTCGCTAATTCGCATGGCGAATTGTTGCGAAGTGCAATAATTTCCTCTATAATATACAAATTAAAAAAATTCTGAGATTTCATTAACCAAGGATTATTTAATCACAAACAACAATATATATAATGTATAAATAAAGTAAAATAAGAGAACTTCCAATAGAAAACATTTAGAATCATACTTTATGAAACTAAATTTTTTATTTCGTTTTCAGATACTGTTTTCAAAAAATTGCAAATTTTTCTTTTGAAGGTTATTGAACTATAAGGTATAGAAAAATCTATAGTAGAGTTAATTTTGATATAATTGTATATTTTATGAATAAAAAATAAAAAATTGTGCTGACCAAAAGACTTATTCATCTGAGGAGTATAGGCGACAAGATTATTGCGTAACCGAGTACTGTATAAATGTAGTGGAAATTCTAAATTTAATGAATTTCTGTGTTTGTACATATATTTGGCAATTGAAATAAAATATAATCTATAAAATGTAGGCACGTCAAATTCACAAAAGAGCAATGAAGTGGAATAAAAATATGGTTTATTTAAAATAACTTTTATAATCATTTTTTGCATAACTTCAATTCTAGATAAATGTATACTGGCCGCTCCACCCCATACGAGAATTCCATAGTTTAATATTGACTGTATGTAACCATAATAAAGCGTTTTTAAAGTGCTTAGTTGAGCAAACTGCTTTAGAGTTCTAAAAAGATATATAAATTTACGTATTTTTTTTACCAAGTAATCTATGTGTACATCCCACCTTAAATGTTGATCTACCATTAACCCTAAATATTTTATGGAAGAGGACTTCTTAATATTAATAGAACAAACACAATTAATTCCTTTACAATTATAAGAATGAATAATCAACTGATTTGGGATAGGCAAGGCTTGATTATAAATTGTGAAAGGCATATAAAACGTTTTATCATAATTCAAGGTTAGGATATTGTTATCTAACCAATATTTTAAAAACTTAAGATGGTTAGTGGCATCAGAAATGACGTGATCCCATGAATCACCATTGATCACAATAGCAGTGTCATCTGCAAAGGAAACCATATGACTGTTATGTAAGTTGTAGAGCAAAAGGTCATTTATATACATAATAAAAAGCAATGGTCCCAAAATTGACCCTTGTGGAACCCCACACGATATAGATTTTGCAGAACTTAAAGAATTATTAACTACGACCTGTTGTTTTCTTCCTGTTAAATAACTTTTTATAAGTGATAGTGCAATCCCCCTCACGCCGTACATCTCCAGTTTATGGCACAAAATACGATGAGAAACTGTATCAAATGCCTTGGCCAAATCTAAGAATATCGCAAGAGTAGGCTTAGAAGAGTCTAAGGAATGATATATATTAGATGTCAGAAAAGCCAAAGCATCTTCAGTAGATTTCCATTAGTAAAACCATATTGATTATCAGAGAAAATGTTACAAAGGTTGAAAAATGATTCCAATTGTTTTTTGATAAGCTTTTCAAATATTTTGGAGATGCAAGACGTGAGGGCAATTGGTCTATAGTTTGAAATCTTAAGTATTGAACCAGATTTATGAATTGGTGTGACTATAGCAGTTTTTAGACAATTTGGAAAAATACCTTCAGTTAAGCAATAATTGAATAATGTAGAGAGAGGTAAAGAAATACTCTTTGATATTTTTTTCAAAACTATTGTAGATAATTGATCAGAACCCCGTGAAAAGGTGTTGTTCAAGCTCTTAATACTATTTTCAACGTCAAAGTGATCAAATGGTTTCCAAAATAATGACTTTTCATTTACATTGATATTATGTTGAAAGGCTTGATCCAGACCTGTTATTTCTGATGCCAACTGATTCGGAACATGTACAAAAAAACTATTAAATTCATTAGCAATTGCCTCGTTACAATCAATTATTCGTCCATCTTCAGTTTGAATTTGTGTTATAATAGACTTTTTTGAATTTATATTAGCAGCTGTTTTAGTAACTTTCCAGAGTTCTTTTGAATTTTTACAATTATCAAATTTATTTTTATAATAATTATTTTTGCATGACCGAATTAAATTATTCACCAAATTTCGTTGTGCTTTATAGTTATTGTGCGCGTTAGGGTCGTTTTATTTCGCAAATAAGTTTTAAATAAAATGTTTTTTATATGAATTTGTCCCACAATTTCAGTTGATATCCATTGTTTTTTCTTAACTAATTTACTTTCCTTTTTAATTATAGTAGCATCCTTAATAGCAGTTTGTAAAATATATAAGAAATTTTCAAAAGCAATGTCAACATTTTGCTCAACTAAACCATTCCATTGAATTCTTTCTAATATATTATTTAATTTTTTGTAATCTATTATTTCTTTAGATATGTGATCCTTTTTTAAAATACATTGGTTCGTTTGTTTAAAATTTAAATATAAGCATACAGGAAAATGATCAGAAATTTTAAATGACAACGTCAAAGGAAGGCTATTAAGCGACTTAAGTGAAGCTTTTAGGTAAAAATGGTCAATACACGTCTCTGATATCTCGGAAATTCTCGTTGGTTTGTGGATACAACGATGAAAGCCAAAAGTACACATTAAATTTAAGTAAGAATCCACTAAATTATCATTTATTAGGAGTGTGTTAATATTTACATCACCACAAAAAATTTCTATTTGATTTTTAGTATAGTTGGTGAAATACTCATTTAATATTTGGATGAAGTCATTACCATTAAAAGAAGGTGCCCTGTATACAGCGGTAAGCGAAATTTTAATGTCATTAAGAATAAGACTCGTTCGCAATAAAATAAAATTATTAATGTTTATTCTATCAACAGTATGTGTAATAGTTGATTTAATGTAAACCACTACTCCATCAGATTTATTAAGATTACTATTATTATGATAAATTTTATAACCATTTAAATTAAGAAAAGCGGTACTATGTATTTCCCAGCATTCACCTAACACAATTATATCAAAATCACTATCCAAGAATTGAAGCAAAACTTCTAATTCAGTAAAATGCAGCTGTAGGCTTCTAATATTTGTTTGTAAAATTTTTAAGTTAACTAAATCGTTATTAATAAAGTTTTTTGTTATTTGTCTATAATCACTAATGTTATCTATAAAAAAATCAGTAATGTGTGGAAGCTCTAATAAGTCAACATTCATAATCAAATTGTTAATGAAATCTTATTTTATAATTACTATATACGTAAGTACTAATGATTAAAATTAAATTGCAGTATTTATATATGTCCAATTACCCCTACCGAAATTATTTATACACAAACAACAAACAAAGTATAGCTTTAAATAGTAAAAAATATCTTTCTAACAAAACAAAATAAAATATATTGAATTCTTTGAATTCCTATAAGAAGTACCTAATATATATAGAAAAAAAAAGATAAGAAAAGTGCTTAAAAGCTTTTGCGCACTATCAAAATAAGTAATACTCTGAAAAAGTTACAAACTCCTTCTATAATATATAATTATAACAACAAAAAGAAAATTGCGATTTAAAAATTCAATTAAGATTGATAAAGATACACAGTGCTTCTAAGCAAAAAGTAAACAATAGACAACGAGAGACGAGGTCGTACGCTGCCCCTAGTGGAAATGAGATTACCTTATCATCAGCAGGTCACTTTCGCATTCTGCTTTATAAATTTGACCATTCATCTTAATAAAAATGTTACCGTCATGTGTCCAAACATTTCGAACCCCAAATTTTTGCCCAGCTGCGTGCAGAAGGTTGAACCGAGGACGAGTGAGGTCCTCTTTAATTAAATACTTCGAGCCTTTCAGTTTGGATTTTACTTGGAAAATACGCTTCCGCTCGTTGTATGATGAAAATTTAATTATCAGCGGATTCTGATTTTTTGGATTCCTAGATTTTATTCTATGACTTCTGTCGATAGCTGAGTTAGGCACTATAACACCAAGTTCATTTTTAAAGAAATTGATTAGTACTTCATCACAGTTTTCATTAGCTGATTCCTTTATCCCGTGGATTCTCAGGTTATTCCTCCGCGAATATTGTTCAAGTTGGTCTAATTTCAGGTCGTACACCTCCAAGGTTTTCTTATGTTTTGCGTTCACTTCTTCAAGGGCGGATATGCGAGCGTTAAAATTTTCAAAGGCTAATGCAGCTTGATCCTTTATAACACTCATAATATTGCCCATTATGGTTTCAGATGTAAGTACCTTTTCCACAATTCTCTGTACGAATATATCATCTCTACCATCAGCGTCCACAGATGTTGACTGGTCAGATGTTGATTGGGGTTTACCACCTCGCAGATTATACTCTTCGCGGCCCATTCTCAAAATACACTTTTTAATTATCAACTATAATTTATTGTAGTAAACTAATAAACACTCATACACTTATTAAATACTGCCAGAAATTACATGCAGCGGAGCAGCGCAACGAACGTCTAGCTTGCGCGACGACACATTGGTACACAAAACTGAAATATGAAGTTTCAATGCCATACCTTTTTCCGTTTTTGATATATTCTGTTCACAGACACACAGACAGACCTATGAAAAAAAAACTTTTTGGGGATCAGGGGACTCTAAAATGTGAAGATCTGTTAAAAACTCAATTTCTAATTTTTGGGGTGAATCCAATACTTTCTTTATTGTAAAAGGAAGTAAAAAACAGAATACAACAAAGTAAGAAAGTTGTTGGCTGCTTAAACTCAATCTGGTGGGACAAACATATATCTCAAAACGTGAAAAAGCATATTGGTAAAAGTCTTGTTGAATCAGTGTTATGTTATGGATGCGAAGTATGGACGATTAATGCAACTAGAAGAAAAATTAATACCGTCGAAATGGACTACCTGCGACGCAGCTCCAGACTGTCGAAATTAGACAGAATTACAAATGAAGAAATTAGGAGGAGAATGAAGGCACAGGATACTGTTATGGACAGAATAGAAAGAAGAGGCTTAAAATGGTTCAAACACCTAATCCGAATGGAGGAGGATAGATGGCCTAGTAGAGTATTTAGATGGATGCCTCCGGGAAGGAAAAAAAGAGGACGACCCAGAAGATCATGGAATGAAGGGATAAGAAAATCTATGGAAACTCTGGATCTAGAAGAGGACGATGCTCATGACAGAATGCGATGGCGTTTGAATACAGGAAGGCAGCTTGCAGCTGTATAAACCTAATTTATATATATATCGAGATATATATATATATCAGGTTAGGTTTTCCGTCAGTTATGACACAAAATGACGCAAATCCTAACCTGCTAACCTCGAATTTAACATTGACGTACAGTGTCACCAACATATTATTCATACGTTGAATTTCCACAGCCCGCTGAGGAACAGTTTTTTCTGGATCTCTCGATATGTCTGTCCAGTAAACATAAAAACACAAGTGACCTTTGATTTCCAAAATTTCATGAGTGTACTTCCAGAATTTATCTTTGTCTAGGAATGTAGTTACAAAAAGTTACTAAAACAAATAGGTTAAGGGTGTGACATTTACTTCCCATCTGTCATAAACGTTGTAATTAACTACTTTTAAGGATATTATACAATTACTGTGTTGCATACTATTGACATTACAAATTCTTTTAAAAATATTAATACATATAAACTGTTGTATTCTGCTTACGTTAGATCAAATCTTGAATACGCAAGCGTAATCTGGAACCCTTGTTATGCAATTCATTGTAATAGAATCGAAAAAATCCAAAGAAAATTTGTAAGAATTACTTGTAAGCGACTGAATATTGACTTACCTAGCTATGGCTGTAGATTGGCGACTGTCGGCTTAGTGACTTTGGAAAATCGTAGGAAGTGTAATGATGTTACTGTTCTTTATAAGATTGTAAATAATATGTTCAACTGTCCGGATTTAATTTCATGTATTACTTTTAATGTGCCTCAGTTCAATACCAGACATTTTCAACTGTTCAAATCGGAATTTGCTAGTACCAATGTTATTTTAAACTCACCGTTTTGGAGAATTATGCGATCTTATAATCAGTATGCTGGGTGTATCGATATTTTCTGCATGTCTTTTCCAAAATTCAAAAATATGCTTATGCAAAATCTTTAAATTTGCTTTGTTTTTTGTTTTCATTACTTATAGTTTTTTATTTTCATATTATTGTACTACTAGTACCACAATGCTGCCGTGCTTGGCTGGAGAGTAGTGTTTCCATTGGTGAACATTGGCTAAGTGCGGCAGAATAATAATATCTTGTAATTCGTGTCAACCTGTAATTGGGTTCTTACCTGTTGGTTGACCATGTGATATTCTTTAAATAAATAAATAAATAGCGTATACTAATACGTATTTTTATTACATTTTAGAGAAATTCAGGTGAGAATTTCTAGAAAATTATTTACTTTGACACTGACAAGGAGAAATATTAATTGTCATTTTTAAATTCACATCTGCCTGTATACAGGTGTGGAAACCTTTTCAAAACAAAATACAGAATCCCTATAACAAAAATTATATGCACACTAGCAACCCAGTGACACAAATGTCTCATTTAAAAAACAAAAAGACCGTTTTTCAAATAGAACGCGTATTAAATAAAAACTGTACCCAGACGTGGAAGGTGTCAAAGTGGTACGCCGCATCGGAACATTCTGGAAGCTGTCAAAGTGGTTGCCTAACCGATCTAGGTTTTAAGGCGCAGAGAGTCGCAGCTCCGTTTGGCTGCTGAAACAGCGTACTGACACTTCCGGTTTTCGAGAAATCACGTGATTTCTCGAAAACCGGAAGTGTCACGTGACTGAAATTCGGTTCCTGACCTGACATGACCATTCCAAACATATAACTTTCATAACTTTTTTCTCTATCTCTTACGGTTTGGCTGCTGAAACAGCGTCCCGGACAGACAAAACAACGTCCCGGACAGACAAGTCTATTAGATAAAGGATGCCAACTTGAAAAAAAAGTTGCTTTATAATATTAAGTGTACAATATCAAATGCTTTAATTAATGTGAAGAGCAAAACATGTTTTCATGTAATTTTGAGTAAATTACTTTTCCTAGTAATTACATAAGATTTACTTAAACATTTGATAAGTTTATTTTTATTATCTTTATAATTTTAAATAAAAATATAATTCAGCATTTTACAAAAATTTAGTACTTATGCCTACTTTGTTACAGGAACATGGCAAAAACATTACAAAAACAATATATTATAGTTATTAAGGTACTAAGGGCATTATGAGTAAAATAAGAGGCCCAAGATTGTTAGTGTACTAACCGAGGGCTTTGGCCCGAGGTGTGTACAACAATCGCGGGCTCTTAGCTCATAATGCCCGTGGTGCCTTCAAGGTTTTATGTCCTACCAATTTTCTTACCTAATTCATATTCATATTCAATTCATATAATTACTATGATATAGTATTTAAGATTGATCTAGTTAGCTGATCTAAGTTAGATTTGTGACATTAGCTAAGCTGTCATTAATTTTCATTGTGATAGTGGTGCATATCCATGGAAACAAATACTGTTAATTTTTCATAATAACCCTAGTGTTCTTATGAAGAAAATAATTGCCCTGGAGCGTTATTTTGTATCTAAGATACCTTAAAATAGAGTCATTATAGTTATTAAGGTACCAAGGGCATTATGAGTAAAATAAGAGCCCAAGATTGTTAGTGTACTAACCGAGGGTTTGGCCCGAGGTGTGTACAACAATCGCGGGCTCTTAGCTAATAATGCCCGTGGTGCCTTCAAGGTTTTATGTCCTACCAATTTTCTTACCTAATTCATATTCATATTCAATTCATATAATTACTATGATACAGTATTTAAGATTGATCTAGTTAGCTGATCTAAGTTAGATTTGTGACATTAGCTGAGCTGTCATTAATTTTCATTGTGACAGTGGTGCATAATACAGTTGTATCCATGGAAACAAATACTGTTAATTTTTCATAATAACCCTAGTGTTCTTATGAAGAAAATAATTGCCCTGGAGCGTTATTTTGTATCTAAGATACCTTAAAATAGAGTCATTAATTTCAATTAATGTACTGGTAGGACATAAATTTCAATTAATGTACTGGTAGGACATAAACATATAAAATTGGAAAATTTACTATGTTGAAGTAAAAAAATGTTTAAAGAAACTTTGTTAGAAGGAAAAATGTAGAGAGATTATACTAGGTGAATGAAAATTTGGCTGCTTCGATGAAATAATAAGGTTGTGGAGATAGATAGCCAAAAAGTTTATTGTAGTAGGTACAAAAATCTGATTGTCCCTTAAGGTCCAAGCGTCATACATGTGAAGGTTGATAAACTATTTGACGTTTCGCCACTTTAGATGGCTTCATCAGAAATTATTGACAAGTAATATAACTTTACAAATTTGTGATTTATGTTGCTGAAGTTTCGGAATAAGTCTTCATAGTGCGCACCTAGGGTGGTGTAGACGAGGTGGTAGAATCCTTGTTGAAATGTTGTATTTATAGTTGAAAGTTTAGAATCGTCTCCTGTCGATTCGTGCATTGTATAATAGGTGAATGAAAATTTGGCTGCTTCGATGAAATAATAAGGTTGTGGAGATAGATAGCCAAAAAGTTTATTGTAGTAGGTACAAAAATCTGATTGTCCCTTAAGGTCCAAGCGTCATACATGTGAAGGTTGATAAACTATTTGACGTTTCGCCACTTTAGATGGCTTCATCAGAAATTATTGACAAGTAATATTACTTTACAAATTTGTGATTTATGTTGCTGAAGTTTCGGAATAAGTCTTCATAGTGAGCACCTAGGGTGGTGTAGACGAGGTGGTAGAATCCTTGTTGAAATGTTGTATTTATAGTTGAAAGTTTAGAATCGTCTCCTGTCGATTCGTGCATTGTATAATAGGTGAATGAAAATTTGGCTGCTTCGATGAAATAATAAGGTTGTGGAGATAGATAGCCAAAAAGTTTATTGTAGTAGGTACAAAAATCTGATTGTCCCTTAAGGTCCAAGCGTCATACATGTGAAGGTTGATAAACTATTTGACGTTTCGCCACTTTAGATGGCTTCATCAGAAATTATTGACAAGTAATATAACTTTACAAATTTGTGATTTATGTTGCTGAAGTTTCGGAATAAGTCTTCATAGTGCGCACCTAGGGTGGTGTAGACGAGGTGGTAGAATCCTTGTTGAAATGTTGTATTTATAGTTGAAAGTTTAGAATCGTCTCCTGTCAATTCGTGCATTGTATAATAGGTGAATGAAAATTTGGCTGCTTCGATGAAATAATAAGGTTGTGGAGATAGATAGCCAAAAAGTTTATTGTAGTAGGTACAAAAATCTGATTGTCCCTTAAGGTCCAAGCGTCATACATGTGAAGGTTGATAAACTATTTGACGTTTCGCCACTTTAGATGGCTTCATCAGAAATTATTGACAAGTAATATAACTTTACAAATTTGTGATTTATGTTGCTGAAGTTTCGGAATAAGTCTTCATAGTGCGCACCTAGGGTGGTGTAGACGAGGTGGTAGAATCCTTGTTGAAATGTTGTATTTATAGTTGAAAGTTTAGAATCGTCTCCTGTCGATTCGTGCATTGTATAATAGGTGAATGAAAATTTGGCTGCTTCGATGAAATAATAAGGTTGTGGAGATAGATAGCCAAAAAGTTTATTGTAGTAGGTACAAAAATCTGATTGTCCCTTAAGGTCCAAGCGTCATACATGTGAAGGTTGATAAACTATTTGACGTTTCGCCACTTTAGATGGCTTCATCAGAAATTATTGACAAGTAATATAACTTTACAAATTTGTGATTTATGTTGCTGAAGTTTCGGAATAAGTCTTCATAGTGCGCACCTAGGGTGGTGTAGACGAGGTGGTAGAATCCTTGTTGAAATGTTGTATTTATAGTTGAAAGTTTAGAATCGTCTCCTGTCGATTCGTGCATTGTATAATAGGTGAATGAAAATTTGGCTGCTTCGATGAAATAATAAGGTTGTGGAGATAGATAGCCAAAAAGTTTATTGTAGTAGGTACAAAAATCTGATTGTCCCTTAAGGTCCAAGCGTCATACATGTGAAGGTTGATAAACTATTTGACGTTTCGCCACTTTAGATGGCTTCATCAGAAATTATTGACAAGTAATATAACTTTACAAATTTGTGATTTATGTTGCTGAAGTTTCGGAATAAGTCTTCATAGTGCGCACCTAGGGTGGTGTAGACGAGGTGGTAGAATCCTTGTTGAAATGTTGTATTTATAGTTGAAAGTTTAGAATCGTCTCCTGTCGATTCGTGCATTGTATAATAGGTGAATGAAAATTTGGCTGCTTCGATGAAATAATAAGGTTGTGGAGATAGATAGCCAAAAAGTTTATTGTAGTAGGTACAAAAATCTGATTGTCCCTTAAGGTCCAAGCGTCATACATGTGAAGGTTGATAAACTATTTGACGTTTCGCCACTTTAGATGGCTTCATCAGAAATTATTGACAAGTAATATAACTTTACAAATTTGTGATTTATGTTGCTGAAGTTTCGGAATAAGTCTTCATAGTGCGCACCTAGGGTGGTGTAGACGAGGTGGTAGAATCCTTGTTGAAATGTTGTATTTATAGTTGAAAGTTTAGAATCGTCTCCTGTCGATTCGTGCATTGTATAATAGGTGAATGAAAATTTGGCTGCTTCGATGAAATAATAAGGTTGTGGAGATAGATAGCCAAAAAGTTTATTGTAGTAGGTACAAAAATCTGATTGTCCCTTAAGGTCCAAGCGTCATACATGTGAAGGTTGATAAACTATTTGACGTTTCGCCACTTTAGATGGCTTCATCAGAAATTATTGACAAGTAATATAACTTTACAAATTTGTGATTTATGTTGCTGAAGTTTTGGAATAAGTCTTCATAGTGCGCACCTAGGGTGGTGTAGACGAGGTGGTAGAATCCTTGTTGAAATGTTGTATTTATAGTTGAAAGTTTAGAATCGTCTCCTGTCGATTCGTGCATTGTATAATAGGTGAATGAAAATTTGGCTGCTTCGATGAAATAATAAGGTTGTGGAGATAGATAGCCAAAAAGTTTATTGTAGTAGGTACAAAAATCTGATTGTCCCTTAAGGTCCAAGCGTCATACATGTGAAGGTTGATAAACTATTTGACGTTTCGCAACTTTAGATGGCTTCATCAGAAATTATTGACAAGTAATATAACTTTACAAATTTGTGATTTATGTTGCTGTGTTTATCAACCTTCACATGTATGACGCTTGGACCTTAAGGGACAATCAGATTTTTGTACCTACTACAATAAACTTTTTGGCTATCTATCTCCACAACCTTATTATTTCATCGAAGCAGCCAAATTTTCATTCACCTATTATACAATGCACGAATCGACAGGAGACGATTCTAAACTTTCAACTATAAATACAACATTTCAACAAGGATTCTACCACCTCGTCTACACCACCCTAGGTGCGCACTATGAAGACTTATTCCGAAACTTCAGCAACATAAATCACAAATTTGTAAAGTTATATTACTTGTCAATAATTTCTGATGAAGCCATCTAAAGTGGCGAAACGTCAAATAGTTTATCAACCTTCACATGTATGACGCTTGGACCTTAAGGGACAATCAGATTTTTGTACCTACTACAATAAACTTTTTGGCTATCTATCTCCACAACCTTATTATTTCATCGAAGCAGCCAAATTTTCATTCACCTATTATACAATGCACGAATCGACAGGAGACGATTCTAAACTTTCAACTATAAATACAACATTTCAACAAGGATTCTACCACCTCGTCTACACCACCCTAGGTGCGCACTATGAAGACTTATTCCGAAACTTCAGCAACATAAATCACAAATTTGTAAAGTTATATTACTTGTCAATAATTTCTGATGAAGCCATCTAAAGTGGCGAAACGTCAAATAGTTTATCAACCTTCACATGTATGACGCTTGGACCTTAAGGGACAATCAGATTTTTGTACCTACTACAATAAACTTTTTGGCTATCTATCTCCACAACCTTATTATTTCATCGAAGCAGCCAAATTTTCATTCACCTATTATACAATGCACGAATCGACAGGAGACGATTCTAAACTTTCAACTATAAATACAACATTTCAACAAGGATTCTACCACCTCGTCTACACCACCCTAGGTGCGCACTATGAAGACTTATTCCGAAACTTCAGCAACATAAATCACAAATTTGTAAAGTTATATTACTTGTCAATAATTTCTGATGAAGCCATCTAAAGTGGCGAAACGTCAAATAGTTTATCAACCTTCACATGTATGACGCTTGGACCTTAAGGGACAATCAGATTTTTGTACCTACTACAATAAACTTTTTGGCTATCTATCTCCACAACCTTATTATTTCATCGAAGCAGCCAAATTTTCATTCACCTATTATACAATGCACGAATCGACAGGAGACGATTCTAAACTTTCAACTATAAATACAACATTTCAACAAGGATTCTACCACCTCGTCTACACCACCCTAGGTGCGCACTATGAAGACTTATTCCGAAACTTCAGCAACATAAATCACAAATTTGTAAAGTTATATTACTTGTCAATAATTTCTGATGAAGCCATCTAAAGTGGCGAAACGTCAAATAGTTTATCAACCTTCACATGTATGACGCTTGGACCTTAAGGGACAATCAGATTTTTGTACCTACTACAATAAACTTTTTGGCTATCTATCTCCACAACCTTATTATTTCATCGAAGCAGCCAAATTTTCATTCACCTATTATACAATGCACGAATCGACAGGAGACGATTCTAAACTTTCAACTATAAATACAACATTTCAACAAGGATTCTACCACCTCGTCTACACCACCCTAGGTGCGCACTATGAAGACTTATTCCGAAACTTCAGCAACATAAATCACAAATTTGTAAAGTTATATTACTTGTCAATAATTTCTGATGAAGCCATCTAAAGTGGCGAAACGTCAAATAGTTTATCAACCTTCACATGTATGACGCTTGGACCTTAAGGGACAATCAGATTTTTGTACCTACTACAATAAACTTTTTGGCTATCTATCTCCACAACCTTATTATTTCATCGAAGCAGCCAAATTTTCATTCACCTATTATACAATGCACGAATCGACAGGAGACGATTCTAAACTTTCAACTATAAATACAACATTTCAACAAGGATTCTACCACCTCGTCTACACCACCCTAGGTGCGCACTATGAAGACTTATTCCGAAACTTCAGCAACATAAATCACAAATTTGTAAAGTTATATTACTTGTCAATAATTTCTGATGAAGCCATCTAAAGTGGCGAAACGTCAAATAGTTTATCAACCTTCACATGTATGACGCTTGGACCTTAAGGGACAATCAGATTTTTGTACCTACTACAATAAACTTTTTGGCTATCTATCTCCACAACCTTATTATTTCATCGAAGCAGCCAAATTTTCATTCACCTATTATACAATGCACGAATCGACAGGAGACGATTCTAAACTTTCAACTATAAATACAACATTTCAACAAGGATTCTACCACCTCGTCTACACCACCCTAGGTGCGCACTATGAAGACTTATTCCGAAACTTCAGCAACATAAATCACAAATTTGTAAAGTTATATTACTTGTCAATAATTTCTGATGAAGCCATCTAAAGTGGCGAAACGTCAAATAGTTTATCAACCTTCACATGTATGACGCTTGGACCTTAAGGGACAATCAGATTTTTGTACCTACTACAATAAACTTTTTGGCTATCTATCTCCACAACCTTATTATTTCATCGAAGCAGCCAAATTTTCATTCACCTATTATACAATGCACGAATCGACAGGAGACGATTCTAAACTTTCAACTATAAATACAACATTTCAACAAGGATTCTACCACCTCGTCTACACCACCCTAGGTGCGCACTATGAAGACTTATTCCGAAACTTCAGCAACATAAATCACAAATTTGTAAAGTTATATTACTTGTCAATAATTTCTGATGAAGCCATCTAAAGTGGCGAAACGTCAAATAGTTTATCAACCTTCACATGTATGACGCTTGGACCTTAAGGGACAATCAGATTTTTGTACCTACTACAATAAACTTTTTGGCTATCTATCTCCACAACCTTATTATTTCATCGAAGCAGCCAAATTTTCATTCACCTATTATACAATGCACGAATCGACAGGAGACGATTCTAAACTTTCAACTATAAATACAACATTTCAACAAGGATTCTACCACCTCGTCTACACCACCCTAGGTGCGCACTATGAAGACTTATTCCGAAACTTCAGCAACATAAATCACAAATTTGTAAAGTTATATTACTTGTCAATAATTTCTGATGAAGCCATCTAAAGTGGCGAAACGTCAAATAGTTTATCAACCTTCACATGTATGACGCTTGGACCTTAAGGGACAATCAGATTTTTGTACCTACTACAATAAACTTTTTGGCTATCTATCTCCACAACCTTATTATTTCATCGAAGCAGCCAAATTTTCATTCACCTATTATACAATGCACGAATCGACAGGAGACGATTCTAAACTTTCAACTATAAATACAACATTTCAACAAGGATTCTACCACCTCGTCTACACCACCCTAGGTGCGCACTATGAAGACTTATTCCGAAACTTCAGCAACATAAATCACAAATTTGTAAAGTTATATTACTTGTCAATAATTTCTGATGAAGCCATCTAAAGTGGCGAAACGTCAAATAGTTTATCAACCTTCACATGTATGACGCTTGGACCTTAAGGGACAATCAGATTTTTGTACCTACTACAATAAACTTTTTGGCTATCTATCTCCACAACCTTATTATTTCATCGAAGCAGCCAAATTTTCATTCACCTATTATACAATGCACGAATCGACAGGAGACGATTCTAAACTTTCAACTATAAATACAACATTTCAACAAGGATTCTACCACCTCGTCTACACCACCCTAGGTGCGCACTATGAAGACTTATTCCGAAACTTCAGCAACATAAATCACAAATTTGTAAAGTTATATTACTTGTCAATAATTTCTGATGAAGCCATCTAAAGTGGCGAAACGTCAAATAGTTTATCAACCTTCACATGTATGACGCTTGGACCTTAAGGGACAATCAGATTTTTGTACCTACTACAATAAACTTTTTGGCTATCTATCTCCACAACCTTATTATTTCATCGAAGCAGCCAAATTTTCATTCACCTATTATACAATGCACGAATCGACAGGAGACGATTCTAAACTTTCAACTATAAATACAACATTTCAACAAGGATTCTACCACCTCGTCTACACCACCCTAGGTGCGCACTATGAAGACTTATTCCGAAACTTCAGCAACATAAATCACAAATTTGTAAAGTTATATTACTTGTCAATAATTTCTGATGAAGCCATCTAAAGTGGCGAAACGTCAAATAGTTTATCAACCTTCACATGTATGACGCTTGGACCTTAAGGGACAATCAGATTTTTGTACCTACTACAATAAACTTTTTGGCTATCTATCTCCACAACCTTATTATTTCATCGAAGCAGCCAAATTTTCATTCACCTATTATACAATGCACGAATCGACAGGAGACGATTCTAAACTTTCAACTATAAATACAACATTTCAACAAGGATTCTACCACCTCGTCTACACCACCCTAGGTGCGCACTATGAAGACTTATTCCGAAACTTCAGCAACATAAATCACAAATTTGTAAAGTTATATTACTTGTCAATAATTTCTGATGAAGCCATCTAAAGTGGCGAAACGTCAAATAGTTTATCAACCTTCACATGTATGACGCTTGGACCTTAAGGGACAATCAGATTTTTGTACCTACTACAATAAACTTTTTGGCTATCTATCTCCACAACCTTATTATTTCATCGAAGCAGCCAAATTTTCATTCACCTATTATACAATGCACGAATCGACAGGAGACGATTCTAAACTTTCAACTATAAATACAACATTTCAACAAGGATTCTACCACCTCGTCTACACCACCCTAGGTGCGCACTATGAAGACTTATTCCGAAACTTCAGCAACATAAATCACAAATTTGTAAAGTTATATTACTTGTCAATAATTTCTGATGAAGCCATCTAAAGTGGCGAAACGTCAAATAGTTTATCAACCTTCACATGTATGACGCTTGGACCTTAAGGGACAATCAGATTTTTGTACCTACTACAATAAACTTTTTGGCTATCTATCTCCACAACCTTATTATTTCATCGAAGCAGCCAAATTTTCATTCACCTATTATACAATGCACGAATCGACAGGAGACGATTCTAAACTTTCAACTATAAATACAACATTTCAACAAGGATTCTACCACCTCGTCTACACCACCCTAGGTGCGCACTATGAAGACTTATTCCGAAACTTCAGCAACATAAATCACAAATTTGTAAAGTTATATTACTTGTCAATAATTTCTGATGAAGCCATCTAAAGTGGCGAAACGTCAAATAGTTTATCAACCTTCACATGTATGACGCTTGGACCTTAAGGGACAATCAGATTTTTGTACCTACTACAATAAACTTTTTGGCTATCTATCTCCACAACCTTATTATTTCATCGAAGCAGCCAAATTTTCATTCACCTATTATACAATGCACGAATCGACAGGAGACGATTCTAAACTTTCAACTATAAATACAACATTTCAACAAGGATTCTACCACCTCGTCTACACCACCCTAGGTGCGCACTATGAAGACTTATTCCGAAACTTCAGCAACATAAATCACAAATTTGTAAAGTTATATTACTTGTCAATAATTTCTGATGAAGCCATCTAAAGTGGCGAAACGTCAAATAGTTTATCAACCTTCACATGTATGACGCTTGGACCTTAAGGGACAATCAGATTTTTGTACCTACTACAATAAACTTTTTGGCTATCTATCTCCACAACCTTATTATTTCATCGAAGCAGCCAAATTTTCATTCACCTATTATACAATGCACGAATCGACAGGAGACGATTCTAAACTTTCAACTATAAATACAACATTTCAACAAGGATTCTACCACCTCGTCTACACCACCCTAGGTGCGCACTATGAAGACTTATTCCGAAACTTCAGCAACATAAATCACAAATTTGTAAAGTTATATTACTTGTCAATAATTTCTGATGAAGCCATCTAAAGTGGCGAAACGTCAAATAGTTTATCAACCTTCACATGTATGACGCTTGGACCTTAAGGGACAATCAGATTTTTGTACCTACTACAATAAACTTTTTGGCTATCTATCTCCACAACCTTATTATTTCATCGAAGCAGCCAAATTTTCATTCACCTATTATACAATGCACGAATCGACAGGAGACGATTCTAAACTTTCAACTATAAATACAACATTTCAACAAGGATTCTACCACCTCGTCTACACCACCCTAGGTGCGCACTATGAAGACTTATTCCGAAACTTCAGCAACATAAATCACAAATTTGTAAAGTTATATTACTTGTCAATAATTTCTGATGAAGCCATCTAAAGTGGCGAAACGTCAAATAGTTTATCAACCTTCACATGTATGACGCTTGGACCTTAAGGGACAATCAGATTTTTGTACCTACTACAATAAACTTTTTGGCTATCTATCTCCACAACCTTATTATTTCATCGAAGCAGCCAAATTTTCATTCACCTATTATACAATGCACGAATCGACAGGAGACGATTCTAAACTTTCAACTATAAATACAACATTTCAACAAGGATTCTACCACCTCGTCTACACCACCCTAGGTGCGCACTATGAAGACTTATTCCGAAACTTCAGCAACATAAATCACAAATTTGTAAAGTTATATTACTTGTCAATAATTTCTGATGAAGCCATCTAAAGTGGCGAAACGTCAAATAGTTTATCAACCTTCACATGTATGACGCTTGGACCTTAAGGGACAATCAGATTTTTGTACCTACTACAATAAACTTTTTGGCTATCTATCTCCACAACCTTATTATTTCATCGAAGCAGCCAAATTTTCATTCACCTATTATACAATGCACGAATCGACAGGAGACGATTCTAAACTTTCAACTATAAATACAACATTTCAACAAGGATTCTACCACCTCGTCTACACCACCCTAGGTGCGCACTATGAAGACTTATTCCGAAACTTCAGCAACATAAATCACAAATTTGTAAAGTTATATTACTTGTCAATAATTTCTGATGAAGCCATCTAAAGTGGCGAAACGTCAAATAGTTTATCAACCTTCACATGTATGACGCTTGGACCTTAAGGGACAATCAGATTTTTGTACCTACTACAATAAACTTTTTGGCTATCTATCTCCACAACCTTATTATTTCATCGAAGCAGCCAAATTTTCATTCACCTATTATACAATGCACGAATCGACAGGAGACGATTCTAAACTTTCAACTATAAATACAACATTTCAACAAGGATTCTACCACCTCGTCTACACCACCCTAGGTGCGCACTATGAAGACTTATTCCGAAACTTCAGCAACATAAATCACAAATTTGTAAAGTTATATTACTTGTCAATAATTTCTGATGAAGCCATCTAAAGTGGCGAAACGTCAAATAGTTTATCAACCTTCACATGTATGACGCTTGGACCTTAAGGGACAATCAGATTTTTGTACCTACTACAATAAACTTTTTGGCTATCTATCTCCACAACCTTATTATTTCATCGAAGCAGCCAAATTTTCATTCACCTATTATACAATGCACGAATCGACAGGAGACGATTCTAAACTTTCAACTATAAATACAACATTTCAACAAGGATTCTACCACCTCGTCTACACCACCCTAGGTGCGCACTATGAAGACTTATTCCGAAACTTCAGCAACATAAATCACAAATTTGTAAAGTTATATTACTTGTCAATAATTTCTGATGAAGCCATCTAAAGTGGCGAAACGTCAAATAGTTTATCAACCTTCACATGTATGACGCTTGGACCTTAAGGGACAATCAGATTTTTGTACCTACTACAATAAACTTTTTGGCTATCTATCTCCACAACCTTATTATTTCATCGAAGCAGCCAAATTTTCATTCACCTATTATACAATGCACGAATCGACAGGAGACGATTCTAAACTTTCAACTATAAATACAACATTTCAACAAGGATTCTACCACCTCGTCTACACCACCCTAGGTGCGCACTATGAAGACTTATTCCGAAACTTCAGCAACATAAATCACAAATTTGTAAAGTTATATTACTTGTCAATAATTTCTGATGAAGCCATCTAAAGTGGCGAAACGTCAAATAGTTTATCAACCTTCACATGTATGACGCTTGGACCTTAAGGGACAATCAGATTTTTGTACCTACTACAATAAACTTTTTGGCTATCTATCTCCACAACCTTATTATTTCATCGAAGCAGCCAAATTTTCATTCACCTATTATACAATGCACGAATCGACAGGAGACGATTCTAAACTTTCAACTATAAATACAACATTTCAACAAGGATTCTACCACCTCGTCTACACCACCCTAGGTGCGCACTATGAAGACTTATTCCGAAACTTCAGCAACATAAATCACAAATTTGTAAAGTTATATTACTTGTCAATAATTTCTGATGAAGCCATCTAAAGTGGCGAAACGTCAAATAGTTTATCAACCTTCACATGTATGACGCTTGGACCTTAAGGGACAATCAGATTTTTGTACCTACTACAATAAACTTTTTGGCTATCTATCTCCACAACCTTATTATTTCATCGAAGCAGCCAAATTTTCATTCACCTATTATACAATGCACGAATCGACAGGAGACGATTCTAAACTTTCAACTATAAATACAACATTTCAACAAGGATTCTACCACCTCGTCTACACCACCCTAGGTGCGCACTATGAAGACTTATTCCGAAACTTCAGCAACATAAATCACAAATTTGTAAAGTTATATTACTTGTCAATAATTTCTGATGAAGCCATCTAAAGTGGCGAAACGTCAAATAGTTTATCAACCTTCACATGTATGACGCTTGGACCTTAAGGGACAATCAGATTTTTGTACCTACTACAATAAACTTTTTGGCTATCTATCTCCACAACCTTATTATTTCATCGAAGCAGCCAAATTTTCATTCACCTATTATACAATGCACGAATCGACAGGAGACGATTCTAAACTTTCAACTATAAATACAACATTTCAACAAGGATTCTACCACCTCGTCTACACCACCCTAGGTGCGCACTATGAAGACTTATTCCGAAACTTCAGCAACATAAATCACAAATTTGTAAAGTTATATTACTTGTCAATAATTTCTGATGAAGCCATCTAAAGTGGCGAAACGTCAAATAGTTTATCAACCTTCACATGTATGACGCTTGGACCTTAAGGGACAATCAGATTTTTGTACCTACTACAATAAACTTTTTGGCTATCTATCTCCACAACCTTATTATTTCATCGAAGCAGCCAAATTTTCATTCACCTATTATACAATGCACGAATCGACAGGAGACGATTCTAAACTTTCAACTATAAATACAACATTTCAACAAGGATTCTACCACCTCGTCTACACCACCCTAGGTGCGCACTATGAAGACTTATTCCGAAACTTCAGCAACATAAATCACAAATTTGTAAAGTTATATTACTTGTCAATAATTTCTGATGAAGCCATCTAAAGTGGCGAAACGTCAAATAGTTTATCAACCTTCACATGTATGACGCTTGGACCTTAAGGGACAATCAGATTTTTGTACCTACTACAATAAACTTTTTGGCTATCTATCTCCACAACCTTATTATTTCATCGAAGCAGCCAAATTTTCATTCACCTATTATACAATGCACGAATCGACAGGAGACGATTCTAAACTTTCAACTATAAATACAACATTTCAACAAGGATTCTACCACCTCGTCTACACCACCCTAGGTGCGCACTATGAAGACTTATTCCGAAACTTCAGCAACATAAATCACAAATTTGTAAAGTTATATTACTTGTCAATAATTTCTGATGAAGCCATCTAAAGTGGCGAAACGTCAAATAGTTTATCAACCTTCACATGTATGACGCTTGGACCTTAAGGGACAATCAGATTTTTGTACCTACTACAATAAACTTTTTGGCTATCTATCTCCACAACCTTATTATTTCATCGAAGCAGCCAAATTTTCATTCACCTATTATACAATGCACGAATCGACAGGAGACGATTCTAAACTTTCAACTATAAATACAACATTTCAACAAGGATTCTACCACCTCGTCTACACCACCCTAGGTGCGCACTATGAAGACTTATTCCGAAACTTCAGCAACATAAATCACAAATTTGTAAAGTTATATTACTTGTCAATAATTTCTGATGAAGCCATCTAAAGTGGCGAAACGTCAAATAGTTTATCAACCTTCACATGTATGACGCTTGGACCTTAAGGGACAATCAGATTTTTGTACCTACTACAATAAACTTTTTGGCTATCTATCTCCACAACCTTATTATTTCATCGAAGCAGCCAAATTTTCATTCACCTATTATACAATGCACGAATCGACAGGAGACGATTCTAAACTTTCAACTATAAATACAACATTTCAACAAGGATTCTACCACCTCGTCTACACCACCCTAGGTGCGCACTATGAAGACTTATTCCGAAACTTCAGCAACATAAATCACAAATTTGTAAAGTTATATTACTTGTCAATAATTTCTGATGAAGCCATCTAAAGTGGCGAAACGTCAAATAGTTTATCAACCTTCACATGTATGACGCTTGGACCTTAAGGGACAATCAGATTTTTGTACCTACTACAATAAACTTTTTGGCTATCTATCTCCACAACCTTATTATTTCATCGAAGCAGCCAAATTTTCATTCACCTATTATACAATGCACGAATCGACAGGAGACGATTCTAAACTTTCAACTATAAATACAACATTTCAACAAGGATTCTACCACCTCGTCTACACCACCCTAGGTGCGCACTATGAAGACTTATTCCGAAACTTCAGCAACATAAATCACAAATTTGTAAAGTTATATTACTTGTCAATAATTTCTGATGAAGCCATCTAAAGTGGCGAAACGTCAAATAGTTTATCAACCTTCACATGTATGACGCTTGGACCTTAAGGGACAATCAGATTTTTGTACCTACTACAATAAACTTTTTGGCTATCTATCTCCACAACCTTATTATTTCATCGAAGCAGCCAAATTTTCATTCACCTATTATACAATGCACGAATCGACAGGAGACGATTCTAAACTTTCAACTATAAATACAACATTTCAACAAGGATTCTACCACCTCGTCTACACCACCCTAGGTGCGCACTATGAAGACTTATTCCGAAACTTCAGCAACATAAATCACAAATTTGTAAAGTTATATTACTTGTCAATAATTTCTGATGAAGCCATCTAAAGTGGCGAAACGTCAAATAGTTTATCAACCTTCACATGTATGACGCTTGGACCTTAAGGGACAATCAGATTTTTGTACCTACTACAATAAACTTTTTGGCTATCTATCTCCACAACCTTATTATTTCATCGAAGCAGCCAAATTTTCATTCACCTATTATACAATGCACGAATCGACAGGAGACGATTCTAAACTTTCAACTATAAATACAACATTTCAACAAGGATTCTACCACCTCGTCTACACCACCCTAGGTGCGCACTATGAAGACTTATTCCGAAACTTCAGCAACATAAATCACAAATTTGTAAAGTTATATTACTTGTCAATAATTTCTGATGAAGCCATCTAAAGTGGCGAAACGTCAAATAGTTTATCAACCTTCACATGTATGACGCTTGGACCTTAAGGGACAATCAGATTTTTGTACCTACTACAATAAACTTTTTGGCTATCTATCTCCACAACCTTATTATTTCATCGAAGCAGCCAAATTTTCATTCACCTATTATACAATGCACGAATCGACAGGAGACGATTCTAAACTTTCAACTATAAATACAACATTTCAACAAGGATTCTACCACCTCGTCTACACCACCCTAGGTGCGCACTATGAAGACTTATTCCGAAACTTCAGCAACATAAATCACAAATTTGTAAAGTTATATTACTTGTCAATAATTTCTGATGAAGCCATCTAAAGTGGCGAAACGTCAAATAGTTTATCAACCTTCACATGTATGACGCTTGGACCTTAAGGGACAATCAGATTTTTGTACCTACTACAATAAACTTTTTGGCTATCTATCTCCACAACCTTATTATTTCATCGAAGCAGCCAAATTTTCATTCACCTATTATACAATGCACGAATCGACAGGAGACGATTCTAAACTTTCAACTATAAATACAACATTTCAACAAGGATTCTACCACCTCGTCTACACCACCCTAGGTGCGCACTATGAAGACTTATTCCGAAACTTCAGCAACATAAATCACAAATTTGTAAAGTTATATTACTTGTCAATAATTTCTGATGAAGCCATCTAAAGTGGCGAAACGTCAAATAGTTTATCAACCTTCACATGTATGACGCTTGGACCTTAAGGGACAATCAGATTTTTGTACCTACTACAATAAACTTTTTGGCTATCTATCTCCACAACCTGAGAGATTATACGATGTAAACAGTTCATTTTTAAAATTGTTAAATTTGAATTAGAACTAAACTATTTATGCCTATTATTATATGTAACGATTTTAATAGAATCAGTTTGTCAAGGTATCAGAAAGTGTTGTTTCAACAGAATTCCTAAAACTACTTTAATGGAAGAATAGCCACCACCTTTTTCCTTGGCATTCCAAAAGTCTGTGGTGCTGAGTTTGACGTTTGACGTGTCGTATTCAAAAGACTTATCAAGATGTAAATGTAACTTTATGAACGAGCATGAGAATAACAAAGATGAGGATACTAGATAAAAACGATTTCCATTTATAATGATCGTACGTGGTAAAATTTTAAGGTTATTGTGTTTTGCAGCGTATTCTGTTACTGTTGGTTTGCAGGACTTTCCACGTTAATGCTGCTGCAATAACATGCGAATAAGACGCACATTTTTTATAGGTTTCAGTTTAGTGATATGGATTTTAATAATTTACCTAGCTGTTATAAATCGCCAAATAAGTATAACCGACACAAACGAAGAAGTAGACAACCGGCTGCAGAAACTCGAGGATGGCATCGCCGAGCAGTTCAAATTAAATAAATACGTCATCAACAACCTCCACACGGTTATAGAGGCTAAGAAACACGATGCCATTGTTGAGAATGAAATAGAGGTGCCCACCAAGAGGGAGTTCAAGGGAACCATAATTCCTGTCCTGGTTCTAGCATGCAACAGAGTTAGCGTTAGTCGATGTCTAGACCAGCTCATACAGTACAGACCTAATCCAGACCAGTTCCCTATCATAGTCAGCCAGGTGAGCATTGATTTTTCCCAGTTTTTTTGTTAACACCTTTATCTTCAGTTAGGAACATGCTTAATGAAGAAATTATATTAACCCACGTGCTTGTAATCAACAAATGGCAAGCAAACTACATAGACTGATTTGATAATCTACGTTTAGATAAATCCAATAACAGACGATAAGTTCACGAAATATTTATTGATATAAGATAATATGTGCAGATAAAATTTGATAATACGAATTTCATTCACAGAATATGTATTGAAGTTTGATATTTGCATGAGATAAAATACACTCATGGACAGCAACATTTCATATATTTATTTTTATTTATAGCCCAGGCATAATAGATATCTACCTCAAAAGAAATAATGTAGTTCTGATTTATGGCACAAATGTTCCTTAGAAGCAACTCAAAAGTCCCTGCGCCGGAGGTGCCAGTGTTGTATCGTAGTTAAAAAAGCATCTTTTGTTCTGATAGAGTATCTTTTCTGTTTTGAACACGGCAAGACATCATTAAGAAAAGTTATTCAGAATATAAAATTATGACGCCGTGTAAAATTTCAGAAATATCGAATGACATGAAACCGTTGGGCCAATATTTCTGAAATTTTGCAGCGGGATAAAATTTTACATCTTGAATAACTTGTTCTTCTTAACATAAACATTTCTGATTTTTTTTAATTCGATTCCACATATTAGCAGTCGTGGGAAGCCAAATATTATATGCATACCCAAGCAATGGTCTAACAAGAGTGTTATATATTTTAATGATTATTGCTATTCTGAATTTTTTTATCTTTTGCATAACAAAACCTAAAGCCTTGTATGCCTTATTAGTGATATAATATAATGATTAGTAAATTTTAAATTAGAAAGATACATCTAGGTCCTTTATTTCAGATTTTCTCGCTATTTTAATGTCATCTATACTGTAATCTTCAATATTGTGATTAAGTTTATGCGTGTATGTAACTACTACACATTATTTGACATTTTCTTTGCTTTAAATCATTGAATCACAGAATTCAAATCTTATTGTAAAAGCATCTGCATAGAGCAATCCTGTTGAGTTAGTCAGACACTCGAACAAATCATTAATAAATAGGACATAGAGAAACGGCCCAAGTCTGCTACCTTGAGGGACTCCTAAGGTAGCTACATAGGGTGTTCGAAAAATAGGGGGCTATATTTAGGGTATAATAACACTCAATAAGGTGACAAAAAAGTTTCTATAAACATAGATCTGGATATGAGTCGTAAGGGAGCTACAGCTCCAAGAAGAGCAAAGGGAATGACGCGTTGTTATGAGTAAATTGTAGGGATGTCGTACCCGGTCTAAAATCAAACCCGGGTACCCGAAAGCAGTACCCGGGTACCCGAAATATATATCAAAAATGTTAGTGTACATCTGAACATCTGAAGTAACTACAAATTGCTTTCTTTTACGCCGCGAGTTTTAAATTGAACTAAATTGAAATAGTACCTACTCGCCAATTCAAACTGCAAGTCGTCTGTTATTCATAAGTATTTTCACACTTCCAAGTGTTATCAAATTCAAGTACGTGACTTTTGTCCGAAATTGGTAGCAGCATCAATCAACATCACACAGAGGATGTTTATGTTACTTCATCCCATACTGACGCAATTTAATGGTACTATTGACGGGTTGAATATTTCCGTGAAGCGGATTTATTGCCTTCCTTATATGAAAAAAAAAACGTTATGTGGTATGGGATCACCCCATCCCATCCTTGTTATTACTGCATGGTTATGTTTTTCTAGCGCTTATTGCTATTATTTTTATCATCTTCTCCGAAAAAGGCTGACTTCTTGGCAGTTACATAATTTACTAGTCGGGTACCCGGGTCCTGAAACTATACCCGGGTCGACTATTACCCGGGTCGACCCGGGTACCCGGGTACCCGCCGACATCCCTAGTAAATTGCGCTCCTACAGTAGCAGATTTTAATCTTTAGGTTCGCATAACAATTTTTCTCAAGGTCA
The DNA here is from genome assembly GCA_940337035.1 of Agriotes lineatus. Taxonomy (NCBI): domain Eukaryota; kingdom Metazoa; phylum Arthropoda; class Insecta; order Coleoptera; family Elateridae; genus Agriotes; species Agriotes lineatus. Next base: position 84,605 of record CALNHX010002371.1, on the reverse strand, counting down.
TCTAATTTAGCATAAAAAGTAGCGTAGATATGCCAAATTACACCAAATTTGCTGTATCTCTACTACTAGTTTTTTATTATTCTTAGAGCTGTACTCCCTTAAAACGTATTTTCGGGCGTATGTTTATAGGAATTTGTTTATCGTCTTATTGAGTATTACTAGCCACCCCAATATGGCTTCCTATTTTTCGAACATTTTGTGTAGTGCTCAGACGTAGCCTTTCTCACCTTAACTATCTGTGATTTTTATTTTAAATATGATTTTATCAGTTTGTAGGCATAAAAGGAAAAACCAAAGTCCACCAATTTTTTAAGAAGTAACCATTATACAGAGTGACTCATAAGTATGACCATTAAATTTAGGGGTAGTTAGATATCGAATAGAAAAGCTTTGTAAAATAAGCTATACATCAAAAACTAATAATAATAACACGACATCGGCAGCCACTGGAATGAACTTCTATCAACAAAGTTCGCACAGGTGGCTGATATGGGTATTTTAATCACGTTTGGTGCATTAGATTAATGTAGTCTTATTAATTTAGCCATTGGTTCTCAAAGTCTGTGATTTTTTTTTGTAAGCAATTAATTTTTAGTGCAAAGCACTTCTACTAAGGTCAGTTTGTTATGCATTTATTAGAAAATTATATTTTAGATAAAAGTCCCTGCATCTTTTCAAACGCAAAATGCACTTGCCAAACTTTAAATATCTCCTTTCGTATAAGGCGGAGGTTTGAAAATATGAAAATGGCTCAAGAATGACCAAAACCCTTCAGTTAATCACATGCTCATTTTAATGTGATTTAATCAACATACCATACCATTACCATGTTTACATCAATGTTACCAAATTGCATAAAAGTTTATTATTAAAGACTGGAATATCTCGATACTGAAAAGCTGTACACCGGTCCTGTTTGCATTTTTGGGTTCAGTTTAACACCTTTTTTAACCACCTTCCCCATGGGGAAGGAATTTTTAAATATCTTTTATAATTACTATTATTTTTGAAAGGGAGAACACTATGTTTGTTATTGTCTAAACGGCATAAAAAATTATTCAAAATAAGACATTGTTTTTGAACATTTTATTCTTTGTAACTCTTCTTTTTAAATTATTGTTGATTGTATTAAATTCAATTAAACTCATACCTACAAGGGCAGGATGATAATAATTGGTTAGCCTAATGATGAAAGAGCGGTTTTATGTTTTTTTAATTATTACTATTTTTCAATATAGCTTCCTGAACGTTCAATACATTTTGTCCAGCAAATTTTTAATATACATTTGTATATATTGTAGTGACAACAATGCACCACATTAAACAGCTAATATGTATGTAATAGCTTTACTTTTAGATAGCCCTTATTTAATTTTCAAATCAATTACGTATTTTGAATAATTATTTTAACTGAGTACTCTTATCAGGGTGGTTCGCCAATCTAGTGATCTGTTAATTGAATTTTCAATTGTATTTTAAAAATCTTTGACTACTAAATGACATTTAATGTCAACTTGACTTCTACACCTTTTCAAACCAGGTATTGACAAATTATACTTTACATTGACACACATATCAATCAATTCACCTACGTAAGTACTGTATTCAGTTTATTTTTACACTTTCTTTTACTGATTGTTATTCAAAATGCTTTTATAAATTCTTTACACAAACCTTAAAACTTCTCCAGCTTTCACTGCAAGAATCGTAACAACGTCCAATGTCGATAGTCTGCAACACCTACCGCTTACTCCCCAAATAGTGACAACTATGATGGTCTGTCAACCCTCGAACTGCATCTATCCTGTCAATAACTCCTACTATTCCCAGAATCCAGTCCTGCTCCCTTACAAACGTCACCGTCACACCAATCGACTCCCGGTAGTTTCAGTATTATGATTAAAGCTGATAATTATATGCACTAAAATGTAGGAAAATATGTGCATATATATATGCATACATTTTGTTGACTATATGCACCCAAAGTTACAATATATGCACATAATATGCTCTAATTGTTTTGTAAATAAGTTGGAGTATCCTAAATAATGTAAAAATTTTAATTATTTTGTATGAGTATATTTATTTCTCTAATTTTTATTCAAAAACTTCATTCATTTTAACGTTTTTGATCTCCCATAACCCCACCAGAGTATGATTCACCCAACACTCGAAATCCGACTCTTGAAATGGTTTCTATGATGGCTGATTCCTTATGCATTGCTACTATGGAAAAAAGTAGGGGTTGCCAGCAGGTTATGTTTATATAGTCATAGTAATTTACGATACAAGTTACGTTATCAAGCTTTTTACATTACGAGAGAATAGTTTGAATGAACGAGCGACGTTAGGAGCGAGTTCTTTAAAATTCTTGAGTAATGTAGAAAGCAGATAAGGTTACGTATATCGTAACATAGTTTATTTTATCCTAAAATACTAATCTTTTAAAAAAATTGGAAAAATGGTTATTAATGACACTGACAACAGCGAGTGGTGGTATCACTAGTAAGAGAAAAACTCAATACTGTATTGTTGATAGCACTGTCAGGTTATGTTAAATTTGAGATTTTCAGGTTAAGTTTTGCGTCAATTTTGTCAATTAACAAACAAAACCTAACCTACTAACATTGAATTTGACATAGACTGACAATACACTTCAGTGCTGTCAACATGTGATTAAATGCTAATAAAGTATCGTTATGTTATTTTTCTTAACAACACTAGTGCTGTTAAATGCATCTTAACACAACTTGTTGCTAAGGAGTTATTGTCATAATAACATAATAGGATAAAATAAAATATTTTAACGGACTTCCCCTTTCTTCTGCTTATTTCGATAAACGCACTGCACTTCAGTGGCAGAAAGTGAAAGTATATATCTCAATTGCACACAAAAATGTTATTAACAAATTTAATGAAATAGTAAATTTTACAAAAAAGGCTTAAAAAAGTTCATATATTACAAATTATTGCTAAATGTAACCAAATATGCAAAATCCAGAACATATGCTCAAAAATGTATAAATATGCAAAATATGCGAAATGAAACTTGGCTTAAACGATTTGTTGCATATCAGTTATAGAAAATATGCATTTGCCATAAAATATCAGCTTTAATTATGATGATCCAAATCTAACCTTGTTTATTTTGTAAGCATCTTCAATAATATCTTGTATGTATCAATAAATCCAAATCTCTTCAAATAATGTAACCTTCTGTATTATTTATTTCCAATTCACTGTATTTGTACAATCTCTTCACCGATTGTATGTCTGTATTAGTTCCAATTTACACTTTCGCCCATCACACCATGCATATTTGTTGCCAACCCCTTTTAATTTGCATTTACCAGAGAATGATACAAATTAATGCATTAATTTCCCATTTTTTTATTTACCAAAATTCGTTTTTTTAAAAATACATGTACATTTTTCATGAGTTGTTTCAGTAACTAACTAAACAAAATTTTTCATTCCTGTTAGATACAATTCTTATTGCACACTTATTTATTTTAAATATTCTATTATTACATGCTATTAATTCTTATCATTCTAACAAATACATTTGCCAATTATTGTAACCTTGGCTTGAACTTTATTAAAATTAAACTCAACCATCAAATTTGTATACTCAAATGTTATTTCATTATCAAATTACCTCACTCATTGTCTCAATTAAATTTCATTATTCATTTCAAAATTAACACCCAAATCTATCCAAACACTTCAAGATTTGATTGTAGTAATCTTACAAATTTATTAGTTTTATATTTTTTATCTTTCCACCACCTTTAGTGTATCACAACAATATACAGGGTGTTTAAAAATCACACAGAACAAATATAAGGGCGTTATTGTGCATAAAAAAATAAGCAAAAAACTCTAATGAACATGTATCCTAAAATTGTTCATTTCAAGGACATCCTTGATCAAAGACTTAAAGATAGCAATTCGTTTTTTAAACCTTTAAGATTGAGTAGGCTGGTGTTTTGTTTCAACATTTTTTTTGTTAACATACAATATGTGAGCGTTGTTCTATAGTAAAAAGTAGAAAAATAATAAGCGTTCCAAAATAAATGATTTCAGGTTTATCTTTGTGTTATTCTGATTTGAATATGTTTCTATTACTGATATGCCATAAATACTTTGTACATACAGATGGTTAAATAAATAAATCTAAATTTATATCGTTTTTCCTTTCTTTTTTTTTTAATAAAATTTATAGTAACTGTTCAAGTAATCTCTTTCTTCTGAGTCACAATTCTGGCAGTTATAAGTAAAACAAACGAAAACAACACATCAGCCTACTAAATCTAAACATTTTCAAACGAATTACCATCTTTAATTTTTTGATCAAGGTGTCTTTGAAATGAAGAATTTTAGGACATATGTTTATTAGAGTTTTTTCTTTATTTTGGCTGCAGAATAACGCTCTCACATTTTTTCTATGCAATTTTGAAACACCTTGTATATGTGTTTAAAATATGTGGAGGCTAACCAATTATCATCCCGCCCTCCTATTTTATGTTTTTCCATTAATCTGAATAGCATTTTAAAACTGCCTATTAAATGTAAAAAGTAATGTGAATAATATTTTATAAGTGTATGCCGTGAAACTTGATTCATGTTTAATGTTTTGGCAAAAATTATTTAAAATATTATGGTATCTGATGGTTACGCAGTGTTGATGTGTTGGAATTGTTTTGTTATTCTTTCCTTAGTCATTCTGGCATGTGCAAACCAATTTAGTTGTTTCTTGTCTAGTTTGTTCGTTGTTGGTTCTTATTTTAAATTGTTATAGATTTCTTCATTTCTATAATGGCAAGTTTCTGTTTGTGTTAGTAGCGTTGACCAAATTTCTGTGGCCTAAAGTATTGTTCGAATTACTATTTTGTTATACAGTAGACGTTCGATAATGTGAACTAATTCAAACCAAGTGTGTTCACATTGTCGAAATGTTTACATTAGCGAGCGTGATTTTATTAATAAACACATTATTAAAAGAAACGTTCAATAACACAATAAAAAAACAAAACATATTATAACAGCGATAAGTAATACACATTTTTAATGAGAAGAAAAATAAGCTGCTATTTTATTCTGCATAAATTAGCGCCTATGTTCAACAATGACCAGAATGAAATGCCATAAACACCCATCCGATTGACTCAGTTGTGTCGCAGAGGGGAATCCCCTACATCAATCGGCGATTAACCCTGGCCTCAAAATCAAACAAAATGGCGGCTACAAAATGGCGTTGAAAGTTATTTTTTTAATTTTATTTTTGTTATTTTTATTAGATGTCTAAGGGCTTTTGGGGTCGCTGATTACGAATTTGACATTAAAACTCAACTAAAACAGCGGATCCAAAATGGCCGAAAGGGGTAAATTTTTTTAATTCGGTTATTATTTCTTAATTAAAAACATTTATAACTTTTATTTACTTAAACAATTGCGTGACATTTCATAACATAAGGTTTCTGGGTTCACAGGCTACGAATCTGGCCTTAAAATTGGTCTAAAAAAATGGCGTCTACAAAATGGCGTCAAAGGTCTAATTTTTAATTTTCTTTTTTTTATTTTATTAGATGTGTGGGTGTTATTGGGTCGCTGATTACGAATTTAACATTACAACTCAACTAAACTAAAAAATGGCGGATCCAAAATGGCGGAAAAGCGTAATTTTTTTATTCGGATTTTATGTCGTATACCTATACGGGTTTTTGGGTCGCTGATCTCAAATTTTATGCTAAAATTTATCAAAAATGGAAAATAACGTCTTTAAAGTGGCAAAATAGGCTCATTTTTAAATTTCGTGCGTTGTCTCATATCTAGGGGCTTTGGACATAGCATTAAAAGGTTAATTTTTATTCTGTATGATTATTATTATTATTTAATAAACATATAAATACATATAAATTCGAACTCCTAAAGGTGTGTTTTCTACGACTTCTTTGTACAATTACCAAAAGATATTACTGAATTAAACGATTTACTATTTGTAACCGACGGAGGAATGTTATTACATAAAAACAAATGGCAACTTGATCAACAGTATGGTGTATATTTAGATAGCTCTATTAATTGTATTGTACATTTTTGGCGATTATCAGATACATGGAATAAAATCTGGTGTGATACACTCACACAACTTCCTTTTACAGTGATCTTATAATTAGTCAAAAATTTAATTTTTAATTTTTAACCATTTGTTAAAAATTTTCAAAAATTACAAATTCTACAAAAACGGTACAAAATCGAGTGTTAGTTGAAGAGACAAATTTTCTCTAGAATTTTAAGGTGAATTCAAAAATGTAATAATATACCGGGTGTTTTATTTAAAATAGGAGTTAATAAAAAAAATAGAAAAAAAAACAAAAGAAACCCACTTTAGAAGTATTCAACTGGAAAATCACCTATCTCACATCAATACACATTAAAAATGTAAGAAAAATGTAAAATTTAAAAAAAATCGTTAGAGCCGTTTTTGAAAAAATCGAAAAAAACTGAAAAATCACAAGAGTAAACACCTACTTCCGGTTATGCGATTTTCTTCAAAAGCTTGCTGTCTCATCTACATAGTACACAAAACTTATATATGAAGTTTCAATGTCATACCTCTTTTCGTTTTTGAGATATTCTGTTCACAGACACACACACAGACAGACAGACAGACACACAGACCAATGAAAAAAAATATGTTTTTTGGGATCAGGGGACTCTAAAACGTGAAGATCTGTTGAAAACTCAATTTCGAATTTTTGGGGTGAATCCAATACTTCCTTTATAGTAGTAAAAGGAAGTAAAAATCTGCTGAAAGAGACCTATGTCTAAAACCGAAAACTGCACCAGTTGATTGATTTGAAAGAGACAGGTTTTTAAAGTTTCTTCAAGAATAATTTCTGGCAAATGTCTCATAAAAGTCGTTTTATTGATTTTTTAAAAGAAACTTTAGCTATAAGCAATATCCCTGTTCTTAAGCTGAAAGTGATGCTGATCGGTTAATAGTTGCGACAGCTTTCAATGCATCAAATGAAAACATAGTTGTAGTATTAAAGAATGTAGACGTTTTAGTTATATTAACAGCTTTAGCGTCTCCTGGTAAAGATATATATTTTGTAAAACCTGCCAAAAATAAAGAAAATAAAAAAATATCTTCCTCTATAAGCCTGCAATTTGCATATCCCAATTGTAGTAAGCATTAGGGATGTTCGACACACCAAAAAGTACCGGTACTTCAAAATATCGGATCAAACTGCACATCCCTAGTGAGCATGTTCTCTCTGTACATGCTTTAACTGGATATGACACAACTTCAGCATGTTTTAACAGAGGAAAAAATAAATTTGCCAAAATATTTGAAAATAGCAGTGATTTACAAGAGGCTGCAAAAATTTATATAAAAAAATTCTGGTATAAAATGTATGCTTCCAATGTATGGTGCAAAGAAAAGTAACTGCTTAAACTCTTACAGATATGTTTAATTGATTGAACTTTGTTATTATTTATATATTTTTTCAATAAAAACATCGAATTTCAGGTTTGACTCTTTTATTCAGGCGTTAATTTAGCATGATTGTGTCCTACGATGGATGCAGCAGAACAACATTTAAAGTGCGTGTATTTTCAAACAGAGTTGTGGCTGGGAAACCAAAATATTTCAACGGAAGATTGGGGTTGAAAATGTGAGGCAGGAAAGTGTTTTCCAATCCTAATGACACAAGAACCAGCTCCACAAAACAACTTCAAAATTATTTTTTGCAACTGCAAAAACTGGTTGAGGCCTAGCTTGTGGGTGTAGGAAAAGTGGCCTTTAGTGCTCGACGCCTTGTGTTGAATGTGGGGGAAATAGTTGCTTTAATTCACGACCGGCAGTGTCAATGGAAGAAGTAGTGGAAGAAAAAATTAAAGCTAAATAATTGTTTTCTTGCTTTTAAGTGTATCTTGGTTAATTTTAATAAATCCATTAAAATATAGTATCTTTAATACTCATTTGACTCTTCTATAATTTGTTTTCACCATTTTTCAGACACCGTTTTCCATTTTTGATAAATTTCAACATAAAATTTGGGATCAGCCACTCAAAAAACCCCTAGGAATAAAAGAAATCAAATCCGAATTTAAAAAAATGTACCCCCTTTCGGCCATTTTCAATCCGCCATTTTTTATTTTAGTTTGAGTTTTAATGTCAAATTCTTAATCAGCGACCCCAAAAACTTACAGACATCTAATAAAAATAATAACAAAAGAAAATTAAAAATTAGACATTCGACGCCATTTTGTAGACACATTGTTTTTTTAGACAAACTTTGAGGCCAGGTTCGTAATCTGCAAACCTAGAAACCTTATGTTATCAAATGTCAGGCAATTGTTTAAGTAAATAAAAGAGTTGTAAATGTTTTTATTAAGAAATAAAATCTGAATTAAAAAAATTTACTCCTTTTGGCCATTTTGGATTCGCCATTTTTTATTTAGTTGAGTTTTAATGTAAAATTCGTAATCAGTGACCCCAACAACCCTCAGACATCTAATAGAACGCCATCTTGTAGCCGCCATTTTGTTTTTAGACCGATTTTAAGGCCAAATTTGTAATCTGCGACCCCAAAAACCTTATGTTATTAAATTTCAGGCAATTGTTTAAATAAATAGAAGAGTTATAAATTTTAATGAAGAGTATATTAAAAAACATTTATTTGTTAATAACAATTGAAAAAATAAAAAGCACACCTTCTCACCTATGGGGAACTTTTCTATAAACTTTTTCCGAAATAATAAAAAAAAAAATCTAAATCGGTTTTGAGTCAATGAAGTTAGAACTTTGACGAATTTTTAGCGTTTAGAAAATGGACTATAGTGTTACCTAGGTAGATATTTATCCATCAGTTTTCTTTGTATTTGTGCCTATACCAACTTGAAGATTTTATTTAGTTTTATATTTTTAGTTAATAATTTGTTAGATATGTTAGTTATACAATGTGTTAAATGTTACGCATTTACTATATTTCTGTTGGTTATAACAGGATGTTTTTATTTTTTGTTAAACGTTTACTTGGTATACTAGAATACTAGAATTATGAATATACAATTCGTTAAGTATATAAATTTTTTTACAAGGGGGGCCATTTTTATATTTGCTTAGGAGCCCAAGGTGCTCTTGCACCGCCACTGACTCATTGACTTGATTTACTGTCACTAACCTGTTTTTTCATCATAAAAGGATATGAGAATAGTACAAATTTATGAATGAGCAAATTACAATTTAAAAAACTATTTCAGGACTGCAACCACCAAGAAACAACCGATGTAATAAACAGATATGGTTCTCAAGTGCTTCTAATCCAGCAGCCAGATCAGTCCGATATTGAGGTTCCTCCGAAAGAGAAAAAGTTCAAGGGCTATTTCAAAATAGCCCGCCACTATGGCTGGGCTTTAAACCAAACGTTTTTCAATTTTAACTTTGAAACTGTAATCATAGTAGAAGGTACGGAACAGTGTGTTCATAGATCGTAGCAGCAAACAATTTACAATTTTGCAGATGATCTAGACGTAGCTCCCGACTTTTTTGAGTACTTCTTGGGCACATACCCGCTTTTAGTCAAAGACCCCTTCCTATGGTGCATTTCTGCCTGGAACGACAATGGAAAGCTGGGCTTGGTGGACGAAAAGAAGCCTGAGCTGTTGTACCGCACAGACTTCTTCCCTGGCTTAGGGTGGATGCTTTCCAAAACGTTGTGGATTGAGCTGTGCAATAAGTGGCCTAGAGCGTACGTTTCTAGAAGTTGTAGATGTTTGTAAGTTACTTTCGTCTTGCAGTTACTGGGACGACTGGATCCGCCAGCCTGAGCAACGCAAAAACAGGGCGTGCATACGGCCGGAGATATCAAGGACGAGGACGTTTGGAAAGATCGGGGTCTCAAAGTACGGTTTTAATTTGTTTTTAGGTTTTGAGCAGAATTGTCTGGAGGCTGGATCAGGTTTCTGTTACTTGCACTGGTTCTTTGTCCCTAATATTTAAGCACAGAAATGAGACTGCTTTCCTGTTTTAAGACAGCTTAGTCAATGTCACTTAAAGGGACGATAATTAGATAACTACTCAAAGTGCAGCCTCACACTTCAATATTTAGGCTTGGAAAGGTAGTATCGATGTAAATTAATCAAACAGTCAATGTCGATTGATTTTATTATAAAAATGTCTATTTATACAAAATATAACTGCTTACTACCATTCAAAGTACAAAGTATAGTTTACTGGAACGATCTAATATTTCATAATAATCTGTCAGCATTAAGCAGTATCGTTTCCTGCTTTATCTGCAAGTACGGACGCTGAACTCTGATACTAGGTCGTGCATTAATGTAATATGCTTGCGCCCGCAAATGGCCTTTAAACTAGCTGATTATAATAGCAGAATTGCATTTAAAACTTATGAACTATATTTCGTAAATTTTGAATTGAAATTTATATCTGTTTAATCCAAAATTAAACAGGTTTTGTTCAATACGTTCTGTTGCAGTGGCCTCTTCTTTGAGAAACACCTGAAGTTTATTAAGCTGAATGAAGCGTTTGTGCCTTTCACTAAAATGAATTTAAGTTACTTAATGAAGGTACGTTTAGAATAGCAACGTCTGTGCATTTAAAATAGAAGTTTTATTTTTTCAGGATATTTATGATAGTGAGTTTATTAGAACTGTGTACCAAAGTGCTGTAGTGAGTTACCAAGAACTAAAAGATGATAAAGTAGTGTATGATGGAGCTGTTAGAATAATATACCATACTAAGGATTCATATAAACGCACTGCCAAATTGTTGGGTTTGATGGATGATTTCAGGGTAACTATATTTATGATTGTAAATTTCTATACTGTGGCATTAATATGAAAAATTAATTGAAGTGAAATTCTTTGAAATAATACATTTTTTACATTTTATCTATTCCGATGAGGTTATAGAGAAGAACAGTTGAATGAAAACGTTTGAGTTTAGATTTCATACTTGGAAGATAGTTTTTGTTTCATTTACACTCGTTGAAGAAAAACGGAAAATTCTCCAAAAAAATTGAAGGAAATGTTATAAATATTTTTTATCTAGTAGGACTCCAGGATTAAAATATTATATAATTTCTACCTTCTATTATTTTTCAGATACAACATAAAACTAATTTTTTTTCGTGGAAATCATGGCTAGTCGTGACTCTTGAATAGCTTGTTTTTTTAACAAATTTCAACCATGTACATGTGTTCTGTATTTTTAACACAGTAAAAGTAGGCCATAATATTGAAGACGTTTCAAGTGATTTATCTATTTTAAACAAAATATCTTGGGTACTTCAAAAGCAATAAGAAATTGATATCTCTAACAGTTGGGAAAATATCGTACGATACAATAAATTGCTTTTGTGTTTATTCCTATTATTATAAGGTTCTTCTTTCGCTTGTCGTTCTCCATATGTTTATAGTTGTTTTCTATCCCGTCTAATCACTCTAATTTTTTATTTAGCTCTTCTAATTCCTTTTTTATTTCGAAGTTTTCCTGTTTTAGCTCTCCTGCTTCCCTGTGATATGCACGCTGCTCTTGTTTCAATTCTCTTATCTCTTCTGTCATCCTGTGCATTCCCTCTTGATACTCCTTTTGTTCTCGTTGCAGGTCCTTAATATCCTTCATAATTTCCCTCATCATGTTGACCATTTCCCTATTGTCACCATTATCTTTTCCATGCTTCCCGGTCTTACTCACTTTCTCTGGTTTTCTTGTTAGTTTTTTTGTTCTTCATGAATGTATTTACTAGCTCCTCCTCCATCTTCCTTTTCCTCTCATCCCAAAAACAAAAAGGGGTGACGAATTGCAAAACAAAGTACAGCACTTCCTTAAAGAAAACCTTAAAAGTTGAAGTAAAAATTGAAGAAGCAAAAATAGTAAATGACAAACACGTCGGATAAAATTGAAGTGATGAAGAACAAAAGCCTACTAAAAAATACGGAAGATCAAAGAAGTGTTTATATAAATAGCGACCTAACATTTAAGAAGAGGGAAATTTAAAGCAAAATTAGAAAGTTGGTAACAGAAGAAATAAAAGCAGGAAAAACAGCAAAAGTTGGCTACCAGAGACTAATTACTAATTGACAAGTTTGGATATGGAACGAGTAAGAAGAGAGTGAGGCTGGAGGAAAAGACTAGCTAAAGGGTGAGGCTGGATGGATCGAATGAACGAACAAGGCAATGAAAAGGACAAGAAAACCGGTATGCCCAATGGACAGGAAAAGGGAAAACATAACATATGGAATGAAGCAATAAGTAAGGAAGCACATGCAGAGGAACAAAAAGACCAAATACTAATTGCGACTTGAACATGAGAGGAATTTTTAAGGAAGGGGCTCTGAAGAACTTATCGAGCGAAAGAAAAAGATATAAAATTGATGTTATCGCACTACAAGAGACCAAGCAGAAAGGGAGTGAAATAATGTAGATGGGAGACTACGTACTATTCAAAAGTAATGGAGATAATAGAATGTTGGAGAGAGGGTTTCTAATAGCGAATAGAATTAAACATACAGTAATAAGTTTTAGACCAGTAAATGAAAGGATGTGTATTATAAGGTTAAGAGGCAAGTACAAAAATATAACAATAATAAATGTACATGCGCCGATGGAAGACAGTGAAGAAGAAGAGAAAGAGCAATACTATGAAATGCTAGAAGACAAATATGAAAAAGTAGTGAATTATGATCTAAAAATAATTATAGGAGACTTCAATGCGAAGGTGGGAAGAGAAGAAAAATACAAGCCAGTGATAGGTAGCTATAGTAAACATGACATTAGTAACGAGAACGGGGAATTATTAATTGAATTCGCACCCAGAAGAGGACTTACAAATAAGAAGCACTTGCTTTGTCCACAAGGAAATTCATAAAGGGACATGGGTAAGCGCCAAACAGAAGAACTATTAATCAAATTGATCATGTATTAATCGAGAGAAAAAACTAGCAAAACAAATCATAGACGTAAGAAGCTACAGGGGTGCTGAGGCAGACACGGACCACTATTTGGTAAGGGCAAAGGTCAGGCAAGAGATATCAACGGTAGCTAAATATAAATATGAAAGAAGGAAATTATATGCCATACTTGTGCAACGCGCGTGGAAAAGCGGCGAAGACCAGAAGAGTCGTGCATACGCGCACTTGAGAGCCGTTTCTGTCGACAAACGGGTTGGTGTTAACTGAATATTTTGTTGAATTATTTGCGTTCGGTAGGCAGTAATCAAGGTAATTAATAAATAAAATGTATAGCTCGGACGAAGATACTTTAATTGTCTCTTTGTTGTGCGAAGAAGCTGAAAACTGGGAAAAAAAAGAAAAAAGCTGTGAGTTCATACAATTTGTAAAAAAAGAAAGGCAGTGGGCGAGTATCATACATTATTCTTCCAAGAGAGAAGTACCATTTATTGCATTTTAAAGTTTCCTGTTAGTAGGAAAAAGTTCCTTAAAAACATAAAATTAGTTAAAATACAACATTTCAAGTTTCAATTTAGATTGTAATGGTTGTATGTTGGTAAGTTTAATTAAGATAACGTGTTATTTTGAATTTAATGTAGATAATCATAATTTAATCTTGTCGATCAAAGTTTGTTGTTTTGTCATTGTATTGTTATTGAACTGTCAAAGGTCATTAAGTTGACTTTCTTAATTGATTGAAATTTTGTTTTTAAACCAAAAAAATGCAATAAATGGTACTTCTCTTGTTATCTTAATTTATGGATGTTCTGTGCATTTAATCTTAGATTTTCTGATGGTAAACTTATTTATTTAACAAGCAGAACTTTTTATAAAGAATGACTTTTTGTCGTAAAATCAATAATACATTTTTTTTCCTCTTGTCAACTCCATCCGGGGGCACGCTGTATATATTGTAGTGGAATGGCAGCACCACGTTGGGCGACCATAAATTTTGGAATGGTTGCGTGGCTTATTGTATTTTTACAGTTAGTTGCTTCATAATTATGTAAAAGCTTATAACGTTGAGACGCCTTTTATTTAATTAAGTAATATTACCTCTTTGTATTTTCTTTTAAATTGATTGATTTAAGTTGAAATTAATGTTTTATTCTGTTTAATAAATGTATTGCATTTGAGACTCTAACAGGGGTGGTTCGTTAATCTAGTCTGTTCTTTGATATTCTAATTTTATAATGACTTTTAATTACTGCCTGACACTAAATGTCAGTTTGACTTTAAACAACTATCAAACAATAATCAAACCAAAAATGACAAAATATTCTCTCTACTCACAAATCAATGACTCAATTCACTAAAGTAAGTACTGTGTTATATTTATTTCACTCATTTAATTGTTTTTTTATTCAATATTCTTCTATAGACCTAATTAAGACCAACCTGAATTCCTCTTGTTTTCACTGCTAGTCACCTCAAAACACTACTGCTCCCGACGTTCACAGCTCAGCTCATTAACAGACCAGCCTCGACGCTCCTGTAACCGTCCAACAAACTCCAACCTGTTAAAACCCTGGCTGCTTGCAGATATGGTCCCGTTCCTCACACTCTTGTATGCTACTGTCAACCTAACAGCTTCCTGGTAAGTTCCCACTAACAGATGGTACCCAAACTAATCTTCTATTTTCCCCAGCTCCTACTTTGTAGTAATCAACCAAATAGAACAATCCAAATCAATCAGTTACATCAGCAACTCCCATCAAATGATCAACTCGTCCTCCGTACAATAACCAAATCCAGTAATTAATATTTATTCCTTGTATTTGTTAAATAATCCAATTCCATTTAAATATTATTATATTCTTCTTACTTGTATTTGTATTATACCCAATTATTCATATAAATACAGGCAGAATTTCAAGTTTTTATTAATTTAAAAGAAGTTTTCCAAAATATGTCTACCTAATTTTTGTTTGTTATTTTCACTACCATTCAAACAAAATTACTTTATGCTAGTTACAATTACTACAACACTCTTTTAAAATTAAATGACCTGATTTTTACCTACTACATTTCTATATTCTAATATTAAGCATATTTGTTATATGTAACATTAGCTTATCTTTCATATTAACTTCCACCACCATAATTGAATACTCAATTGCTATAATTTTCAAAATAAATTGTAAATTGTCTCAAATTTAACTTCCATAACTCAATTTCAATCAGGGCCGGCGGTTGATGTGGGTAGTACTACCCACACGAAAATATCCGTGTGGGTAATTACCCACTCGAAACTTTCAAACAAAACCTAAAATTTGAAATTGGGGGTGGGTCCTTTCTCAGGGAAAATGAACATTATATGAAAATCGTTCCCGAATTCGTGCGTTTTCTGAGATTAATAATAACAGTACCGAGATCTTCTTGTTCTAATGAAAGAAGTTTTTCAGTTTTGCGTCGAATAAACAATTATTTAAGATCGGCTATGGCACAGAATCGGCTAAACCATGTTGCTATTTTGCATTTCTACCCGGATTCAGTTGATGTGCTCGATTTAGAAACTTTAATGGATGAATTTATTGTTCATAATAGAAAACGAACGTCTTGTTTCGCCCTACAAAAATGATTTATTTGTATCTTTAAACGAAAGCAAAAAATAAATTGAACTTTGTGACATCTCAAAAGTATATTTTTATCAATTTTTGATAATAACCCTGTATCCCTCATTTAATTCAGATGAGTGTATTGTGAAAAATCACTTGGAACTCCCCCCCCCCCCCACCTTACTACCCACTCGGGCTAAAAGTGTGATGCCGGCCCTAATTTCAACTTAACAATCTTATTCAAAACTTTTCTAAATTTGATTGTATTAATCTACCAAATTTATTTATTTTAATTTTTATTTAATAACTGATTTTTGTGTATCATAATAATATACAGGGTGATTCTTTAATATTGCAAAAAAAATTAAAGACAGATTCTTTGGTTAAAAATAAACAAAAAATATTCTATAACTTGTGTCCGCAAACGTTTCGTTACCGAGATACAGGTCGTTAATTTTTTTCATTAATTTACTTTTGATAATTATTAATATTTCAAATTTAATTGATAATTGGCAGGTTGATTACTAGTAATATGGACTGTTTTTGTGTCATTACATTTTGCTTATTTAATCCAGGGGCTTCTCTGGGTGGGTGCATTTATTTAATATTAATTAAAAAAATAGTCCGATATTTGTATTTCGATAGAGGAATAAAAAATACAACTTTTTTGTCCGTTAAACTTTTTGTTGTACCTCACTACGATGTAGAGATAAAAAATAGCATTTGCTCTGCAGATTAAGTTTTACGTCAGTCTGTGTCAAACAACAAACAAAACCTAACCTGCAAATCTCGAATTTGACATAGACTGACAATACACTTCAGTACTGCCAAACGTATAACACATATCAAAGCCTTGGCGTCATTTATATTAAATTTTGGACTTGTCTGAACTGTTTTTATATACTTATTTGTATGTAAAAGCTACAATATGGATTAATAAATTCTTACGGCCGTATTCATAGTCTTTCGCCGGCGACTCGCCAGAGTTTCGTTATGAATAGTATGTTGGCGGCACTGTACGTCTATGTCAAATTCGAGGTTAGCAGGTTAGATTTTGTGTCAGTTTCTGTCAAAACTGACTGAAAACCTAACCTGATCACCTCGAATTTGACATAGACGTACAGTGCCGCCAACATACTATTCATAACAAAACTCCGGCGATCCGCTGGCGAACGACTATGAATACGGGTGTTAGTCTATTCTATTCTATTTTATGGTTTCCAAGATTTCCACGAAGAGAATAGTGAAGTAGAGCACCCTGTATATGGGGTTTATGAATAAAATGGGAAACCGTCTGTAGGTATTTTATTCTCATCAAATTAGGCTATTTTTGAATATTTTTCAGGGTTCTTACTCACTGTTTTATAGATATTGGTGTTTGTTTAATTGGAATTTATTAATAAGTGCGATTTTAGATTTCAGTTCAATTAATAAACAAATTAACTCTTAATTGCGATGAAAATATTTTGTGTTTTGTGTAATAAACCATTTAATATTTGCAGAGTGGAGTACCTCGGACTGGATATAGAGGTATCGTAACTTTCCATTACAAGGGACGCACAGTATACTTAGCTCCGAGTATGAACTGGAAAGGATATGATCTCTCATGGAGTTAACAACTTGCAACCTTAGTCGATGTTAAATGGAATTAATTACCGAATGTTCCACAGCTTTACACATAATACTCTTAAAAACTTTTACGAGAGAAAAGAAAATGAAACTCCGGTGAGGACAAACATTACTTTACCATAGTAGCCGCAATTTTAGTTTTTAACGATTAATGACCATTCCACCGGATAATTTTGAATAATCTCAAGCTCTTGCCGACACTGACAGTAATTTTTTAAGTACGTATGTTTGTATATGTAAAATTAATTTTAAAAATTGTCTGTTGAAGCAATTTATTAAGTCTCTTACGAGGCAACTCCTACTTAATTCAGATTAAGAATAAGGTATTCTTCCAGAAGTAATCTGCATGAAGTATTCCATTGCAGTATATGTGTAACTGTAATGTAAGCCACTGTTAACTAAAGCAAATTTAATTAATACTAATTTGCTTCTAGAAGGAACCTAGCATAAATTATCTAAATTTATTATGTTGTTTGATATTACGCACTTGGTTGTAGATATTGTAATTTTTTAGTTAGATCACTTTTGTAAAATATTTCTACCTTTTTTAAAGTACTACTTAAATAAGACGGGCAAACTGTTACAAACTAGGAAATGTTTTGAATAAGGTTGTCTGTAACGCGATTAATATATTTCCGTATGCGCAGTCATGACACTTTCAGATGTAAACTCAAATTATTAATTATCGACTTATCAACCACGGTAAAAGCAATAGTTATTTAACAAACAAGTGTGTTAATGGGAGCGATTAATAATCGACATATTTTAACGAGCGAGCACTAGCGAGCGCATTAATTGTTGAGATTATTAACTGTCGATTAACACACGTGTTAGTTACAATATTTTTTCGTTGATCGTATATTATTAAATTGGAGACAATTTTATTTTATTGCATGACAAAAATTTTACACTTTAAAGTTTTGGCATCCATGGTAACTTTGATTTCCTAAAATCGTTTATTAATAAAAAATAATCCGTTAATAGGAGTCATTAATAAACGATTTTAGAAAGTAAAAAATCATTCATTAATAAAGGCTATTAATGAACGATTTTGTATGCATTAACGAAACCCATAAATAAACGATTAACGGAAAAAGAGGTTATTACATTTGTTGTAGCTTTTTGTTAAACAGTAAAGTACTGTTCAAGAAGTTAGTTTGACTATACAAAGGTATACTTTGTGACTAGAAATATCGTTCTTTATGTGTGTATGTGTGTTTAAATTTTATTAAGTCATCTTGTGATATTGTTAAAATTATTGATTATCAAAATCAGTTTATTTCTACCTTTCTGTTATTAGTTATAAGTACAACTTGTTCAATTAATAAATTCAGTAATTTATTTTATGTTATTGATTTCTTTCAACCAATACCAAGTAAAATACCACCTTGTATTTTGTCTTCTAAATCATCTTTTAGTATTTGCATTCACATAACTGTCTTTTAATATCATACAAATAATGGGAAAAGAGTATAGATTTGGGGGCATCGGCACAATAATATTTTCCATTATTCCCTTTAAGGGACATCGGGATAAACAGTTTTCCTTTAACTCCTTGCGGGACATAGCTATCAGTTCTTTCCAAGTTTGTCTGTCTCTGGCCAGGTACCCAAACTCTGCAATACTCTTCTTCGTCTCTTTCTCAATAGTTCTTCTCTATGTTTCCCTGGGTCGCCCTCTATTTCTTTTACCACCAGGGTACCATTCAAGTACCCTTCTGCACACCTCTTCCCTGTCCTTTCTCAGTGTATGCCTTAGCCAGTCCAGCTATCTGCTTATTTCTATGTAGATATCTTCTTGCCCTGTCCTTCTCCATAATTCCTCGTTCGAGACTACTTCTGGCCATCTCACTTTAAGTATATGTCTTAAGACACCTTTTTATAAAAACTAGTAGCTTCTGTTTTATTACATTTGTGACACACCAAGTCTCTGACCCATAAAGCAGTACTGATTTTACCATCACATTAAAAACATTTATTTTGTTTCTGTTTGTAATCTGGTCCGTGCACCACAATTTTTTAGACTTATAACACTCCCCTTGCTTTATTGATTTTTGTCATAATATCTTTAATAACACTATCCTCCCTCGACATTACACAACCTAGGTATGTGAACTCATCAATTTCCTCCTACTTTACGTTTACACACAGTATCTTCGTTTTTTTTTCTTGTTCTCAACCTTGCGTTTTTCGATTCCCCCATAAGGTGCTCTACCTTCTCTTGCATTTGCTTCCTCGTATGTGACAAGAGGCAAATGTTGTCAGCGAAATCTAAATTCTCTAATGTTTCTTGCATTTTCCACCTTATACCCCTTTTGTTCACACTCATTATTTTAACCAATACCTTATCCAACATTATAAGAAATAATAAGGGTGACCTAATACATCTTTGTCGGACGCCAGTCTTGGTCTCCAAAGCTGGTGATAGTTGGTTCTCATGTATTACTTCACATCTATACCCATTGTAACCCTCCTTTAATAAATTTACTAATTTTTGGGGTAGACCTTATTATTAATCGATGAACATCAGGAATACAGGCATGTTATACTCGGTTGCCTGCTCTATTAAGATTCTTAATATATTTATTTGGTCAGTGCATAACTTCCCCTTTCTAAACTCACTCTGCTCTTCCGGAAGCTTCCTATCGATCACCTTTATTATTCGGTTTAGAATCACCTTATAGAAGATTTGATTTACTACACTAAGCAGGCTTATACCTCTCCTGTTTCAGGTATCTAGATGTTGCCTACTCCATGTTTTACCTACGCATATATGGTCAATTTGGTTTTCAGTTTTTTTAATATCCATCTGACCTTGTAGCAGTTTTTATGTTTGAACATTGTGTTCCACCTATTTTGAGGCCATGCAAGCCGTGTAATTCAACAAAAAGTTCCCCATTTTAGTCCGGTCAAAATAGACATTCAAGGTTACAATAACACGCAAGAAGCTGAATATTGGTACAAATGTTGAGAACACCATCATAGACAAATTGTACCACATCGATACCACGTGTGCAAAAAAATGTATTCAAGGTCAAAGTTCACAAAAATGGGTTTTTTGCATTTTTTAGCCAAACAGTCAATTTAATCATAAAAATATGTCATACAAAAATTGTAGATCATGCAATTATCTATAAAAATTGTTCTTACACTTTTTTTCCTAAGAATTACCATTTCTGAGATATACCCGTAAAACGGGGCTACTTTAGCACACGGGGTATCTTTGGCAGCGCGCGCACGCTGTAATGAAGGATAAAGGTTTGGCCTTACCTGTTGGCGAAAGTTATATTAGATATTTTGCCGGCTGGTATCTATCGGCCTAATTGGGCTAACTCGCCGAGAGGGTCGGGGTTCCAGCAAAGCTGCAAAAAAACTAAAGGAGAGGGCGCCAGGTCCTCGACGTTGACTAATCCTTGCGTCGGACCTCCACAAGGTAAGAAATAAATCCAGCAAATCAAATTATCAAAGACCAAATAACTTATCACAGCGTTTATTACCTGTTCGGTGCTATAGTGCAAACCCGCAGATAAAAGATACACATAAACATATATACATTAATAGGTGAAATAAAATAAAACAAGGCAGGCTTTAAACTATCACAACATCTATCATAACTCAGAATATATTCACGCAGGTACAATAATTATTACACGCCCTGTGAGGCAGTGCGCGGCGAAACGAGGCTATGCAAGCGTAAGTCTAACTTACAATCCCGAGAGTTAGCTCCAATGGATACTAAGACGTTACTTCAAATTTTTTTAGAGTACAGACACACCGTGCGTTTGTATGGCCATACAAGAACGAAGGTTAATGCAAACTCATTATACTGTATGGGATGATTTAACAAAACAAAACAGCTTGAATATGCCCTTACAATATTGATTGACCGTGAAATTCCGTAAATAATTCACGGAAGATTGTACTCAAAGCGATACGTTGCCGACGTCGGGTCCTTAACCACAATCTAATTAAAGCTCCAACTTCACACGTAATGCGCGGTGGTTGTCACAAAATTTAACCTTGATTTTGAGCTTATGCAAATGGAGGGGGCCCAAAGTGTCGCGAGACTTAGCTAAAACGTGCCACAAGTAAGTCTGAACATCCAACTACAATGTCTTACAGCTTAAAGCAAAATTCCAATGTACTGGTCTGCTATAATTTTATAGTAGTCCGATTATATATTTAAACGAAGTCGATGACACTACCGATGTGGGGCCTAGAAGCTAAGAAGCTAGCCTGCTAGTGTAGCAGTTAGCACACACGATACCGACAACCCGAGGTTATAATTTAGCATAATTAAGGTGAGCCGAGATAACTTCAAACAGTAGTATTTCAGTAAACGACGAGCACAAATGGTACAGCCAGCCCCTAATCTAATCTAAAACTACATCAAGTGGGTCGAGCTGTATGACATTCCCTGTCAATACCTATGCGAAAGGTTCGCCTAATCAAAAAAATTACACACACGGAAGGGGCGATTGGTATAGCATGTCCTATAACTATGCGAAAGGTACACACCCAAGTCTAATTGTCCCACAGGTTTCCTTGCAATATCACAACTGGGACTTTCGAGATGGCTGGAGTCGAGTGCGCTCGCTTCCTGCAGTAGATCAAGCAGCGCAGGGGGCCTTACTTTGGAAGCCGAAGGAGATGCGAGAGGGTGGCGATGAGCGAGCTCCTATTTCCTAGCAGGAACCGTGACAGGCAGATTGCGAAATCCAAGTGCAACACATCAAATTACAGGAACACATGACTGTTTCTCGGCATAATTGAGTCCCATCAAAATTGGCTTTTGCTGGAGGAAAGCCATGTTGAACGCGCCAGAAAGAACTGACCCCAATAAATCCGCAGAGGCGAAATTGACGTAAGTACTAACACACCAATTACTAACGTCTTAAAGAGGGCTCCTATACTTGTAGATCCTCCATCAAATCAAAACGGAGCGGAGCTAAACCAATTAGCTCATAAATGAAGTACAGAGCCGGGGCACAGCTTGCACAAATTCCAGGACATCAAAATTCTTCCAAAATAAAATCTGACTGACTTCTAAAATAACAACGTTATACCCTAGCAACAAATCAGGCCAGGAATCTAGATTATAATTAATGTACGTACTGTTGTAGAATTGGAGCAAAATAAGTTTAAATAATGACATCCAGCTGATTACTAGGGGAGTTGCATACGTAACCACATATTAACTATACTAATGCATGCAAAATCACCAACTGAAACCACGGGCTAATACTTAGGAATAAAAGTTCGGCTATCAAAATTTTACTAGTACAGGGAAAGCTACAAAAGAACCGTAACAAATTTTCCCCCCACAAAAGGGAGGGTAAATCACTCCAGATTTACCCGACCATACAACTGCCATCAAAACAAATCGCCAGAAAAATTCAATGCCTGCCAAAAGAAAATACAGAAGAACGAAACAGATAACTTAAAAGAGTAGCTAGGAAGAGAGGATGTACGAGTCCAAGCACAACACCGAAAGCAAAGAGACACCAACCTCTTCCGTCGCTGCTAGATAACGTGAGCTGCGCCGGTGGAAGGGAAGGGAAAATCAACCTCAGCCAGGGATAAGTGCTCAGGCCCAAGATCAGTCTACAACAGTGAAACTATCTCTAAATTACCGAAGGCAAAGCGAATATCCAAAAATACAAAATATCCTAAAGAAAACGAACACAGCTATATGAGGGAACATCCCTTTCAAACAAAAAAAAGAAAAGTAGAAAGACACGAGAAGAGAAGGGACCTGATGTTTAGGTCGGAATTCCAATTCGAGAAAAGGGAAAGAGGAATTGAATCCCAAAGGTCCGTCCGACGTGACCAGCCAACCTCCCAATAAGAAAACGTGGACTAAACCAAATCATTATCATTGTCGACAGCATTGTTGAGCTTTAAGTCTTTGGCGTGCCAATTCCCACGTAAACAACCGTCCGGATCCTTAAGTTGATAAATAAATCGAGACAACTTCTTATGTATTGTAAAGGGTCCAATGAACTTGGGTGCCAATTTAGCTGTATAGTGGTTGACAGCATCTGATTGCGTAAAGTTTCTTCTCCAAACAGAGTTGCCTACCTGATATTCATCAGGTCGTCTTTGCAGGTTGTAGTATACCTTCGAGCGATCGTAGGCCCTAGCAAGACGAACTTTTACTTCTTCGTACAATCGTTGCAGCGCTTGGGCTCTGATATTGGGGTTTTCATCCCTCATGATACGAAGTTCGGGACCTTCATCTTCAGGTCGTCCTTCAGGATTCCCGTCGAGCGTAATCTCTCGACCAAAATTCAAAAAGTAAGGGCTACGACCAGTGACATCATGCTTGGAGGTTCTTATGGCACAAGCGACTTGTTGCAAGTATTTATCCCACTCACGTTGTTTATCGGACACGTATGCTGTAAGCATTGTTTTCAGAACACGATTGATGCGTTCCGTTGGATTGGCCTGAGGATGATACAAAGCTGTAAACGCTATTCTACAGCCGTAGTTTCTAGCCAAGGCAGTAAATTCTCGACTCTTGAACTGGACACCGTTGTCGCAGATAATTCGTTTCGGAGCGCCAAACAATAAGAACACGTTCTCTTCGACGTGACGTACGACTGAAGCAGCCGTAGCCTTACGGAGGGGAAACACCAGAGGAAGCTTAGTGAAACAGTCGGCAACTACAAGTATATATTGATACCCACGAGAAGAGCGAGGTAGAGGTCCTATGAGATCCATACAGATGACCTCCCAGGGCTTCGAGATGTTTGTGTGTCCTCCCATATGTCCAGCAGGTGGTCGTTGGTCAGGTTTCGTGCGAGAACACACCTTGCAGTTGCGGATGTATCGCAGAACGTCTGTTCGCATCTTGGGCCAGTAGTACCTCTGAGCTACACGGTGTAAAGTTTTCGACACGCCAAGATGTCCTGAGATAGGATCGTCATGATTGCGTCTAAGTAGTTCTGTACGTCTGTCTTTGGGTAGTACCATCTTCCAATCTTCATCTGCCTGCATGAGTTCTGGATATGGGCTTCTAACGTGCTTGTAGAGTTGTAAGTTCGACACGCGCCAAGCAGGATAGTGTTGCGGATCGTTTTTGACCTTTAGAAGCATCCGAGCATACCAGCGATCTCGAACATCATCGCCCACAGTTACCTCATCAATAATAGGTACGGACCTGGATAGAGCATCAGGTACGACATTGTCTTTGCCCTTGCGATGTATAACGTTGAAATTATATTGTTGTAGGCGTATGGCCCAACGCGCAATACGTCCTATAGGGTCTTTGATGTTGTGTAACCATTTTAAAGCGTAATGGTCGGTTACAACGTCGAACTTAGTTCCCTCGATGTACGGACGAAGTTTCTCAATGGCGAAGAGGACCGCAAGACATTCTCGCTCTGTCGTGCTGAACTTCCGCTCGTTTTTCGTGAGCGAACGACTGATATAGCACACGACCTTTTCTCCCTCAGGATATGTCTGGGATAGGACGGCTCCAAGCCCATAGCCAGAGGCGTCCGTCTGTATCGTGAAGGGTCGACTAAAATCTGGGCAGGAGATCACAGGGGCCGAAACGAGACAATCTTTGATGGTATTGAAGGCAGTCTGACATTCTTCAGTCCAAACAAACTTCTGGTTCTTACGAAGCAGACGAGTCATAGGTGACACGACTGAAGAGAAGTTCGGCACAAAGCGCCGATACCAAGATGCCATTCCCAATATTCTTCTGACCTGTGGGACTGTCTTGGGGTTAGGGATGTTTAAAATGGCTTCAACCTTTTCCGGGTCGACGAGTAGACCTTTGGAGTTCACGACGTACCCCAGATATTTCAATTCGGGCTTACAAAAATGACATTTTTCCCGGTTCAATGTTAGGCCGGCCTTGGCGATCCTGGATATGACTTCGTTCAAGATCTCCAGGTGTTTGTCGAAGGTAGAAGTACAAATAATAACATCATCCAGGTATGTAAACGCATATGGTTCTAGGTCGGCACCAATAACTCTGTCGATGAGACGTTGCCAAGTCGCCGGAGCGGTATGAAGACCGAACGGGAGGCGACAGAATTGAAACAACCCACGATTGGGGACAGTGAAAGCAGTTAGCGGGCGGCTAGAGATGGAAACCGGCAGCTGAAAGTAAGCTGACTTGACATCTAACGTGGTCAAGTATTGTGCATCGCGCAGTTTGTCCAGAATGTTGGTGATATACGGGAGTGGATAGGCATCAGGTTGGCTAACCTTGTTGAGCTTCCGATAGTCCACACAGAAGCGGTAAGAACCATCCTTCTTCTTGATCATTACGATGGGCGAGGACCAAGCAGAGTTTGAAGGTTCTACAATGCCTTTTTCGAGCATATCGTTGAGCTCCTGGTTCACGTGTTTCTGAAGAGCAGGCGAGATGGGGTAATAACGCTGCTTAATTGGTTCAGCATCAGTTTTAATCACGTGTTCCACTAGATGGGTACATCCTACGCCATCTCCTATCATGGAAAAAGCTTCGCTAATCGTCTGGTCAAGCACGGCTTGTTCTTTGTCCGTGAGATGTTCAGCCGAACGGATTGCGGTGATCTGCTCGTCATCCGAGGCTTTGGAGAAGGTCCATTCTCCATGGCGAAGGTCTGTCACAAGGGCCATTCTCTTCCAAAAGTCGGTGCCCAAAATAAGCGTATGTGAAAGTGTAGGGATAACCAAGACTTCGAAGGTTCTCACACGATCTCTCAAGACGATGGGAACGGTAAGTGTACCTATGCTGTAGCATTTCTCGCCGTTGGCGACGCTGCAGATAGTAGATTCATTAGAACTTACTTTGCAGACATC
Source organism: Agriotes lineatus (assembly GCA_940337035.1). NCBI lineage: Eukaryota > Metazoa > Arthropoda > Insecta > Coleoptera > Elateridae > Agriotes > Agriotes lineatus. The sequence continues at coordinate 58,627 of CALNHX010002371.1, read as the reverse complement.
CTTCAATGCATCCCATCCTTGACGACCTAATATGGTACGGCTCGCACCGGAGTCCAACAAGCCAAGTAGTTCTTTGCCATAAATAGAGACACGAAGATAGGGCCTCTCGTCTTTGCTGGCGTGCCCTAAAATGAAGTCGAGCAGTATGCGATGTTCCGAGGATATGGGGTTCATTGCTCGAGATTGGGAGACAACATTGGCCTCAGAAATGGTTGCAGGTGAAGACGTTAATTGGCCTCTTAACGCCTTCCGTTTCCGTTTCCCGAACAGGAAGGGCAGGTACGGATCGTGACGTCGGCTTTACCGCAGCGATAGCATTTCAACTTGCGCGGTGATGGGCACTGGGCTACGCGATGGTCAGGCTTTCCGCAGTTCCAGCAAACACCGTAAGGTCGAGTAGCTGTAACGTTGAAGACTTGTTCTTCAGCAGCGGGACTAGGAGTGGAACTCGTCTCTTCGATAGCAGCAGCTCTTGCTCCAAAACGGGGCTTATGATAAGCCAGGTCGGGTTCAAGGGCCTGATAAGGTAGAGGAGGGTTCTTGAACCTTGAAGATCGCACCTTAGCATCCTCGATCAGTTTGCCTAGCTGTCTAAGCTGAGAGATACTCGTTGGGGTGTAGAGAGCCAATTGAGCTTGTAGGTAAGGTTGTAAGTTCCTACGCATAATTTCTATACGCTCCATCTCCACAGGTAAGCGAGAAAGGCGACTGAAAAGGTTCTCCATAACAGCGACATAAACCGTCACGGGCTCATCGGGTCCTTGAGTCCTACTACGGATCTCATCCCATAGGCTGATTTCGTAATCACATGGCAGAAAAGCGGCTTTCAGAGCGATGATGAGTTCATCCCAAGAACGGATAGTGCTACGAATCGAGCGGAACCAAATACGAGCGTTGCCAGTAAACAATTCAATAGCAGCAGCAAAAAGTTGATCCTTGGACACATTCCGAGCTATGCGGGTTTCTTCGATCTCTTCTAGGAAGCTAGTCAAGCCGGATCCTCCATCAAAGGTGATCCTCCATTTATTGATGGCTAGGTAATTGGCAGTCGAAGTGTGCCTATACGACGCAGAATGGTTAACATCGTCAGCGGCAGAAGAACGTCGATTGACAGCATCAGCAAAGGGTGGATAATTCAAAGACATGCCAGGCTGCATGACTGAGCTACTGGGAATAGACTGAGGGGCAGAGAACTGAGAAGTGAACAAAGGGTGACTCCACGTAACCGAGCTACCAGTCGAACGAATAGGCAAGGCAGCATCTTCCTGAGACGTAGCGGCAACAGAACTATGGGAGCGAATTTGAGTTGTCGGAGACGAAGCTATTGAACCATCCTCCGAGCTTGAATCACTCGGTGCGTCTGTCGTGTCGTTACGAGCTTGGGCATCAGCGTGAAGTTGAAGTTTCGCTTCCAAGGCAGCAAGTAATTGTTCGCATCCCTCCTTCAGGGCCTCTAACCTAGACGCGGAATCTGGTTCTGCTGTAATATGGCCTAGGCGACCTTGTACATGAAGAAGGCGAGTACCTAAACGTTGAGCCTCATTGTCCAGGTTCCTAGAGGTACAACTATCAACTTCGGCAGCTAAAATAGACAGTTTGTCTTCGCAAACCGCGAGTTCTTCAATAGCGACCAGAGATACGGGAGTGAAAATGACGTTCATAAGAAGATCTATCTTCATACGGGCACGGAGTAGTTTACGTTTATCTTGGACATTACCCTGGATGGCAATGTCTCTAACTCGAAGCTCATAGTCGAGCTCGTCGACAAGCAAACGGTTAATATCAAACCGAAATACCATCTTGCTGTTCTAACAAGACAAGATGATCCAAAAAAAACTTAATCTAGACTTAAATCTAACCCAAGCAAAACCTGTGAATAGCAATAAAAAATCCTATAGCTTGAAATAACCAAATATACCAAATGTAAAAATTACACCTAGTAAACAATACCTAGTACTAATAAATCCTAACAACCTAATAATTTGTCTGCACTATAGTACCACCTAACCAACGTAAATAGGGCACTACAAAAACCCTTTCAGGCCCCACGTTGGGCGCCAAAATCCTTTTGTAATGAAGGATAAAGGTTTGGCCTTACCTGTTGGCGAAAGTTATATTAGATATTTTGCCGGCTGGTATCTATCGGCCTAATTGGGCTAACTCGCCGAGAGGGTCGGGGTTCCAGCAAAGCTGCAAAAAAACTAAAGGAGAGGGCGCCAGGTCCTCGACGTTGACTAATCCTTGCGTCGGACCTCCACAAGGTAAGAAATAAATCCAGCAAATCAAATTATCAAAGACCAAATAACTTATCACAGCGTTTATTACCTGTTCGGTGCTATAGTGCAAACCCGCAGATAAAAGATACACATAAACATATATACATTAATAGGTGAAATAAAATAAAACAAGGCAGGCTTTAAACTATCACAACATCTATCATAACTCAGAATATATTCACGCAGGTACAATAATTATTACACGCCCTGTGAGGCAGTGCGCGGCAAAACGAGGCTATGCAAGCGTAAGGCTAACTTACAATCCCGAGAGTTAGCTCCAATGGATACTAAGACGTTACTTCAAATTTTTTTAGAGTACAGACACACCGTGCGTTTGTATGGCCATACAAGAACGAAGGTTAATGCAAACTCATTATACTGTATGGGATGATTTAACAAAACAAAACAGCTTGAATATGCCCTTACAATATTGATTGACCGTGAAATTCCGTAAATAATTCACGGGAGATTGTACTCAAAGCGATACGTTGCCGACGTCGGGTTCTTAACCACAATCTAATTAAAGCTCCAACTTCACACGTAATGCGCGGTGGTTGTCACAAAATTTAACCTTGATTTTGAGCTTATGCAAATGGAGGGGGCCCAAAGTGTCGCGAGACTTAGCTAAAACGTGCCACAAGTAAGTCTGAACATCCAACTACAATGTCTTACAGCTTAAAGCAAAATTCCAATGTACTGGTCTGCTATAATTTTATAGTAGTCCGATTATATATTTAAACGAAGTCGATGACACTACCGATGTGGGGCCTAGAAGCTAAGAAGCTAGCCTGCTAGTGTAGCAGTTAGCACACACGATACCGACAACCCGAGGTTATAATTTAGCATAATTAAGGTGAGCCGAGATAACTTCAAACAGTAGTATTTCAGTAAACGACGAGCACAAATGGTACAGCCAGCCCCTAATCTAATCTAAAACTACATCAAGTGGGTCGAGCTGTATGACATTCCCTGTCAATACCTATGCGAAAGGTTCGCCTAATCAAAAAAATAATACACACGGAAGGGGCGATTGGTATAGCATGTCCTATAACTATGCGAAAGGTACACACCCAAGTCTAATTGTCCCACAGGTTTCCTTGCAATATCACAACTGGGACTTCCGAGATGGCTGGAGTCGAGTGCGCTCGCTTCCTGCAGTAGATCAAGCAGCGCAGGGGGCCTTACTTTGGAAGCCGAAGGAGATGCGAGAGGGTGGCGATGAGCGAGCTCCTATTTCCTAGCAGGAACCGTGACAGGCAGATTGCGAAATCCAAGTGCAACACATCAAATTACAGGAACACATGACTGTTTCTCGGCATAATTGAGTCCCATCAAAATTGGCTTTTGCTGGAGGAAAGCCATGTTGAACGCGCCAGAAAGAACTGACCCCAATAAATCCGCAGAGGCGAAATTGACGTAAGTACTAACACACCAATTACTAACGTCTTAAAGAGGGCTCCTATACTTGTAGATCCTCCATCAAATCAAAACGGAGCGGAGCTAAACCAATTAGCTCATAAATGAAGTACAGAGCCGGGGCACAGATGCACAAATTCCAGGACATCAAAATTCTTCCAAAATAAAATCTGACTGACTTCTAAAATAACAACGTTATACCCTAGCAACAAATCAGGCCAGGAATCTAGATTATAATTAATGTACGTACTGTTGTAGAATTGGAGCAAAATAAGTTTAAATAATGACATCCAGCTGATTACTAGGGGAGTTGCATACGTAACCACATATTAACTATACTAATGCATGCAAAATCACCAACTGAAACCACGGGCTAATACTTAGGAATAAAAGTTCGGCTATCAAAATTTTACTAGTACAGGGAAAGCTACAAAAGAACCGTAACAACGCCTTTGCTTTTGTTATGCTGTTTCGGCTAGTTTTAATATTCAGTCACTGATAGTTGTTCAGAGAGGTCATTACACTCTGCCGTGCAAAATATGGTGCGAAATTACACGCGGTTGGCTGGATCAAGGCCCTATAAAAACTATACGGAAGAAGATTTAGCTAGTGCAGTGCAAGCTGTTAGAGTGGGGAGGATGTCACAGTTACAAGCCTCCAAACGCTGGAAAATACCTAGGGGAACTCTTCAAAATAAGCTATTTGGGAGGCATAATGGGTGTGTAGATCACCCCACCGTCCTTACCCAACAGGAAGAGACGCTAATATCGGAGACCATCAACCAGATAGCAAATTGGGGTTTTCTCGTTACTGTTAGTGACACCAGAGAAATTGTACAAAAATATGTAGCAAAACAAGGCAGAAACATTCCTACATGGCCCAAGAATAGGCCAGGACCGGACTTCATTGAAAAATTTATCACCAGAAATAGCATTAGCATTCGATTGGCATCTAATATTAAGCGTGCACGTGCTTCTGTTGGGCGCGCGGACATAATGGAGTTTTTCAATAACATTAAACATGTTCTCGAATCTGCTAGTGCTAAACAAGTGTTTAACTATGATGAAACTAATTTTACAGACGACCCCGGGGCCAAAAAGGTGCTATACTTGGCGCAGCGAACAAATGGAGTGGCTTATGCAACCCAAATAACATATTTCAAAGCTGACTGGATCAGTATTTGAATAATAATTACTAAAGAATCAGAGATGGCGGTTCTCATAATTAGACTTCATTTCTTCTGACGTGCTTCTGACATTAAATAATTTTTGAGGTTATGATACAAATAGAAACTTAAAAAGCATGACATTTGTGCACTTGTAATATGTAGACAATAATGCGATTTAACAAGCTCCAGGCCACATGCCTACATATTACACGTGCACAAATGTTATGCTTTTTAAATTGGTCGAAGTTTCTATTTGCATCATAACCTCAAACAATTATTTAATGTCAGATGAAATTAAATCTAATTATGAGAACCGCCATCTCTGATTCTTTAGTAATTATTATTCAAATACTGATCCAGTCAGCTTTGAAATATGTTATTTGGGTTGCACTCTATTTGTTCGCTGCTCCAAGTATAGTTCGTAGGGGCACAAAAATGGTCGAAAGGGTTCAAGAACATTCGCGTTCGGCAATAAGTGTAATGGTCTGCGGAAGCGCAAATGGGATCCTCCTACCACCAATGGTGGTCTATAAAGCCAACAACATCTACGAAAATTGGACTGTTGGTGGCCCCCCAGAGGCAGTTTATGATAACAGCAGCAGTGGATGGTTCGATATGAATCTCTTTGAGAGATGGTTCTTCAAACTCTTGCTACCCCATATCAAAAAAAATTGTAATGGTGAAACAGCTGTGGTTTTAGGTGATAACCTAGCGTCGCATTTTTCTCCATCCGTAGTGAAGGCTGCTAAAGAAAATAATATTTACATGGCTCTCTTACCTCCCAATTCAACCCACTTTATGCAGCCTTTGGACGTGGCTATCTTTGCTCCCATGAAGAAGAAATGGAGGGCTATTTTGGATGTTTGGAGAAGGACGAGTTGCGTAAAAGGCACTCTTCCCAAGGAACACTTTCCGAACCTTCTAGATCGCTTGTGGAGATCTGTCCAGGAAACCGTGGAAAAAAATTTAAATTCTGGATTTCGTACCACCGGAATTTTTCCGTATGATCCGCAACAACCTTTATCTAAACTGTCAGAAGCTCCAAGTGAAGCCTCTACGAGTTCTATCCTGAATGATAGTGTATTAGAATTTCTTCAGGAGACACGTGGACAAACAAACTCTAACCCTAAAAGAAAACGTGGCAAAAAAATTATACCTGGCAAAGAAGTTCAGTGTGAAGAAAATGGAGACAGGCAAGACGAGGAAAATATAATAATTGAAGATGAAGATAGTGACAAACAAAATACGGTTAAGGGAAAAGGGAAAAGCAAACGAAAAATAAATATTTTAAAAAAATCGACAACAGAAGACACAAATCAACCATCATCTTCAAGAAGCAGAAACGGAGACAAATGTGGAATTTGTGCTGTTGATTGGTCTGGTTACATTGGACCAGACTGGATTCTATGCATTGGTTGTTCTAAGTGGATCTGCGGTGTTTGTAACGGAGGATCCAAAAACAAATTTTATACTTGAGGGAATGTGAAGATGATTATTAATATTCATGTCATTTTGGCAAGGCATAGGCGGGTGGGTGTATTTTTAGTTTTTACCAAGAATGTTGTTTTAGTTCCTTTTGCAGTGCCAAATATTAAGAAGATGATTTTTTAGTTTCTTTAAAGTGTTTTGTTTAGATTGATGTTTATTTATATTTATTTTAATGTTTAAAGAGTCTGATATCATATTGATAAGACTGAATTTTGTGCCTTAAGAATGTTACAAAAATATGCAATTTTTTGTACTTCTTTAAAAAAAATATGACGATGTTACTTTTTTATAGAGAATGATTATATTTTAATAAAGAATATTAAATCTTTTATTTAAAAACTTTAAAAAAACGTTAAATTGGTGCCAAAGTAACCCCACGATGGGTCTACATTATCTTTTTTCACTTTTCTGTTAGGCTCGATCCACACTATCGGGCTGCTCTCTGTTCGATCTCGCTCCGCTCCATTTTTTATACATTGTTAGCAATGGGCGCGACCTGAGCTTGAGCGTTACCTATAGTGTGAATGTGCCCATTGCTAACAATGTATAAATATTTGAGCGGAGCGAGATCGAACCGAGATCAGCCCGGTAGTGTGGATCGAGCCTTATGGTGCCAGTGTAATCCCAAACACGGGGCTACTTTGGCACCCACTTTGTTAATTTTTTTTTTTGAAAATGGTTCATCGCAGAAAAACCATTTTATGGCATTTTATAGGTATGACCTGTATTGCTACCCTTGGATTTTTTTCAAGTCGATTCGATTATAAATACAGCGCCTAGAATAAAAAATACCTCAAAACCTGCACAAAGTAGCCCCGTTTTACGGTAGCGATTTTAAAAGTTGAATAAGTCTTGTTCTCCATAACATGCACATGTTTCCACGCCACCTGTGAGGTAGTGTACTTGGCGTGTTTTTTTTTAACGTGGTTTTCCGGTAGGCCTATTCCACGATCTAATTATCACTGGTCTGCAAAAAAACTTTTTCGAGTCCTGACACCATTCCTGCTGATTCTTATATAAAATGACCTCCTGAATCCGAAACCCCCCCACCTATTTTTAACACTTTTCGATCATTTGGAAGGATGAAAAGGATTATTTTAGCCTTTACATTTCTTCTGAGAGGCTAGAGAGGTAAAAAGTTCTAAAACATCAGCATTTGTAGCAAGGAGGTAGATTTGGGGGTGGATTTGCCCCCTTAAATTGTAAAAAAATCATTAAAAGTGATTGATTTTTCCGGTTTTTTCGCAATTTTTTTTCATTTATATTCTATATATTCCAACTGTCAGTCCCCCTCACATTTCCCCCAAACACCCCCAAATAATAAAAATATATAACAACAGTTCAGAAGATTCACTGTACCACCCTGGCGCTCTCATACCTTGCACGCGCAGGTTTGTACAGGAATTTTCCCTCAGTACATCTCTAGCAATCGTAGAGTCAACTTGTCGGTGCTCTAGACGGGGATTCTGTGTTTCCAAGTTGTTTAAAATGTGTAAAATGATAGAATTTTTTTTTTAAACAAGTAGTGCCAACTTGACAATCAAAGTAAAATTTATACGCAGTTTTAAGAAGCGGAGAAAGGGGTTTTCGTTGCGCTTTTAAAGTCAATTCCCCGCAAACATAGCAGAAGCTATCGGGATGATTTTTACACTTCCGTGGCATAATTAAACAGTAAATAAATGGTCGATATTAATCACAACTCACACTCATGTACTGTAATTCACTTGGAAAAAGCCGGAGTAAAAAAATTCTACCGTTTTACACAATTTAAACCACTTGGAAACACAGAATCCCCACCTGAAACACCGACAAGTTGACTCTACGATCGTTGGAGATGTATTGATGGAACATTCCTGTGAAAACTTGTGCGAGTGCGAGGTATTGACAGCGCCAGCGTGGTACAGTGAATCTTCCGAACTGTTGCTATACATTTTTATTATTATTGCTATATATGTTTATTATTTGGGGTGTTTGGGGGAAGATGAGGGGGACTGAAAGCTAGAATATGTAGAAAATAAGTTAAAAAAATGCGAAAAAAACCGGAAAAATCGACCACTTTTAATGATTTTTTTTTACAATTTAAGGGGCAAATCCACCCCCAAATCTACCTCCTTGCTACAAATGTTATGTTTTAGAACTTTGCACCTCTCTAGCCTCTCAGAAGAAATGTAAAGACTAAAATAATCTTTTTCATCCCTCCAAATGATCGAAGTGATAAAAATAGGTGGGGGGGGGGAGCTTCCCCCGAAAACGGCGGGTAATGGGGGAAAACGGGGGTCATATTCGGATGGAACTTCAAGTGTTGCCTTCTCTTTCTTGTCATTCTCCTTCTTCTCATTCTCCTTCTTCTTCTTTTCATTCTTCTTTTTCTTCTTTTTCTTCTGCTTCTGCTTCTTCCTGCTGGGTACAAGTGAATTGTTGTAACAGCCAAGCATCAGTTGTGTCGTCGCTGATGTAAGAATCCTCTTCTGTTGGAGATTCAACATTCAAGGAAATGTAACTATAATTATAATACACAGCCTCAGCAGCAACTAAATCTTATTCAAATCCAATGCGACAGTAACAGCTTTTGCTACATATCAGAACGAGTCTGAGCTACTTTTAGAACAGATTCTTTGAATGAAAGTGTAGCAACTTTACAAATTCTACAACGGTATTTCATTGCTTTTTACTTCCTTTTACGATAAAGGAAGTATTGGATTCATCCCAAAAATTCGAAATTGAGTTTTCAACAGATCTTCACGTTTTAGAGTCCCCTGATTCCAAAAAACATACTTTTTTCAATTGATCTGTGTGTCTATCGGTGAACAAAATATCTCAAAAACAAAAAGAGGTATGGCGTTGAAACTTCATATATAAGTTTTGTGTACTATGTAGATCAGACAGCAAGCTTTTGAAGAAAATCGCATAACCGGAAGTAAGTGTTTACTTTTGTGATTTTTCAGTTTTTTTCGATTTTTTCAAAAACGGCTCTAACGATTTCTTTAAAACTTTATATTTTTATTAAATTGTTAATGTGTATTGTTGTGACATAGGTGATTTTCCGGTTGAATATATCTAAAATGGATTTCTTTTGTTTTTTTTTCTATTTTTTTTATTAACTCCTATTTTAAATAGAACACCCGGTATATTATTACATTTTTGAATTCAGCTTAAAATTCTAGAAAAAATTGGTCTCTTCAACTAACTCTCTATTTTGTACCGTTTTTGTAGAATTTGCAATTTTTGACAAATGCTTAGAAATTAAAAATCAAATTTTTGACTAATTATAAGATCACTGTAAAAGGAAGGTGTGTGAGCATATCACACCGCAAAATAAGCAAAATTTTTTAAAACAAAACTGATTCACTTATGCGTGTTCTAGTACGACGAGGACTTATTTTAGATGTACTGGCTTGTTCCTATTCATGTTGTCTTTTAACTGCAGCAATAGTACTCTTCCGAGTGTACTTTTTACAACACTGCGCATGAATTGTCACAGATTACTGGTCTTTCAAGTATTCAGAAAATCCATCATCTCTTTCAACACTTGCATCAATCATCGTCTTCATGCCACGATCAACAGTAACAATTTCACTTTCAGTCGAATGTTTATTACAAATGAAGCAAAATTGCGACAGTTTTTTTAACCAAAAACGGCACAAACTTTAATAGGTTATATTAGAAATAACCACGTGTTTTGAACTTTGACCTTGAATAACGGAAAAACGGACAAAGCACGACTCACCACCAACAACTGATGCTAACATAGAGCAGGAAGCAAAGAAAATTAGAGAAGAAAAACTAGATCAAATAGGAAGGAAGGAAGCAGGTGGAAGAAAAAAGAAACTGGTGCAAACGCTGTCGGGTCATTTTGGCACCCAACCGTAATTTAATTAGCCACTTAGGCTTTAGGGCAGCATGCCCGTATGTTAAACCCTTTTAGTTACTTATTTGGCTTCATCGCATAATTCCATAATAATGATTTTGGACATATTTGGCCTCCAAGCGCAGTATTTCTCGTCATCTGGGGCACCCCTTTGTTGGTGCTTGGATAGCCGTGTGTTAACGCTCGCAAGATTTTCAGACCTTCTAGAAGTTACGCTGCTTGTGCGACAAGGAGGGGTAGTGCCCATTCTCGCGCCAAAAGTCGCGTGTCTAGGAAATTCTGTGTTAGGATTGGCTGGAGCGTTTTTCCCATGAAGCTCAGGGGCACCGGACGCACGCGATTATCGCGGCAGTCGGCAGCGGCTCGCTAAACAGTCTACACGTGTGAAACAGTTGGTGCTCTCGGTGCAACAAGTCGTCGCAGGAACACAGCAACATGCCGATTTATTAGCTTAATAACCGCAGTTCTTTGAGTAAGCGTGCGGGATAATAATCGCTGTGTCCATTTATTGCAACGGCGATGTCCTCAAGTTCTGCATAACCTAGGTAGGTCGTCGCAGACTTCTCCCGACAAGGGGACTCGTGAGTAAGCCAGCCATTTTCGCCTTTCGCATCGTTTGAGCTTCGCCGCAATGCCAAGTCCCGCATACGATTTGCTTCCAGGGAAGTTTTCCCATCTGCAAGAGGGCCGAGCTAGCCAGGTAACGCTTGAAAAATAACATTTGTGCATACTGACGCTTGCTTTGATCAACTAATTTTGTGAGTACCGCATCTCGCATACAAATTGCTGCAATGCGACGCCAGAGCGTGGTACACTCGTTGTAAAAATAGCATTTGTGCGTACTGACGCTTGCTTTGTTCAACTAATTTCGTGAGTACCGCTTCTCGCATACAAATTGCTGCAGTGCGGTGCCAATCATAATCGCACGTTGTGGGCGGAACACTTTGTGTGATAGAGTGCAGTGAAAGTACACTCTGCTGAAAAATCCAGTGGTGTGCGTCAGTTCGCGCGCCGTTAGCCCACTTAATCGACAGCGCCGTCAGCGCCTAAATTTTATCACGACCTAGTACAGGGTGTTCAGAGGTTTCGGGCCCGAATTCAGGTTTTGTTTGCATGCGTAACGGCGACCGGCCATTGGGTTTAAGCCCACGTTTACCCATTACACCTGGCCTGGATGAGGTACCCGACTCGACTGTACGCCAACCCCTTAGGCTTTAAGCGCTTTTCCCCAGCTGGGCTTAACCATTAAGTTCCTTTTAAAAACCATGATGTTTTGTAACCTGTGTATATATGTATGTATTTAGATCACCCCCAGGGATCCAATAGACGTATTAATATTATCGCCGTTTTGTTTCTTCTTGACACTATTGTGTTGGTGTATACATATTACAGGGCGACTGTGTCGCTGTGCCACTACAGCTGTGAGGCGGGGACCAGACTCTGAGGGTAGGCCTTCCAGGTAGGTGGTTGCGACTGGCATTGTACGGCGATTTTCTCGAAATAGTAATTCGAGCATTTTCTCGAAATAGTTATTCGCGTATTTTCTCGACATAGTTATTCGTGTATTTTCTCGAAATAGTTATTCGCGTATTTTCTCGAAATAGTTATTCGCGTATTTTCTCGAAATAGTTATTCGCTGATTTCCTCGAAATAGCTATTCAGGTGCTACCCGAAGTAGTACTTGATTGTAACCCCGCCCCGTTCCGCCGTCCAGTTCCGGCAGAACGTGGAGATCCCGAGTCAGAGCTGGTGGCGCCCATTCTTTGATAACCATCAACACGTATTAAGTGACGCTCGCCCTGTGGCGTATCGGTGTTAACCCCGCCCATTTCCCTGAGCGCATTTCAGCTGGGGCCTTTAGCCTGTTTTATCGATCTTCCAGGGTGAGCGTACCATATTTCCCGGATTCGTCTAGCGATCGGTGCCTGCCCATCGGCAGGCGTCGTAAGAACCGTTTGATACCGTAACAATGCTACTGAAGCCCATCTTCAACGAAGTACCCAAAACACCACCACCAAAAAACGGAAACTAAATTGCACAATTCAATTATTAATGTTGACAACCATGCTAAGACCACGGACAATGAAACAATTATTAAAACTCAAACAAATTTTAGAATACCACCTCATAGAAGTTTGATCAACAAGGAGGTAAGAGATCGAAGCCCCCCATCTTCTAACAATAAAAGAAGAGAGAGTAAAGAACAAACAACAATAAAACTGAACGTATGTACATTTAATGTAAAAACACTTAAAGGAGAAGCTAAACTAGAGGAACTCGAACAAGCATTAACAAAAATCAACTATGACGTATTAGGCATTGCTGAAACAAGAAGAGAAGGAGGAAAACTAGTGCAAAGAAAACCCGGCAATTTATTGTTCACCAAAGGAGAAAGAAAAGGCCAAGGCGGAATCAGGTTTTACATCAATAAAAAACTAAAAAACAAGGTAGAAGAATTACAAGGGTATACAGAAAGAGTAGCTGCACTAACTTTAAATTTAAGTAAAAACCATAAACTAATAATCATACAAGTGTATGCCCCAACAGTGTCTGCACCAGACGAAGAACTGGAAAAGTTTTACAGTGATTTGGAAATAGCATTAGAAGAAGCAAGAAGTAAAACAAGAAATGTAATAATTATGGGAGACCTTAACAGCAAAGTAGGGCATCGAGCAAGACATGAAAAAATCATGGGTCCATTTGGTTACGGGAAAAGGAATGATAAGGGAAGAGAATTAATAAGCTTCGCAATAAAACATAAGTTATATATAACAAACTCCTTCTTTAAAGCCAGATCAGGCAGGAAATTGACATGGAAATCTCCTTATGGTATATATAGAGACGAAATTGAATTCATGTTAACTACAAATAAAGAAATGGTCACAAAATCAGGCATAATAAACCGGTTTGAAATGAGTAGCGACTACAGAATGGTACGAACGACACTGATATTTAACAAAGAAAAGAGAAATAAAGAAAGATTTCAAAGAATTAACGCTGGAGCAGAAGAAGACAGATACATAGATGAAGAAGAATTTAGAAACAAAATTAAAGAAAAAATATTACAATGCAAGGACACATTGGAAAAAATAGCTAAGGTACAAGAATTATTCAACTGGATTGAAAACACCATAAATGAAACAAAAAAAACAAGCTACCAAAAAGGGAAGGACCCAAGACAAAAAACTATCACAAAAAACCAAGAACTTAATCAACAAAAGGGAAATATTAAAAAAAGGAACAGATAGTAAAGCGAAAATAGAATATGCTGAACTAGATAAACTCGTTAAAAGGGAGATCAGAAAAGACTTAAGAAGCTATGAAAAGAGCAAAATTGAAACTATAATTGAAGAAACTGGCTCAACTAGAAAACTAAAGAAATAACTGGAGAATGGAAAACACTGGATAAGTCAACTAAAAGACAAAACTGGGGAAACACAAAAATCAAGAACGAAAACAATGCAGATAGCAACAGAATATTATAAAGACCTATTTAAGAGCGACAATAAAGCAAACAAAGCTGAAAACAAGAAACCTTGGAAGAGACAAAAGAGGAATGGCAACCAATAGAAACGGATGAAATACAGAAAGTAATAACTAAATTAGGTAGAGAAAAAACACCAGGGCCAGACGAAATAACCAACAAGGACATAAAAGCATTACCTATTGACGGCGTTGAAATCCTAAAAGTACTATATATCAAAATACTGTCTGAAGAGAAACTACCAGAGCAGTGGAAGAGTGCTACTATAATTTTAATACATAAAAAAAGAAGCCGGGACGAAATAAAAAACTACAGGCCTATAAGATTAATCTCTACAACCTATAAATTATTTGCAACAATCATAAAGGAAAGAATCATCAAAACACTCAATATAAACCAACATCCAGAACAAGCCGGTTTCTGAAGTGGTTACTCCACTACTGACCACTTACAGACAGTAACAGGGGCGGACTGGCTGGGGGGCAGGGAGGCAAAGTCCCCCCGGGCCTTCATAACCCACGAATGCGGGCCTCTACTAGCCCCCAGTATAAAAAATCTGGGTACCTATATACCATACTTCAGAAAAAGTGTGAAAAATATATTCATGTATTGTGTCAAGTATTTGGAGTGGTAAAATGTATAGAAGAAATTCTAATCATGGAAACTTTCTGGAAATAATAAACTTGCTTGCCAAAAGTGACCCAATTTTAAATAACTACCTGGAAGCTACTATAGAGAAAAGTAGTCAACGAGAAATGGCAATGAGAGAGAAAATGTGAGCGACAGCTGTGATACTTTACAAACCAAAAATGTATTTGCATTACTAAATCGTCTAGCTATATTTTTCGGCGAATCTTGAAGTGGATGGATATTTGGTGATACAGTAGCTCAAGTTCCTATGTCAAAATTAAAAAAACCGGAATTTTTCAGGTGATAATTGTCTGCAGCTTGTAGTATAGTTTGCATTAGATAAAATAATAAAAATTTGATAAAAAAGTTCTGAAGTTGAACCTCGCGACAAGTTGCACATGTAGTTTTAATTCTTTTTAAGCATTTGGACCTACATCAAAGTATTTGCAAAAAGGAAATTTGGATTTGGTTTCGGGTTGGTTGTGTTTCGTTGTGATTGATGCACATCAGAGCTTTATAGCATCTATGAATTCCAAACTAGAAGCACAGATATGGATATTTCTATAGAAGAGGAACTATCAACAAGCACACGCATTGTCAGGAAGGCAAAAATTGACGATGAACAATGCAGCAATGAAAGATCTAAGGACGCGATGGATGTGTTCCGAGTTGAAGTTTTCACTGTTATCACATTGAGGAAGAAAGACTCCAAACAGAAAAACTACTCAGAAAATTGGCCACCTTTGTTTTGTTGTTGTTTGTTACCCCCCTTGACTCCTTGTGGAACATAGGACACCATGAGGTTTCTGTAGCAATGATACTAGCAACAAGGTTGCTATCCTTGTGCTTCATCTTTTATTTTTGCAGTTGTTCAATCATGGGTGTGTTGAGTGGGTTGGTCTGGCTTATTTTCAATACATATACTCTCTACCAATTCCTTCTATTTTCTTTTGTCTTTAGCCATGTGTTTCACCTCGTTCCAGTTTGTTTTTATGTATTATTCTTTCAACTTCTTTTCCATTTTCCAACTGGGCGCTTCTGTTTCTTTCTCATTTGATCGTATACTCAAGGGCTTGTTTGATAATATATATATTTGGCTTGTTCAGAGTATGTTCTATCCACTTTTATTTTCATTTATTAACTGTTTTCTCAATTGGCTTTTGGCGTTTTCTTTGCCATAATTCTCTGTTTCAGATTTTATTGAGCCAATACATCTTCAAAATTCTTCTTAAGCACTTGCAATAAAAGTTTGAAGTTGTTCCACTTGTTTCTTGTTCAAGGACCACAATTCACTCTACCATATAACATCACACTTTTCACAATATTAGTATTATAAAGACTCACTTTTGTTATCCCAGTTAAAATATTTGAAGACCAAAATGTTTAAGCTTATTGAATACAGTTTAGTAAATTGTTTCCTCGGTACCTTGTCAGACAATTTGACCGCAAGAAGTGATACCTTTATTGATTCGCTTAATGAGAACAAAGAAATAATCAATATGTCAGAAAATGAATCTGAATCAGAATCAGAGGAGGTAAAGCAACTTGAAGAAAAGCTTGAAGAAAAACAGAACTCCAGAAAATGCAAGAAGCAGAAGAATATAATAACTGTCTGGCTTGTTGCTACATTTTTTATACTCATAGACTACAATATGCAGAGTCTGCAGCATTTACAAATTTATTTTTAAAGTACCAATAAGTATTATTGCTTAGCCGCACATAGGTTTCTTGTGAAAGGGCGCGAAATAAATAAAAAATAATCAAATCGTGGTTATAGGTAGGTCTTTTTCAAAACTTATTAGAAGCCTTTATGATTATGAGTGTTGATAAAGATGTCCTCGAGTCTAGATTTTTATTAGATTTTGAAAAAAATTCAAAGATCATCCGTACTTTTTGCCAATATTCTAACCTACTAACTTTGTTTTGAAATGGTAACTACATTTTTACTTCCCTCGTGTAACAGACCAAGAAAATATTGTAATTGTGAAAAGATCACCTTCCTAGATTTTTTCAAATCTTCATGTTTCAGGGTCTCTATATGACGAAAAATGTTTTTTTCAATTCCATCTTTCTGTCTGCCAGTACGTCTGTTTGTCAGTCTGTCTGTCCGCCTGTTTACGGTATAGTTCAATAACCATTTTTTGAAGGAAGAGGATATCTTTCATGCGAATTATATGTCTACCTGACTTAAAACCGAATATTTTATATATACAGGGTAAGCACCTCAAAAATAAAATGTTGTCTATTTTTGCTTTAATGCAGGAATAGATAAAAGTAATAATTTGCACATAGATTCGGTTTTTACTCTTAATGGAAATGCAACGCAACAGATACTGGATAAATATCATAAAATGAATATATATATGTAGAGATCGACTCGTCCCTTATATAGAGCCAGAAGCGATCCAACTGATTTGCCGTCGTGGTCTAGCGGTTAAAGCGGCGAGACTAGCAATATTAGTAATTGAATTCCGCCTGGCAGAACGCTTGGGAGCGAGCCTGGGAACCCCTGCAATGCTTTTGTATTTGCAAATAAATGTAACTCACACAAGGTAGGTTCAGTGTGAACCCCTTAAAGATTTATATTAAGTAGTTTCTGAATTTTTCCATTAATGTTAGGTACGTATCCAGGTTTTCACAACCGGGCAGAGGCCTTTTAAGGCTAAAGTCCCCCCGGGCCTTTTCCTTGCCAGTCCGCCCCTGGACAGTAAATCAAACAATCGAGAAGTGTAGCGAATACAATAAACCTATACACTTAGCCTTCGTTGACTACTCTAAAGCATTTGATAGACTGGAGCACCTTCCAATGTTAGAAGCACTCAAAAAACATAATATTCCTCGAAAATACATCAAAATTATAGAAGAAATATACAATCAAGGAAAGGCAAATATACGATTAGAAAGAGAGGGAGAATACTGCCATCTAGATAGAGGTGTACGCCAGGGCGATCCTCTGTCGCCAAATCTCTTCACCTGCACACTAGAGCAAATATTTAGAAACTTAAATTGGAAAAAGGAAGGTATAACATTTAATGGGAAAAAAGTGTCAAATCTGAGATGCTAGAAGAGTTAAGTATCGAAAGTGCTAAAGTTGGTCTAAAAATCAACTTTGACAAAATTAGCGTTATATGGAACAGGAAATCAGAAGACATCATCTTGGACGGGCAAAAAGTTAAATACGTAAAAGACATCATCTACCTTGGACAATTAATTTCATTTGACAACAAAACTGAAATGGAAGTGCAACAAAGGATCGATCTTGCTTAGAAGAACTACTGG
Source organism: Agriotes lineatus (assembly GCA_940337035.1). Taxonomy (NCBI): domain Eukaryota; kingdom Metazoa; phylum Arthropoda; class Insecta; order Coleoptera; family Elateridae; genus Agriotes; species Agriotes lineatus. The sequence goes on along the minus strand of CALNHX010002371.1, from coordinate 41,018 downwards.
TCTTTAAAAAACATATTTAAAAACAAAATTTCAATTTCATTAAAACGAAAAGTGTTTAACATGTGCATTATCCCAACTCTGACATATGGTTCTCAAACTTGGAGTTTGGCTAAAAAATTACACAATAAACTAAAAACAACACAGTCGACAATGGAACGATCAATGTTAAATCTAAAACTAAGTGACAAAGTGAGCTTAAGAGACATTCGGAACAAAACATGGACCGAAAACGTATTAGTGAAGTGTAAAAAGTTAAAATGGAACTGGGCAGGACACTTAGGCAGGATGTTAGAAGAGAGATGGGCCAAGTGTTTAACACAATGGATACCAAGGGGAGGAAACAGGAAGAGAGGTCTTCCAAAAGTTAGATGGGATGAAGAAATAGAACAAATGGGAGGAAAGCTTTGGTGGAAGAAGACAACAGACAATAGGAAATAGAAGAAAGAGGGGGAGGCCTTTGCCCAACAGTGAGACCTAATAGGCTCATAATAATAATAATAATATTAGAAATAACCACGTGTTTTCAACTTTGACCTTGAATAAATTTTTTTGCACACGAGATCGATGGGGATTTTTCACAATTTGTTTATCATGGTGTTCTCAACATTTGCTCCAATATTCAGCTTCTTGCGAATTTTTGTAAGCCCACCACTAGTTTTCATTTCACTTATGCCTTCCATTCCCATAACTTGCTCTATTCCTTCGTTTTATTGCTCTACTTTTGCATTTAGATCAAGTATATTTTTCTTGTTTACTTTTTTCATTATGTCGCTGAGTTGGTTCTAAAATTCTTCTTTGGACTCATAGTTTGTCGTCTCAGTTGGTGCATAACATTGAACTACTGACATCTTTTGCTCCCAGAAATCTAATCTAGCCATAATAATCATTTCACTTACCGGACGCCATTCTATTACTGCATCTCTCACCTTTCTACTTACGATAATCCTCACTCCATGTTGGTATACCCTATCTTCATCCTTCTGCCCAGAGTACACGATGCTGTAACCATTTTCTTTCACCTCGCTGCTTCCATTCCAATGTGTTTCACCTACTGCTAGTATCTTTAGCTTAGATCTTTCCATTTCCTTAATCACTTGTATTAGTCTTCCTGTTTTGTATAAAGCCCGTACATTCCATTGGCCAAGAAGTAGTACATTTTTTATTGTAATTTTGCTAGGTTTCACTTTACCTTCTCTCTTCATTACCTTTCTTAGTCTCATGTCCTTTTTCATAGCCATTTTCGTCATCTTGGTTCTGCTCTCTGCCTATTCTTTTAGTTTTTTTATTTTTGCCCCTCTATACACTTCAAATTTGCTCCATCTTCGTCCGACCACAGATATTTAACTCCATTTACTTCAAGTTTGTGGTATCCAACGCTGGTGTTTTTGCCTTCATTTCTTTCTTTTTTTGACACTTTCGTTATCACAGCCTGCATTTTTTGTTCGTCCTTGGTGAGATCATGATCTATGTATATTCTCTTGAGCCCAAGTTTATGCTTTGGTTTTAACACTTTTTTTGTTGTCATCTTTCAACCTCTGCTACTATTATTTTTGTTTCCGGTTTTCCTATTTGGAACATAGTGTTTAAAAAACAGTAGGTACTATTCAATATTTTGCCAAACTGTCTTTCTAAACTCGTCAAAGAGATTATTATAGTTTTTCGAGATTAACTAGTAGTAGTAGTTTGTTGTAGAAGGCTGATGTCAAGCAAGTAGGCCTTCATAGGCCCTTTTTGCTGTCACTGTCACCTTCTGCATCAAACTCTTCTCCCGGCATAAATCTTCCTGACTCTCTGATGAAGTTCAGGATGTCGGCCCATGCGAGGGAGTTCCATTAAGTTGTCTTTGAAATATTTGTTGTATGAATAATATGTTGGTGGCACTGTAAGTCTATGTCAAATTCGAGGTTAGCAGGTTAGGTTTTGCGTCATTCTATAAACTCTTCCCTCTGAAGCATACCTGCACCAAAAGTTTTAAACCTCAGTCGCTGGTACGCCTCACACTGTCCCAAGTACCTAGTGAAAGGGTGTGTCCTCTTCTCTTCCACATTTTGGGCAGACGGGATCTTCCTCTATTTCTATCAATGTTAGGTGTCTGCTTAATTTACAGTGGCCTGTCAAGATCCCTATCAAAAGATGTGTGGTTCTTTGGCTCTTTTCCGTTAACCAGACTGATTTCTTTGAATCAAATCCTGCTATATGGTACTTCCCCTGTCAACAGCTTCTGCACCTTCTCCACTTTTCCTTGCTAGTCTTAAGCCCACTCGGTTAGAGCCTTCGAGACCTGCTGCCTTGTGATACCTAGAAGGGGTTCTGGTCCAATACAGATATCCTCGGCTCCAAGTCTGGCCAGTTCATCAGCCTTCTCGTTGCCCTGAACACCTGCATGTTCTGGAACCCAGACGAGTTCAACTTCCTTGTCTTTTGCCATTTCTGCTAAAGCATCTCCACATTTCTGGACGAGCGCTAGTCTTGCCCTGGGCGAATAGATTGCTTTTAGTGCAGCCTGGCTACCAGAGCAGATAGAGATGAACTAATTTTTAAGTAACAAACGACTTCCGGGATTGGACCCACTTTCGTAAGGGGCTTCATCAGGAGGAAAAAGCAAAAGAGCACGGTAACTCAACGTGTTAACCACGCCAGAGGCGAAACTCTTTGCAAGGGAAGAGATAGAAGAGCACTGTAACTCAACATGTAAACCACGCCAGAGGCGAAATTCTTTTTCCCTTGCAAAAGAGTTTCACCTCTGGCGTGGTTTACACGTTGAATTACAGCGCTCTTGCTTTTTCCTCCTGATGAAGCCCCATACGAAAGTGGGCAAAACGTTGAGTTCTTCGACCTCAATAATGACACGGTCTAATCCCGGAAATCATTTATTACTTAATGACAACGGCCGTGAAAGCCCCCGAAATCATGAACTAATTTTAAACAACTTTTATAATTACTCTGAAAATGAATTGTTGTTAAATCCATCAAAAATGACAAAAGCCAAAAGTAATGACTGGAAAAGATTCAAGGCGGTGGGATCACACTGTCTGCATTAAGTAATTTCTTGCAAGAAGTGAAATTTAGTGATGGTTTGTTAGGACATTTTAATTTTTTAAATCATTGCCTGATTTTCACACTCAAGAAGGAAGGTAGACATTATATTTTAGTAACGATTGCCATCACAGTTTGTTAACATGCCATACAATTGGGAGTCCCATTATGGACCTCGAGCAAAGATTTTGAAGCCCAGCTCATGCCGCTGGAGTGAGTCGCAGACCAGTTTTTTCTGGGTTTAGAGAAGGTGGAGAACTCGCAAGAAAACTGCAGGTGTGTTTGTGATCACTTCGGCTTACACGTTTAGTTTATGCAATGCCATAAAAGTAATCTTTTGTTGTGAAGATGTTTGGGTTTCATTACCGGATACTTACCACTTCTGTAGTGCTTAAACCATTGGGGATCCGTAAGACATCAATTGAGTTGCTGTCACTCCAAAAGTTGATTTTGATTGGACCTGATTCTTGCATCGCTTTGAATTTTGCCTTTGGCTTTGCTTTTCTCCTCGACTCCAGTTGAATTAACTTCCCTGTGCGCAGAGCTGTTTCGAGTACACACAAAAAGTACTTGAATACCGACTACAAATGCTTTACATTAAATGTATTCGAGTACTAAGTACAAGTACACAATAATAAGTACTCGAATACTTATACAAGTACAGACTACCGAGTACAGAAGAATGGAACAGCTAGCGACAATGATAAAAATAAAACAAAATATCTATTTGTATTGAAATCCAAACATTGCGCGAACGTGGCATACACAAAATTTTTCTGTAATTGCAATGCATACTATAATCAAAAACATCATTTTTATGTATAACCCTGTAACGTTTGCTCTGTAATTAAATTATTATTGTACTTAAAAAGTACTGGAATTTAATTCAGCACTTTGGAATTTAATTCAGCGCTCTATTAAACGTTGAATCTACTCACTGCGTGAAAAGGCGATCACACATTTCCGTCCACGATGCGCAAAGATGAGCACAAGTACCGATGGAGTCATTTTCCTTTCCATTGGAAACCGCGACCGTATGGACTGATAACGCATCGAAAAAGGTATAAAAGGAAGCATCATTGCCAGTCCAAGGTCGGGAGAGTATCTGACCCGTCATGTTCCTAATCCTTCCTCCTGACCTAATTATTCTGTCTTGGCAGTGCTCACTGTCTCGCAGAATAAGGACGCATTCCTTATCCTGAAGGCATTAAGGCATTAAGCGATGTCCAGGTAACTTAAAACTCGCTAACTAATTGGCCAATTTACAGCGGCCGGTCTTTATCAACAAATACAACTGCGAAATCAGCCTGTACCCGAAAGCTGCAAGGAACATTTGCCCAAGAAGCGGCGTGCGTGCTCCTTCAGAGACACCATCAATCTCTCTTTCCTTGGCAGAAGGATCCGGCGTACGTTGTAGCAGATATTTCTCACCGGACCTGCGTTACATTCCCGCAACTTGGGTTGCGGCCCGAGCCAGAAAACTCAACACCGTTTTAAGAAGTATCAATATTATTTTGTAATATACAATTTATTCCTGATTTATTAATGTACACATTTATAAACATTATATGTATTTTTTTAATTATCCAGTGTTTGTACTAATCTATCATATATTTGAGCCAAAATAATTCTCCGACTTTGAGCTAACCCGACGTAATGATTTTGGCGCCCTTAATAAAGGGGTGAAACGTCACAACCCTGCTGAAAAGTTTGTGGCCACAAAATTCATTTTCGCAGCCGTTACTAATAACATTCGCCGCGAAATAGTAACGGCCGCAAAAATCAACTTTTCAGCACAGTTGCAAAAAAAAAATTCTTAGTCGTATTAGACCAGTGTTTTAGAAACATAAAATCCCTGAGTTCTAATTTTTGGATGTTTTAAAACTTTGTGCTCTAATGAAAATTCCATATTTTATAGTTTTGGGGAGGAGGGCGTCGCTCGCAACGCCATCTTAGAAAAATGGCGGGCAAAATCGCTTTTTTGGAAATATCTATTTTTTTTAAGTCAACTGTATTCTGAACTAGAGCAGTGCAAAACGAAACATTTTTTTGTTTTCAACAATTGTTCGATTATTATTGACTGAAAATTATGTTTTAATTATAACTAACTATTGTTTTTCAGCTGTTTCTACACTATCATAAGATTTCTAACAGCCGAATCCTTACAAATCCCTTCGACCTTTTATTACTGAACATCTGGCCTTCGTACGGCTTGACCTTGTTTCAAATAGAATCACTCCCATCTACAGGCAGGAATATCACTCTGGCTTACGCATGCATACTGAGATTTGTAAGAATTTGGTTGATAGAATGAGTTCCGACACAACAACCTGATTACTCAAATCTTGTGATTGTGTGAAAACGACTGAAAAATAATAATTAGTCATAATGAAAAATAAGTTTCAATCCATACTCATAAAAAATCTGTTTAAGGCTATTTTAAAGCAAATACGAAAATTACCGCTTGCTATTCAGAGAGATAAAGCGTAGACCGTAGGGGTGGATCCTTGGAACTCCATTCTTTTTCCGCTCTTACAGTGCCTGTGAATCTACTGCGTTTCATTGCTTACAGTGGGCCACAGTTAACCCGTTAATGCCCAGCGTCCTATTTAGAGGACAATGTGTGTAGGATTTTTTTTCGGTCTTTTTGGGGTAATTGATTGGTACCGGGTATGTACCGGCTAAAAATAGATGCACAAGGGTTTATCGAGCTTTACTTAATTTTCAAGAATCAGTTGTGTCCTACCTATCGATGTGACTATATATAAAATATATTTTATTAAAAACTGTTTGGATAATAACAAGGGTAATTATAAAATTCACGTGGTGAAAGATATAAGAAGATTTAAACATATAAGAAGAATAACAAGTATGTGGTTAAAAATAATAGCAAGCAGAATTAATCTATAAAGGTGAATAACTGGAGAAAAATATGAAGTCAAGTTTATTGGAAAATTACATTTAACGTCAGACATTAATTGAATTGGATTACATCAAGCTTTTCGGTGATTAGGGATTCTGTGGGAAGGTTAGAGTTACTGATTTGGGACAGTTGGAGGCGTCTTGTCTATAGAAGGGAAGGTATGTCAGAGCTTGGATCAGTAGGCAGAGAGGAGCAGATTGGTTTACATCCTGTGGAGATCAATTGAAAGGTAATTACTCTCTCTCTCTCTCTTTAGATGCCGTCTCATAGTCTGAGGTTGGCGATCATCATGGCATATCTCCATCTGTCACGTGCTGTATGAATTAAATCTTCTCTGTTGAGTCCTAGCCAATTTCTTATGTTGCTCATCCAGGATGTCCTCCTCCTACCTCTAGCTCTCTTCCCTTGAATTTTCCCTTCGATTATATATTGTAGAAGTGTGTATTTATCGTGGCGCATTATGTGTCCAAAATATGTTAACTTGCGTCTTTTAACAAGGTTCTCCAATTCTTTTTCTTTTCCGAGTCGACGTAGTACCTCTTCATTAGTTGTTCGATCTGTCCAGGGAATTCGGAGCATTCTTCTATATGACCACATCTCGAACGCGTTGATTCGATTTAACATCTCCTTCTTAATGGTCCAAGCCTCACATCCATACAGAAGTACTGTCCAAACGTAACACTTCAGTACTCTTACTCTTATCCCTAGATCTAGCTGTCGAGTGCATAGAATCTTTCTATACTTCATGAAAGCTGATCTGGCTATTTCTATTCTGCGATTTATTTCCGCATTACAATCTATGTTTTTATTGATTAGCCGTCCAAGGTATATATATTTATCCACTTGTTCTACTCTCAAGTTATTGCATGTGATGTTTGTAATAACATTATCTCTACTAATTACCAGAAACTAATTACTAGAAAAAGGTAAATAAAAGATTATAAAAGTGAATTAGTTATCAAAGAATTACTGTGTTTCTAATATGATTGTGTAATAGGGAAACAATCTGTATTTGTCATATGAATTTCAAATTTGTTTTGACATTTGGTTGACGTAAGTACTGACTTATGAAAATGAGATTTAAAAAAAGCTTAGCCGCGCATGTACGGCTGAAAACCAAACTTACAAAAGGAAAATTCGGATTTTTAAAAAATCAAATATCTCGAAAACTATTCAAGATATCGTGAAATGAGTGACATATTTGGAATCAGGAGAGAAAACTACATAAAAGTGATATTAAAGCCTAAAATGTGAAAATTCGAACATTAAAGTCGAATATTTCGAAAACGGGTTGAGATATCGAAAAGCCAGTGGTGGATTCGGATTCAGGGGACAAAAATACATAGAAATCCACCATCAGTTGTATTCAGCCTTAACGGGAACCGTGCGACAGACACACAGAAAGAGCGATCATAGTAACCACTTACTTTGTAAGTTTGGTTGATATTAGAAAATCAATCTTTCAGAAAATAAGTCACTAAATAAAAGAATCCACCCCTGTTGAGTTTTCAGGAGCTAGTAACTATTGACATTATAATACAAAATACGGCTGTGATTACTGTGATTTATTTCATATAGTAAATTAGTAATATTTTGATTCTTTAATAGCGGATATTTCAACAATAGATGAAGTAATTATAGGCAACTTATGTATTTTTTAAAAGAGAATTTTAAGCGCTATCCGATAAATACATAATATATAGGGTGTGCCATTAAAAGAAAGTATACAATAAGTCAAAAAGTTTACCCGTGATGCTCAATTGTTTCTTTAACTAGCAAATTCGGACGGTTTGGATGATACCCTACAATTTTTATCTGAACAATTTGTTTCTATCTGGAATAACAAAGGCGCTAGAAGCTGTCAAAATTTGAGCAAACACCCAATGAGAATCGATTACAAGCAAGTCTACTATAAGAAGAATATACTGTATTTGGGTCAGAATTCTTTCTCTCCTCAGCTTTTCTTTGCTCTTGCGATCTTAATGATTTTTTCCTTTATTAAAAACTTTTTTTATTGGCCTTTAGGATAATTGATAATTAGGCAATCTAATATATTTATTTTGTATAATCTCTCAGCAATTTAGTATCACAAAAATATGTATTGCATTCTTAGTTGTTCTATGTACTATTATGTTTGTTACAATGAATTTATTTAATAAGCAGTGGTTTAGTAACTTAAACACTGTTACATGTAAAAGAACTCATGATTTTTAAAATAAAAATTTTAAATTTCCCCCGTTTACGAATGTTTATAATTTTTCTACGGAGTGTAATTGTCAAACGGAGTTATCGCCAGCCTCTTCTACCCAAGGTTTTTGTGTGCTTGGTGGCACTGTAGACAGACTTACACTTTCCATGATGTACTTGATTTTAAATAGCTTTCCAATTTTTTGTTGAAATGCTATACAACGGATGAAGAATTTGAACCTCCTCTAAAAGAGAAGATGTTAAAGACATCGAACATTTGTGGACAAATGCAAACTCAATTAAATAACACTGCTAAAATAGCAGACCTAACCGGAGCTTCAAATAGAACTGTTGCTAAATTAGTAAATGCAATTCTAGAAGACCTTAATGTTATCTCATTCACTTTCAGCACTTGTTTCATAGATAGCTATTTGTGCAGATAAGTGCCTTTTTTGTTTTTAGCACGGCAAAACATAATAATGTTCAAAATCTAGAATTATAACCCTATACAAAACTTCAGAAATATCTTTGATTTTTGTGAAACGATGTTTATTAGGATTTGCAAAAGTATTGGAGAGGGCTATGATTTTGCATTCCGAACAACTTTTTCTAATAAAATGTTTCTGTAATGTGAACGGCAAAGGTACTTTACCGTGATTCTTTTTAATAAACTTGCAGTTTCTTCTTCTTGCACCAAAAACCTATAACACAGGCACTCCAGAGACAGGGACTTTTACAGGGTCGCTCCTGGGGCACTAAGGAACATTTGTGGCACAAATCGTTTTTGTGGTTTCCCTTAAAATTTGTGTAATATGCCTGGGCTATTACTATTAAAGAGGACCACATATCAGTTATTCAAGAACCTAGAAATAATTTCGTGTCTGCTGGGAATATTAAAGACTTGTATGATGTTTAAATAAGTATAACACAAACTACAAAACTTTAACTGTAGTACACTGTGACGTTACCAATGGTAATACCTGTTGGAAAGGGGATACTATTAGGCTTTTGGAAACTCACATTAAGAAGCCATTTCAGAGAGTATTCGTCTCCTCCATGCCAATGAACTGCCACCAAGACATTTGTTACAGGTTTTGGATGGTAAAACAAAAGGACCATACAGTTATTCGGGTCCCATTGGTTCACGTTTAAAAAACTGCGTAACAATGCATATCGTAATAAGTTTTAAGTCAGTAAATACTGAACTTCCAGAAGTGTCCCAAAATGATTTAAGTACAGACCAAAAGTCCTAGGGTCAAGTGGTATAAATACACTATATTTAAAAATACTAAAATGCATTTTAAGGAGCAGATGGTGAAGAACGGCGAAACCCGGCTAGCAGTGCCGAAATTAGGATGCGGCCTGGATTCGTTGAACTGGAGGGTTGTACGCAGCATGCTGGAAGTAGTCTTCAACCGGACCGGCATCCAGATTGAGGTCTGCTGTTACAGCCCGTTGCGAAGCATTGAGCCCACGGTGGACTGCTACTTCTTCAACCAGTCCGTGTGCAAGAAGGGCACCGCCTGTAAATACCGCCATCAAACCCCCACAAGAGCGAGTGGCAGGCACCCGACGCAACTCGTTCTGGGAGAAAACGACCTAAGGTGGGGGCACTGTAACGACCTTCGGGCCGGATCGCGTCAGAATATTCCAGATCACTCCAGAAAGTATAACGATCTTCAGGCTGGATCGCATCAGAACATTCCAGAACGACCTTGCCCGCCAACACGTCAGCGTCGCTGGATTAATCGAGCAAGGTCTGGATGTTTCTAGGAATGACTCATTCGTGATATATAAATACGTGTCAGCAGGAATAGACAGACAGTTTCCATCAGACTTGAAGCGCGCGTGATATAAACGAGCCGTGTGAAATAAATAACAAATAAATACAACCATATAAATCCTTACTGTTAAGCTGTATATAAATAATTATTAAATAGTGTATAGTTGTTAGAAATAGTGCCTGTAGTTTATAAGTAATTCTGCCTTCATAATTCTTGTATTTTTAAATAATCATAATTAATCATAGTAAATAAACGTTTAAAACCAGAAGCGTCGTATAACTTTTAAATGGCCCGAACGGTAAAACCGTAACATTACTATATACAGTGAAATCTGTTCAACAGTCATGGCAAACCCTCATATGGTTCGATTTGAAATAGACAATAGCAGTCGTGTTCCATATGTTTCAGCAACTGTAGTTCATAGTTACTGTCTTATCAAACTGTTGTTATGCTCAGAGCTCAGACAGGCGTGATTTTTCTTATGGCAAAAATAGTCATAGTTTTTTTTTACATACCTATATGATAAAACAATGGAATAAATTTTATTTTTAGAAAACCGTTTTTGCTAGCTACGATTTTTTGCGAGAGATTGTCTTCCGAAACCTTTTTGGTTGATTATTTTATTTGCAATTTATTATTTCACATTCAGGGTTAGCAAGTAACCTTTTTTTATAAACTTACTTTGATATGTTCAACCTAGGTTTCATTTATTCACTTCAATTTCAATGTTTTAATAAATTTGATGTATTGATATAATTACTACAACTTTGCTGTATAGAAGGTGGAAATCAATTGGAAAGTTGGAAGCAAGTTTAAAGGGCGTTGGTACTAGTTGCTCTGATAATATGTCAACCGGTGACTGTGACAGTCTCATGTCCGTCTCCAGCAATTCCGGGATGCTCAGAAATCCTTCTCCCGAACTTGCTTTTTTCGACGGTCAAGTACCCGAAACAACACTTTTGTCTCAGCAAGATACAGGATGTATCACAGATACTGAAGACTTGTGTGAGACTCAATCTTTACCAGAAATCTTGGATGTCGATAGTCAACCCTACGCCAGCGTTTCCAATTCTGAACAAAACAACTCTAGTACTAGCGACGATACAAATTTTGAAGAATTAGAGTGCGAAAATACAGATACCAGAAAAAGTATATTTAGTATAAGCGGTCGACGAATTGTAAATATATATTATTTTTCGAACGAGTTAAAAGGTTTGAAACATGAAGGTACTAAAACAAGTAATTTAGTGTGGCAAGTTATTAAGTTTTGGGTTTTGTTTAGGATTTGGCTGTTGTTTCTTTGATATCGATTTGGTTTCCGAAAAAAAAGAGGGCTTACGGAGTATTTTTTCGTTAAAATGCCGTGTTTGTAATTTAATGCAAACTGTACAGTCTGAAGATCCTAATACTGAAGCCAATTCAAATTTAATAGCTGTTGTGGGAGCTATTTCTATTGGCATATGATGTAGTCAACTCTCAGAACCCTTTACAGCAGTTGATATTCGGTGTATGTCAAATAAAACCTACATAAAATATCATAACCAAATATCATCGGTGGTTGATGATGAAAACCAACAACTTATGAAAGTTGCTGGTGAAGAAGAGGCAAAACTAGCAAGAGACACGGGAGATGTTGGTCCTGACGGAATACCAATAATATCGGTAATTGTAGACGGTGCATGGAGCAAGCGTTCGTACCGAACTAACTACAATGCATTATCTGGAGTTGTAAGTATGCAGTGGGCGCATTCGGGAAATTCAACTACTGAGAAGAAATGTCAACCAGCTGTTGAATTTTTGGCAATACCCGTTAACTGGAGAAAATTATTATTATTACTGCAATTTTTTGATATTTTGTAGGCTTGCATCATTGGCGCAAGAACAAAGAAACTATTATATATAGGTGTTAGGAATAAATATTGCAATGTCTGTATGAGGGCCGGTAGTAATGCAGCGAATCGCGAATGTTTTAAAAACTGGAGCAGCACTTCAACAGCAATGGAAGCTAATATTGTAGTGGACGGTTTCAAAAAATCTATTGATACACATAATTTAATTTATGGCAGATAGATAGGTGACGGTGACAGTAGTGTTTACCGAAAACTAACTGAAGTAGCACCGTATGGACCAACGTTTGTTATAGAGAAAATTGAATGTCGCAATCACCTTCTCAGAAATTATATTAATAAATTAGCAGACATTGCTAAAGATTCCAAATTTCCTATAACACTTAGGAAAAGAAATAATAACAGGGATACATTAGAAAGATTTAGAAACGCTGTAACAAAAGCTGTTGAATTTCGAAAACAAGGTGATGAATCTTTTTGTGAAAAAACAAAAAAATTGAAAAACGACATCGTCAATGGGCCACACCATATTTTTGGCGATCACTCCAAGTGAGAGGGCTACTTTTGTAAAAAGGTTAAAGAAGAAGTAACTGTTATTTGTATTAGTTTATCGTACAACATCTTGCGCACAATTTTTCTGCAGGAAAATGTAGTGCCTGATATGGAAGTAAGTGGAATATTCGATTCAATAAGAAGTGTTAACATAAGGCTTGCAAATAATGCTTCAAGTTTGTTACATGATGTTGATACCAGCATGGCAGAATCCTACAATTCAATTGTAGCTAAAATTTGTAGGCGGAAAACGGTTGAATTTTTCGTTAAAAGGCTCTTACCAAATGAGATGCAATGCAGCTGCAATTTCATTCAATACAAGTGGAAATTTTACCTACACAGTTTTGAACAACATATTGTTACATTTTTACCGTTCGGGCTATTTAAAAATTATACGACGCTTCTGGTTTTAAACGGTTATTTACTATGATTAATTATGATTATTGAAAAATACAAGAATTATGAAGACAGAATTACTTATAAACTACAGGCACTATTTCTAACAACTATACACTATTTAATAATTATTTATATACAGCTTAACAGTAAGGATTTATATGGTTGTATTTATTTGTTATTTATTTCACACGGCTCGTTTATATCACGCGCGCTTCAAGTCTCATGGGAACTGAATTAGAAATCCGGCGGTCGTGTATTTATATTCGCAAAATAATTCCTTCGAGGTCAATCTAGACTTCGCTCGACCTTTCTGGGAACCGCATGATGCATTCGCGTGTTAGCCAGCAAGGTCGCTGACGTCACTCGTCTGCAGCTGCCTTCAAAGTTGCTCCAAGAAATTCTGGAACGCTCGGGGCTGAATCATATGAACGGGGCAACGACCCGGCTGTAGAATCGTTACACTGCCCCCGCCTTAGGTCGTTCTGTCCCAGAACGAGTTGCGTCGGATGCCGCTCTTGTGAGGGTTTGATGGCGGTATTTGCAGGCGGTGCCCTTCTTGCACACGGACTGGCTGAAGAAGTAGCAGTCCACCGTGAGCTCAATGCTTCGCAACGGGCTGCAACAGCAGACCTCGATCTGGATGCCGGTCCGGTCGAAGACTACTTCCAGCATGCTGCGTACTACCCTCCAGTTCAACAAATCCAAGCCGCATCCTAATTTCGGCACTGCTAGCCGGGTTTCGCCGTTCCTCACCATTTGCTCCTTAAGGTCCAAAAGAGCAGACCAGAGTTCCTGGTAACTAGGTTTTTCGTAAAACAACCTTTTCGTCACCAGGTAATAAATGGAGCTGTTGCCTTCTTTCAGCTGCAAAGTTCTGCCAACCTGAGATGCCTGCTCTCGCAGCTGGCCTAACCGGCCAAACTTCTCCCGGAAGGCAGCGGCGATCCCCCTAGACATCCGGAGGTCCTGGGCGACGCAGTGTGCCAGGGAATACTGCCGCAGGGTGTCGCACAGGTCACGCTGCACCTCTGTAGGGACTCAAAATCGCGCAGTCTTCGTACCCCCATAAGCGGCCATAAACTCCTGGAAGGAGATTCCTTCGGTCCCTAGTCGTCTCAGGGGTTGCTCCGTCACAGCCTCCACTTCTTCATTGGTTCCGGCATATGGGGCCAACCGATTGAAGTGCACCACTCTGCACTTTCCTCGAGGAGGTTTCTGGATTCGGTATACCACGTCATTCAGTCGAGCAACTACAGTGTAGGGGCCTTCCCAGTTTCTTTGGGGCTTGGGGGAGAGGCCACGACGCCTCTGTGGGTTATGAAGCTATACCACATCGCCAGGCTGGAAACCACCGGACTCAGCGCGGGCATCATATCGGTCCTTCATTCGGTCGCTGGCACTCTGAATGTTTCGGCGTACGGCGTCGTGGATCTCTTCCATCCTCTTCTTCAGGTTCCCCACGTAGTCCTCGCCGGTCGTTTCTTCGCCAGGCTTTCTTCCAAATTTGAGGTCACATGGCAATCGCAGCTCGCGCCCAAAGAGTACCGTGGCTGGGGTGTGGTTGGTTGTCTCTTGTACTGCCGATCGGTAGGCCATTAGGAACAGGTGAATGTACTGGTCCCAGTCACGCTGATGTTCGGAAACCACCTTGGACAGATGCTTCCCCATGGTTCGGTTCATCCTTTCCACCATGCCGTCCGATTGAGGATGGAGGGCAGTGGTCCGGGTCTTGTGTATCCCCAGCAGCTTGCAAACGTTCTAAAACAGTCCAGACTCGAAATTGTGGCCCTGGTCGGAATGTAACTCCAGGGGGACTCCAAAACGGCTGAAGCACTCCTTCACCAGAACATCAGCGACAGTACCGGCCTCTTGTTTCGGAAGGGCGTACGCTTCGAGCCACTTGGTGAAGTAGTCCATGCACACCAGGATGTATTTATTTCCCGATTCGGTTTCGTGGAATGGTCCAGCGATGTCGATGGCTATCTTCTCGAACGGACTACCGACGTTGTACTGCCGCATCGGAGCTCTACGTCTACCAACCGGTCCGTTTCCTGTAGCGCAGGCTTCACACCTCCGGCACCACTCTCGGACATCATCTTTGCAGCTCGCCCAGTAGAACCGGTCTCGGACCTTCTGCAACGTCTTCTTCAATCCGAAATGTCCCCCAGAGGAGCCATCATGCAGGTGGCGCAGAACCTCGGCCACTCTACTCCTTGGGACCATCAATTGTGATCTCGTTGCCCTATCGTCCTCTTCTTCCAAGATTCTGGTCAGGACGTTGTTTGCCAGCTGCAAGGAGTCCTATTGCACCCAATAGGTCTTCACCGTTGGGTTGGTGGCGGAGACCTCTTGCCAGGTAGGTCGACGGCTATCTCACTTCCAGGCTATAACCGTGCCTAAGTCGGGGTCATTCTCCTGGCTGTTCTGCAACTCGTCTAGCTCCCACGAGTCGTCGACTACAGTGGTACGATTGATGGGTACCGCACGACTCTCCAATCTTGAACAGTGGTTGCAGTCCGCAGGGCAGGGCCTCCTGGATAACGCATCGGCGTTGCGGTGGGCTGTGCCAGGTCGATGATTTATTTCAAAGTCGTACTCCTGTAGGCGCTCGATTCACCTAGCCACCTGTCCTTCAGGGTTCTTAAACTGCAGCAGCCATTTTAGAGCAGCATGGTGGATCCGCAGCAAGAATCTTCTGCCATACAGGTATTTATAAAAATGCTCCAAGGACTTGACTACTGCCAGAAGCTCCCTCCTGGTTACGCAATAGTTCCGCTCCGGTTTGGACAGAACCTTGCTGAAATATGCTAGGACTTTCTCTTGCCCATCTTGGACCTGGGACAGAACACCACCGATTCCGACATTGCTAGCGTCAGTGTCAGGATAAACTGGCCTTCCTGACGTGGATAGCAAAGTACAGGTGAACTGGTTAAGGCAGTCTTGAGCGTCTCGGAGGCCTCCGCGCACTCAGCACTCCATTCGAACTGTCGTCCCTCTTCCGTTAGACGGGTTAACGGTTTTTGCAATGTTTGAAAAGCCCAGCACAAACCGTCGGTAGTAAGTACAGAAGCCCAGGAAGTTTCGCAGCGCATGCTTATCCTTCGGGATTGGCCAATCCTGCACTGCCTTCACCTTACTCGGGTCTACTGCTACTCCCTGGCGGAATACGACGTGCCCCAGGTACTGTACCTCCTTCTGGAAGATGTGGCACTTCTTTGCACTTAATCGCAGGTTGGCACCTCGCAGTTTACCGAACACTTCCTCCATGTTTCTCAGATGCTCGTTGAAGGATTTACCCACCACTATGATGTCGTCCAAGTATATCAGGCAGGTCTGCCAAGATAGACCCTTCAGGACGGTGTCCATCAGCCTCTCAAACGTGGCGGAGGCATTGCACAAACCGAACGGCATGACGGAGAACTGCCAGAGCCCAGTTCCGATAGTGAATGCGGTCTTCTCCCTGTCCGCAGGTTCCATTCCGACTTGCCAATAACCGCTCTTCAAGTCCAGCGTCGAGAACCATTGAGAACCGGAGAGCGTGTACAGGGTATTATCGATTCGTGGCAGAGGGTAGCTGTATTTCTTGGTCACATGGTTCAGCTGTCGGTAGTCAACACAGAACCTCGTTGAGCCATCCTTCTTCTTGACAAGAACCACAGGGGAGGCTCACGGACTGCTGGACGGGTCGATAATCCCTTGGTTTCGCATATCTTGGACAATCTTCTCAGCTTCTTCTCGTTTGGCGAGGGGCAACCTTCTTGGATGTTAGCGTATCGGTTGAGCATCCCCCTTATTGATGTTATGCTTAACTACGTCGGTACGGCCGCTGGGATAATCTCCGCACTCTGGTGGCCCGGTACCACCAGATCTTCGATCTTCTTCCGTTCTTGTTGGCTCATGCCCTTGCAAGTAGACATTACGGTGTTTATTAATGCTTTTGGGCAGCCCTTCGCCTTGCTGCCGCTGTCACTAGTAATCGTTCTGACAATGGCGGAGACCGGTGTGCGTCTTCCCAGGGTTGTGTTTCTCCTGACGGTTGCCGGTTCCCTGTTGACGTTCATCATCCTTACTGGAACCTTAAGCCCAGTCTTTACCAACGTCTTCCCAACCAGGATACCATGAGTGAGCTCCTTGTCATAATCGGGTTCAATCATGCGCACCACGTTGCCCCGGAGATCCAGGTATGCATCCACGACCCTCTCGGTTCGTCCCGGCAGAGCAACATCTTTCGCCAACACCACTCGTACTGCGATCTCTTCTCTTGAGTGTAGGGAAAGCTCCTCCCCACCATGTGCAACACGCCGCGTCCCAGGTCTAAAGTGAACCCACACTTATTCATGACATCCATTCCCAGGATGAACTCGTCCGCAATGTCAGCAATTAGGACCCGATGCTTGAGGGTTTGATTCCCAATCTTCAATGTCAAATCCATTTCCCCATGTGTGGTCACTGCGCCTCCTGTGGCAGTGCGAAGGCGTGTCCTGGTGAGCAGTAGCTGACTCTCGTCTAGTATTACGTCAGACCTGGCGATGGACTTCGTCGCTCCAGTATCCAACAGCAGAGACCGAACTCTTCCATTTATTTTCCCATCAATGAAGAGACTATCAGGCTGGTGCTGCACGGACGACACATGTATGGGAATCTCCGGGGCATGGCAATCACGAGTCGACTCTCGTTCCTTCTTCCTCGTCTCCTGCCTTATAAGTCGTCGCAACATGTTCTCCATGGACTCAGGCGCCATCTCCGTCGTGGAGACACCGCGGACACGATCATGTCCTCTGGAGGCCGTCCTTGCCGCTTCAAATTCCAACGCATGGGCTAAGGCCTCTCCCAGTGTCCTATGGCGCCCCAGACGTACCGCTTGCTGAGTATCGGCGTCTTTAATTCCATCTATAAATGACGGATAGCTGCTCTAGGAAGTCCTCCGGCGCCGATGGATACGCGAGCCAAACCAATCGAGCAACATCGGCCTCCAGTTCTTGCAGAGTTTTCCCCGACTTCTGAATTCTGTTCTTCAACTGGGTACAATGCACATGCTGATGATGACCATTGCTATAACGCCGTTCCAGACGATTCACCAATTGCTGGAAGTCCCTCTGCTGATTTTCTGGAATTATTTGCAGAATATTCGGGGCATCCCCTCACAATGTCAGAATCAATGCGGTCGCTTTGTCTGCCATTCCCCAACCATTAGCGACGGCTGCGGCTTCAAATTGCTTCAGGTATGTTGACCATGGGGTTTTCCCATCGTAAGAGGGCAGTTTCATGTGCAAGCCAGATGTTGCGGGCCTCACTGGGGCAGTATCTTGGGACAGAGCAACCTGAGGGGCAGCAACTTGCGATAAGGTAGGCTGATTCACTGCAAGAAGAGAAGAGAAGCCAGCAGATTCAAAGGGAGTTGGTTGGCCTTGGCCACTTCGTGACTTGCTAAATTGTTCCTGCAGCTCCAGCATGTCACCCTGAAGTCCGGCCATCTTTCTCTCCATTTCTTCCTGAATATCCCTGATCTCCTCTGCCAACTCGTCATGGCTCGCTTTCAGTTCCTCCTTAAGTTCATCCTTGAGGTCTTCTTGAGTAACTTTTAATTTTTCCTCAAGTTTTTGGACTATTTTTTTTTGCACGGCTTTCAATTCTTTTTTAAGATCCTCTTTAAGATCCTTTTGCGCGGCTTTCAATTCTTCTTGCGCTTTTTCTGCCTTATCCTGGCCAACTTGAATCTCTTTTTTAAGATCCTCTTGTGCTTTTTCCGCTTTCTCTTGCGCCTTCTCTGCCTTGTCCTGGCTAACTTGCATCAGTTGCAAAAGTTGACTTAATTGGGCTTCCATTTTGCTGCTTTGAGATCTCGTCAAAGGCATCCACACTATACACTTACATTTATTTATCTGACCGTCGTTTTATTGGCACTTGTTAAACAATTTATTAATTTAATGTTTGTTCAATAACTTTTCTATAGCCCCTGGTATAACCTGACACCTGACGCCACTGTTACGTTTTTACCGTTCGGGCTATTTAAAAATTGTACGACGCTTCTGGTTTTAAACGTTTATTTACTATGATTAATTATGATTATTTAAAAATACAAGAATTATGAAGGCCGAATTACTTATAAACTACAGGCACTATTTCTAACAACTATACACTATTTAATAATTATTTATATACAGCTTAACAGTAAGGATTTATATGGTTGTATTTATTTGTTATTTATTTCACACGGCTCGTTTATATCACGCGCGCTTTAAGTCTGATGGGAACTGAATTAGAACTCCGGCGGTCGTGTATTTATATTTGCGGAATAATTCCTTCGAGGTCAATCTAGACTTCGCTCGACCTTTCTGGGAACCGCATGACGCATTCGCGTGTTAGCCAGCAAGGTCGCTGACGTCACGCGTCTGCAGCTGCCTTCAAGGTGGCTCCAAGAAGTTCTGGAACGCTCGGGGCTGAATCATATGCCCGGGGCAACGGCCCGGCTGTAGAATCGTTACAATATGTAATAATTCACATGCACCTGAAGCACTGTAAAAAATTATACGCAAGGCGAAAAAGAGCAAGAGAAGCTCGTAGGAAAAGTAATTTTTAAATTTAATTTTTACTATTTCATTTGTTACTCATTTATAAATGTCATTCATCGAAATTGTACATATAAACTTTGAAAATTAATCTTCTAATATATTTGTTTACAAATGAATAACAAATAGAATATTATTTATTATACACAAGGTAACCTGTTTTTACTACTTCAAGGGATATCATTTCATCCCTTCGGCCGTAAAAGCAGTTTTACCTTGCTAGCAACATAAAACACTATTTATTAAAATAACGCATTAAATTCTTTTAGGTAAATCATTGAAACGCAGGACATTTGCAACAACAGACGCATATTATGGTCCTGCGGTTTCAAACTTTGTCCCAGATATGAACGGGGAAGAATGTGCTGTAAAATCTGCCCAATTTTTACGCGACTTGGCCGAAATTGACAAGGAACGTATATTACAAGAAACTATGTTACAGTCCAACAGCGAAATCTGGAAAGTTGAACGAAGAAAACGAGTTTCTGCATATAATTTTGGAAAAATTTGCAAATTAAAGAAAACTACATCTACCGTGAAAACGGTTGTTTCTTTATTATATTCCACTTTCTCTGGTACTAGTGCTACTAAATTTGGACTGGATAACGAAGATAAGGCTATCTTATTATTCGAAAACCAGTTTGAAAAATCCGTGCGTAGAAGTGGTTTAGTTATAGACGAAGAGTTTCCATATTTAGCATGTTCCCCTGACGGACTGGTAGACAACAACGCTATAGTGGAAATAAAAAGCTCCGAAAAAAGTGGCAATCTGTCTCCAGTGGATGCAGTAATTCAAAACAAGATAGATTACTGCTTGTGTGAAAATGGAGATGTTACTCTTAAACACGTAATCACAATTATTTTTATCAAATCCAAGGATTATTGCGAATTACAAAACGTGAAACTTGCTATTTCATCATATATACAAAAGGGGGCATCTCTGTACAAGAAATCAAAAGGTAATACCGATATCACTATACTCTTCACGAAATTTATCTCCTACTTATTCTTTTTTAGGGATGACGAATTTTGGAGGGCAAAGATGGTCACCAAGTTAAACAATTTTTTTATAAAATGCTTGCTTCCCGAATTAGTGGACTCTAGAAGGTGCCGGGAGCAAGATATAAGAGATGTGTATTTGACTTAATTTTTGTAGAATGAAATTTAATAACGATCTACTAATATTGCTTTAACAAAATATCAGCTCCTCTGGTTAACAAATTTTACATGTCACATTGGCAAGTAAATTTTGTTTTAAAAATTATTTATTTTCATAAAATGCTAGATACAAATTTTTTTGACAAATTTCAATTTTAAAGTACTGAATATTGGATAAAATTCCATACAGTACTCTTGAATAAAGACATTTTATTCGCTCGTTAATAAAATATGTTTTTAGCACATGTGCTTTAAATTACTATTTCGTCACCCTATAACGCATTGTTACAAACAGTGCATTGAAGCGTCATCCCTTCGATCGAAAGTATTTAATTATTGATTAGTAAAATCATTTTACAAATTTACTTACACTTTAATACGGTTCTGTTAGTGAAACTTAAATTCGTTCAAAAATGAATTAATACTTCACTTACATTTTGATTATTACTAAATCACTTTGATATTCTATAGAAAATGCGGACAAATTACTTTCTAATTTAAAAAAATAATAATATATCTACCACCGTTCTAACTATTTTCCTTTTGGTGATAATATTTTTAGTATTTAGTATTTTTAGCACGACGCACATACTTTATTTTTTAAAGCTATAGCATAATGAACTGTGAACAATTTCACATAAGCAAAAATTTTTAAATTATTAAAATCAAAGTTCATTAAATCAAAAGTTCATGTGTTAAAAATAAGTATTTTATTAATTTTTCCATCCACTTATCAATAATAAAACCGCTAGAATCACTAAAGACACCAAAGTTATTCAATTTGATATTTAATTTTTTTAACTGTTTTTATTACTTTCTCGTATAGAGAAAGTCTCACAATGGTCCAAAAATTAGACCCCGAGAAAGTCAGCGAGAAAGTCACTCCTGGATTATTTTTCTTTGAACTCGCAGTCGTATTTTCTGATTTATGCCAGACAATAGTGGATCCTTATAAAATGTAGCTCTATTTAGATATTAATTCAAGTTTGTAATTATTTATAACTGCTTATAATTAATTATTATTTGTATGTTTTTCCGTTGTACTCATTTTCAGTAGTAAATAAATGTTTAAATATATTTCCCTGCATTTTTTTAATTTGACGAAAAAAATGTTACCTAATAATTAATATTTTAGATCAAAACATTTACAAAATCGTCATAAATTCTGAAAGAGACCCTTTAAAAGTATTTAGTATTTAAAGATTTTTACCTGACAAACCAAAAAGGGATTAGAGTGTGTACCTATTAGGGGATAAGTACATTCCAATACCTGTAATCCGTAAACAAAAATAGCTGTTAGTTAAGTTGCCTATAATACTTCTAACTTTAGATTAAAAATACGTGCGAAAAGTGTTGTAAAATATCAGTTCGTGTGTAATTACCAGATCAGGAATTTTATTGAAACGGTTTCAAAGGCACAATTGTACTATAAAAGCCTTTACGTATGCTGTAGTGGAGTCTAGTTTTTAAATTATTTATTCGATTAGCCATATGATCCAATAAATAAAAGTATTCCTTTTGCCATGTTTAATCGTTTTTGATAGCTTTTTGAAAAAAATAAATGCGAGACAGCATAACGCTATTTCATAGTATCTAAATCAATTAGCGAGCGTTTCTCCAAATAAATTTTTGCGGCTGTGATATTATACGAAACAATTTAAGTTTTATCCTAAAATTTGACTAACGCAGTGTGTTGCCTAACCCCTCTCTTATCCCCCTTAAACCGATGGTTCAAATAAGATGAACAGAGATGAAAATAGAACAGTACGCAAGTATAAGAAGAATAAACCGATAACTCGAACTCATTGATAATGCGCAATCGCGTATAGCTTTAATGGTTTGAGTAATGGGCTAATGGCCGATTTCAGCAGAATAGCTGATCGCAGATGATTCAGTATTTTGTTGTTTTTGAATTAATTTATGCTGTTGTGAATTTGGTGGTTGTGCTTTGAGTAGTGGTTATGAAAAGAATTAGTTGCAAGAATGGATTGCTATATTTGTAAAAACAATAACAGCGTACATAAATACAATAATCCAGCGTAATAATGTATAACTAGCAACCCAGTAAGACAAATGTCTCATTTAAAAAAACAAAAAAGACCGTTTTTCAAATAGAACGCGTATTAAATAAAAACTGTACCCAGACCTGGAAGGTGTCAAAGTGGTACGCCGCATCCGGCAACAATGTACCAATTCAGATAATATAACCTTAAACTGAAAACAACCTAACCTAACACAAAAAGTGTCAATTTCCATTAGGGAGTTTAGTTGCCACAGAGGTACTGCCAACAAAATTACTAGATGGTCATAGCCTCACCTGGCTCCGTTCCCATTCGCCGGATTCTTTTCGCCGGAATTCGATTCGCCGGAATCCGTCACGCCGGAATTCGATTCGCCGGAAGTCTTTTGAACGGACGTTTCCATTCGCCGGATGTTTTTTGCCGGATCTCGACTCGCCGGAATTCGTTTCGCCGGAATTCGATTCACCGCAAGTCTTTTGCCGGAATGCATTTCGCCGGATATCAAGATTTTTTAATTATAAAATATTATGTCCGAGCAAAAAAATTCGGAGAATGAAAAAGCAATGTTATGAGACATTCAATTAAAAAAAACTGTCAAAGTCTGCAAATAACCTAAACAAGCTAGAAAAACAATATTATCAGAAGATTATTATACTTATATTATTTTACATGTTAATGTTATGGGACATTCAATTTAAAAAAAACTATCAAAGTCTGCAAATAACCTAAACAAGCTAGAAAAACAATATTATCAGAAGATTATTATACTTATATTATTTTACATGTTAATGTTATGGGACATTCAATTTAAAAAAACTATCAAAGTCTGCAAATAACCTAAACAAGCTAGAAAAACAATATTATCAATTTCTGCGTTCATTTTGACAGTTGTCATTTGCTACGCGATGCGCACGAACACTACAATCCGGCGAAACGGAATCCGGCGAATAGCTTTCCGGTGAAATAATTTTCCGGCGAATAGCTTTCCGGTGAAATAATTACCCGGCGAAACAAATTCCGGCGTGTCGAAATCCGGCCAAAAGAATCCGGCGAATGGGAAGTCCACGCCTCACCTGACCCAAAAAGATCATGAATGGCTTATAGTAGTAGTAGTAGTAATAGTATTTTTGGGGAGACTCATTTGGCTATTAAAGCAGTGAAAACAGTGCTTTAATGGAATCTATTAAGGAACTATTTTAGCATTGTTCTTTTCATATGAAAAACGTTGAAAGAGTTACAAAGAAGTTTTCAGGCACTTGAAGCGATGTCAAACTTGACCTTCGGTCTCGTTTGACAAACCACTCACGTGCCTAAAACAACTTGTATCATAACTAGCTATTTTATTCTGCACAATAGGTAAGTTACTTAATCTAATCATTTTATTAAAATATTAACTATAATGACTAGTTTTTACAAATTCTAGTGCACCATGTATATAATTTGTAGTGGATAGATTGCACTAGGGAAATGATGAATATTGACATGGCAGCCCTTCCCACCTGCTTTTGTTTATGTTTTCAATTATCAAATTTGAATTTTGACAGTCATTCTGTAAAGTGGAAAAGTGCACCAATGAAGAAATAGCCATAATCATTATCCGTGATAAAGATCCTGATAAAAACGTACTGATAATTGTGACTCTTATGATTCATAATAGTTTCTAAAGTATTGAGCATTTAGAACTAACCGAGTCAAGACCATACTGATACAATGGAAAAGGTAGTTATTTTCGGATCTACAGGCATGACCGGCGTCTGTGCTGTAGAAGCCGCCGTGAAAAAGGGTAAGCTACTGGCAGAATAAAAATCCTCTGCTCGCTTCACATGGTATTTATTAGGTCTAAACGTCCGTGCATTCGTGCGGGACCCTTCTAAACTTCCGGACCATCTCCGAAACAGCGTGGAAGTTGTTAAGGGCGATGTACTGAACTACACAGACGTGCACAACGCCATCAAGAACGTGACAGCAGTCGTTGTTGTGCTGGGCACACGCAACGACCTCAGTGCCACGACCATGCTAAGCGATGGCGTGAAAAACATCATAGAAGCAATGAAGGATTTGAATGTGGAGATAATATCCGTATGCCTGTCAGCATTTCTGTTCTATGAACCTGACAAAGTGCCTCCAATGTTCAAGGAATTAAACGCAGACCACCAGCGTGAATTCGACGCCGTCAAGGCGTCGGGATTGAAGTATATTGCTGTTCTTCCACCCCACATTGCAGGTACGAGTAACCGTTATCGAGGTACAAAACTCATTCAAAGGTATAGTCTATTTTTAAACTAGGAGGAGTGATTCAAGTCTTTTGCATCAAAACCTACATCTGTGATTGGCTAAGTCTGATCTGGTTTTACACAATACTAAGTCGCATGCACTTTGACACATATTTTGACGTATTAACTGTTCAAAGCGCTTGTGCGTCTGTTAGCAGTTTTGTGTTCTTAATCTGTTTCTATGTGATTGCAATCAAATAGCTAATATAATTTAGCAAAATACATTAAATTTCGTGTTAACATTATAAATGAAAGAATTCAAAATTGCCACCAAACTTTTCTAGTGTAAATATGGCTGTCTAATTACTCTTTGTAGTTTGAAAATAAACTTTACTAGAGGCATTTTCATATTTGATGGCGAAAATAAAACACTGTTGAATGTCACAAACTCAACTTGTCAGTGTCAATTAACACCTAACAATGCATGTTACAATCATTATTACCACTTGCAACGTTTATGAGAAAATTGACGCTTGTTGGCACTGATAAGTTGGTTTTGTGACATTAACAGCCAGTCTTATAAAGGCCACTAATCTGACGTTAACTTTAATTCGCTGTTAAAATAAACAAAAGCTCATCAAAATTTGTTTACTAATGAATAAAATGTCATAAGCACTGACGTTTTGATGCGCTTTTGTTTATTTTAACAGCGAATTAAAGTTAACGTCAGATTAGTGGTCTTTATAAGACCGGCAGTAGATAGATTAAGTAGTTAACCGAGACACGTAGCGTTGAGGTTTATCTCGAGACAGAAATGAAACTTCACAGTGGTATGTATACTATTTTACTCACAATCGGTTTTTGTCATTATTTGTTCAATTAGGTAAGTTTCAAATCATACGAGTTTTCATCGCAGTTTAATAAGTCACTTTAACAAAGGAAACTGTGACGCTGTTGCTAATATGACAAGTAGGAAAGTAAAATAAACAATGACTCGCTTTCCTACATATATGTAATACTTACTATATTGCTAGCGGCTATGAATGGGAAACTCACTAAGGAAGTGAGACAGACAACCAACTCTTCAATGTATAATGGTGAGCTGTGCGCAAGCGCGGCGGCGTCGTCTGCCCAATGGGGAAGTGGTCAAGTTTAAAACTCGCTTCTAAAGGCGGAGTTCGAATTCTCACGCATGCGCACGAGACGTGTTATACACTAAGTGAAACTAGGTCGGCGCCGTAATGTTTTCGGGCGTTCCGAGGCCCTACTAGCAATATATGTATAATACATATATGCTTTCCTACTGTTTTCAAGGTTACAAACGTATCTATTATTAACCAATTGTGAGTAATAGTGTTTTATTTTCACCATGAAATATGAAAATGACCCTTATCAGATGTTATGTAACTACCGTATGATGGAAAACTTTATCCTCTAGAGGGCTCTGGAATTTTTTAAATTTATGTTGGCAGTACTGAGTAAGGGTACTTAATAATATAACCTAAATAATTTTGATGGAATAACTCGACTTTTACAGAATGTTAGATACTGAACACAAAGTGGTGCTGCAAACGGAAAATTGAGGAAATCACGTTGAACATCTGTAGTTGATTTTGTTATTAACATTTTTATATATTTTCCGTGATGCCTACATGTTATTGTTTGTTCCATATCAGTAGCGTTTCCATGACTATTATGACATCTATCACAGCCACGGCCGTTACAATTTAACAGCTGTGGTCGCTATTTATTAACAATAATTTGAATTTTCCTGATAAGACGAATTTCTCAGGATATTTTTTTATTTCTTCATTATTTACACAAATGTTTGAGTTTTCTGATACTGAACTAAAAAGTTATATAGAAATGTTGATATTCTTACTAACAGATTCTTCGACATATTGTTTGGCTACCACAGAAGATCTCCAGCCTTTGAATTGTTTTAATATAAGAAGGTCGCCACCGTTATCTGCCAACATGGTAGCACTAGACTTCTGAAAACAATGTCCTATAAAATTTTCAGGGTTTTCCAATTTAAAAAATTCTGCGATCTTCGTAATCCCTCCTATTTTGTGCACTCCTACTGCATTTGCCTTTTCTATAAACGACAAAAAACAGCATCTCTACAAACTGGAAGGTGTAAGCGCTGCATATTTTTTATATAAATCACAGCTCTTTAAGGGCACATCATCTTCTGTAATTGTAAATCCCCTTGGTGTGTTTCTTGTGTCTTGCAAAGTGACTATTATGAATTTACTAGTCTCTTCAATGTTATCGATAGACAATGTGACAAGTTCTCCACATCTACAAGCTTCATATTATCATCATCATCATCATTAGAGCCATTTAATGAGGTGGATTACTCCTCTTGTTGTCCTGGCTTCTTTTGTTAGTTTCTTCCATTCTTTCTTTTCTTAAATTTTATTTTCCAGTCTTTAATTTTCAGTATTTTTATATCTTCCTCCACCTGATTCCACCATCTACTTCTTGGCCTTCCTCTTGCTCTTGATCTTAAGGGGGTCCAATTTGTTATTCTCTGTAATTTCTGTTGCTTTTCTTGTCATAATATGACCCACCCATTCCAGTCTTCTTGCTTTTATATATCTAGGTATATTTTCTCCATCTAATTGTTTTTCTATTTCTGCGTTTTTTTGTAATCTCCTTTGTCCACCTCTTGCTAGGCGTGGTCCCAGTATTGTTCTCACTATCTTCCTTTTGAGTATTTTTAAGTCTCTTTTTTTTTATTTATAGTTGTTGTTTCTTGCGTGTAAGAGATAACTGTTCTAAGTCTTATATATTTGATTTTTTGTTCTTTTGCTGAGCGTTTTGGACTTCAGTAGTTTTCTAGTAAAGGCAAAGATTTGGTATCCTTTTAGGATTTTTCTTTTATCCTTTCTTTTTCCTTTTGTCCTATCACTGCTCGTAGATAGTTGTCGTTTTTATAGGATTTTCAGTTTTTTGCTTCTCCTTTGTAACTCTCATATATTTTGTCTTGCCTTCGTTTATTTGTAACCCAAACTTTTGTGCCTCTGTGTCTAATCTCTCTACTGCTTTTATTAAGTTTTTTTTCTATTTTCGATAATTGTTATGTCGTCGGCGTAAGCGATTATTTGCGTCTCATTTTCTATTATGTTCTTCTTCTATAGGTTTGATTTTCTTAAAATGGATTTAAGTACTAGGGTAAACAGTGTTGGGAAGATTGGGTCTCCTTGCTTCACTCCTTTGTTAATGCTAAGTTCGTTTGACACTAATCCTTGGAATCTTACTTTGCCTTTATTATTTTTTAATGTCATCTTTAGTATATCTACAAGTTTCACTGGGATTTCCAACCACCTTAATTCTTGTACCGCTTTAGTTCTGTTTATCGAGTCAAACGCATTTCGGAAATCTATAAAAATCACATGTAGTTCCTTATTATATTCCTGGGATTTTTCGTAAATTTGCTCTATAGTATGTATTGCAGTTCATTTTCCTGGTCTAAAACCATTTTGATAGTCCCTTAGTATTTTTTCGTGTAGATTTTCACCTTTGCTGTTTATGATGTTTGCTAGGATTTTATACGTAGTATTAAGAATCGTTATTGGTCTATAGTTTCTGCATTCTTCCCTATCTCCCCTTTTGTGGATTGATGTTATTATCCCCTGATCCCGTTCGAGCGGCATTTTGTTCTATGTCCATATTTCTTGGATAAGTGTACATACTTGTGTTTGGAGTGTTTCCCCTCCATATTTCAGTAGCTCTGCTGCTATCCTGTCTTCTCCTCTTGCTTTACCGTTACTGGTGCTTTTTATTTCTTCTTGTATCTCTTCTTCAGTCGGGCCATTTATTATATTTCCTACTTCAGGTTTTGCTATTGCGGTTTTTCCACTACTTTCATGACTTGGGCTCGTGGCTTCTACACATAACATTCCATTAAAATAGTATTCCCAGATTTTTATCATTTCTGTTTTCTCGTATTTTGTAACTGTGAAGCGTTTGGTTTGTGTTTATCCATTTTAGTCTTGCATAATTTTTTTGTTTTTTGATTTCGCCGCACTCTTGGTCAAGCCCATATATTTAATAGTTACTATATTGGTAGCACCTGTAAGTGGGGAGGTCACAGCGTTAGTGAGACAGACAACCAACTCTTCTACGTACTTGGTGAGTTGTGCGCAAGCGTTGTCTGCACGGTGGCGAAGTGAACCTCATGGTCAAGTTTAAAATTCGCTTCTAAAGGCGGCTTCAAATTCTCACGTATTACTTTTCATTCTTAATCTTAGTGTGGCGATCCTTCTACTTTCTGGTTTGAAGTTTATTATATTTTCTCTCATATTGTTATTTACGAAGAATCCCACTCTGTTACTACCTTGTTTACTTTCCCCGCTATAGAAGAATGTGTATTCGTCTTTCGTTATTTCTCCAGTTTTTCCCCATTTAACTTCTAGGACTACTGCTGTAATGTCTATATTATATTTTTTTGTATTTGCTCCCCAAACTGGTTACTTTGGAAACTGTCTAGGATCCTCAAAATGGCCATTTAGAGGCCTTGTACTTAAAGTCGTCATGGCAACATTTTAGCGGACTCAAACATTAGTTGCCATGACGACTTTAAGTACAAGGCCTCTAAATGGCCATTTTGAGGATCCTAGACAGTTTCCAAAGTAACCAGTTTGGGGAGCGAAAAATACATTTCCACGCGGCCTTCTAATATAATGCCGCGTAAATGGTTATTTAAACTTCATATTATAATGTTTGGAGAGCTCATACAAAAAAACGTTGGATGCAACACGTCCTCAAATGGCTTTAGAGGACTCATCTTCATATTACGGACTCGGCTGCGGTTCGCTCCGCCTCGTCCGGAAACATTACGACTCGTCCCCTAAAGCCTTGCTTTGAGGACTAGTTACATAAAGTACTATTATTGTTTCTCTCCCAATTTCGTCCATTTTGCCGGTTTTCAACATTGTTTTAATGTTCTATATGTTTGTCATCTTTGTTTTATTTTTCTTCTCTCCTCGTTTTGTTTTCTTCTTGTCTTCATCACCTTTAGTTATGTGTCTTTTTCTATTACTTGTTGTCATCATTGTTTCCGTCCCGTTATTATTTCTTGTTACTTTTTTGAACTGTATTGGGGTCGTGTTATTTTCGTACTGTTCCTTAGGGTTGCATTTAAGTCCTCCTCGGATCGTGAGTTCCCTTTAGCGTCCTCCCTCCTTCTTTTTTCATGGGTATTAGCATAGTCTGGGCCCAGTTCTTTTTCTTTGGGACTGCTCCTTTGAAGGATTTTTCGTCATCTCTGGATTTTCCATCTACTTCTTTTCCTCTGCATTCTTTGTACTGCTTGTTTCTTCCCCTTTACTCCCCTCAAGTTCTTTCATGTTCTATTCTTCCTCATCTATTATCAGCTTGTCTCCTCTCATTATTGCTCTATTTCCTGTTTTCTGGGTTCTAACATGTGGGGTATCAGTTTTTTCCTGGCTTGCCTAGTTTTCTTGTCCAGATCCTCGCTTACCTCAATTCTTGTTCTCTTTAATCCAGCTAGGTTTCTTAATATCTCAATTTTTTTGAGTTTTGTTGTGAGACCTACTTTTATTGGCCTGCTTTTGTTTCCTTTCCGGGACCCTGGTCTGTTTATGCTGTCAATTTCATTTTCCTCCGCTAATACTCCTATTTTTTCTACTACTTCTTTCAGAAATTTCTTTTTCAGTATTTTCATGTCCTCTTCGCCCTCTTCTGGAATGCCAAAAATTATTATATTCCTTTTCCTTGCTTCCTTCTCAAGCTCCATATATTCCAAATAATAAAATTACTTTTTTTAAATCGGCAGTGAAGAACGTCCAAATCATCATTAAAATACGAGAAATCGGCAGTGAAATAATCCGTTGTTTTATGACGTTTTGTAGATGGCGGGGCGATAGGTAAAATGTTGTAATTTCACGATTTCTCGATTTAAAAAAAAAACAATGTACCCCTCGGCACTGAAGTTCCTTTTAATCCGTCATGTGGTTTATTTATATACTAAATCCACAAAGTTTTAATTTGTTCGGCTGTTAGCACCTTTGCTTTCTTAGATTTATAGAACTCGGATTTTCTTTTCAAAAAGGTAAGTACTTTTCCATACCTATAAAGACAATCTTCTTCTTGACACTACAACTCTTCAAAGAGCCTTGGCCTGCTCCACAACATTCTGCCATTCTCTTCTTTCCTCAGCTTTCCCTCTCCATCTTCGTACTCCAGTTTGTCACAAATCTTCCTCCACATCATCCAACCACCTCTTTCTAGGCCTTCCTCTTAAGCGTCTTCCCTCTGGTTTCTTTTCTAAAGCTATTTTGGAGGCTCGACCTTGCTGCATCATCCTATGCACGTGTCCCAACCATGCTATTCTATGGCTTTTTATTATTTTTCAATTCATGGTTCATGCGTCTCCTCCAAACACCAGCATCATTTGTCGGTCCAAAAACTTTCCTTAGAATTTTTCTTTCGAAAATTAATAACCTGTTCTTATCCTCTTCTGTCAATACCCACATCTCTGATGCGTATGTCACTGTGGCTCTTATTATGGTCTTATAGATCTTTAGTTTTGCATTTCTAGATAAGATGCGAGACTTAAAGTATTTTTGTAACGAGTAGTAACATCTGTTTCCTGTACAGATTCTTGCCGCTATATCTGCTTTGGTGTTATTTGTTTCCGTTAGTATACTTCCTAGATACTTAAATCGTTCTACTTTTTCGACACTCTTGTTCCCCAAATGTATGGCTTCTGGTTGTCTTCTTCTTTCATCTCTTGTCTGCAGCATGTACTTTGTTTTTTGGTCGTTGGTTTTTAGTCCTGTGTTCGCCATTTCTCTTTCTAATTCATCAAACGCGGTTGTGAGCGCCTCTTTTGTTCTTGCCAGTATAACAACGTCATCTGCATACGCCAGGTATTGTACTGATCTATTATACAATGAACCTCCGGGATTGTAGCTAATAGCTCTAATGCCTTTCTCTAATACAATATTAAACAGGGATGTTGATAGAGGGTCTCCCTGTCTGAGGCCTTTGTTTATTTCAAACTCTTGTGATGTGGCTCTCCCTATTCTTACCTTGCTTCGTGTGTATTGCAGTGTCATCATTGTCATTTTAACTAATTTATCCGGTATTCCTAGATCCCTCATTGCTGCCTCCAGGTACTCTCGCTTCACACTATCATATGCCTTTCGGAAGTCTATGTAGAGTTGATGAACCTCTATGTTGTATTCATAACACTTCTCCAGGATTCTTCTTATTGTGAATATATGGTCCGAAGTAGATCTATTTTTTCTGAACCCACTCTGGTAATCTCCCAGAATTGGTTCTATATATTGTTCTATTTTCTCTGCTATACTCCTTGTGATGATTTTATACACTACACTAAGTAGAGAGATGCCTCTGTGATTATCGCATGTTAACTTGTCGGCTTTTTTGAAAATCGGGCAAATCAAAGCGCTATTCCATTCCCTTGGCATCTCTTCTTTTTCCCATATTTCCGTAATCAGTTTTTGTATTTTTTGGCTCATTTTGTGTCCAGCATATTTTATCAGCTCGCCATGTAATCCGTCCTCTCCTGGTGCCTTGTTATTTTTCAATGCTTTGATTATTTCTTCTATTTCTTGGAATGTGGGAACTTTGATGTTTAAATGGGGTCCATATACTTGCATGTGCTCAGACAGTCTTTCTTCATTTTCGTTTTCTTCTTCGACATGCTCCCCGTTTAACTCTTCTTTAAAGAATTTCTCCCATCTACTCATGATTTCTTCTTCATTTCCTAGCATTGTCCCTTGTTTATCTTTGATGTATTTTGTTCTTGTTTGATATTCTCTTTGGTTCTTGTTTAGGTCTTTATAGAATTTCCTACTATTCTTCCATTGATATTCTCTTTCCATAGCTTCTATCCGCTTTGTTTCATATTCTCTTTTCTTTCTTCTGCATATGTAGTGTGCTTGTCTTCTCTTGTCTTGGTAGTTTTCAACTGTTTGTCTTGTTTCTCTTTGCAGCATCTTTTCTCTTGCTTCTTTTTGTTTTTCATGTGCTTCCTTGCTTTCTTCGTCATACCATTTGTTCCATGTCTTTTTTTGTCTTTCATCCAGGGTCGCTTTTGCTGCATTGTTTACACATTCCTTTATTTCGTGTCACCTATCTTCTATCGATTTTGCTCCTTCCTTTTCTTCCCTGTTATTTAACATGTTATTTATTTTATTCTGGTAGTTGATTTTTGTGTTATCGTCTTGTATTAGTGTTTCTATATTATACTCGGGCATTTTTCTTTGTTGTACCTTATTGCTGGTATTCTTATACCTCTTTTTACCATTTTGTCTATAGATTCCCTTTACCAGGAAGTGATCGGAGTATATGTCTGCTCCGCGCCAGCTTCTTATGTCCATAATGTTAAATGCATGTCTTTTATCAATCAGAACGTGGTCGATTTGGTTTTTTGTATTCCCATCGGGTGATTGCCATGTCTCCTTGTGTATGGTTTTATGTGGGAAGAAGGTGCTTTTTATAATCATGCCATTACTAATTGCGGAATCAATTATTCTCATTCCATTGTCGTTGCTCGTATCGTGCTTGCTGTGTTGTCCTATGGCTTCCTCAAACTCTATTTCTTTACCTATTTTGGCATTCATATCTCCTAAAATGATTTTCACATCTCCTCGGGGAGATACACTGGTTACGTTCTCTAGCATCTCGTAAAAACTTTCTTTTGTCTCTTGATCTGCCTCCTCTGTTGGTGCGTGGCAGTTAATAAATGTTATATTATTCCCTTTTCCTTCTATTCACAGAGTACATATCTTTTCGCTTACTGCTTTAAAATCTTTAACCAGATGTTGTGCTTTTCTGCTTACTAGAAAGCCTGTGCCTAATGTATTAGTCGTGTTTCCGCTGTTAAACAATACTCATATAATAAATTTCATAACAGGTTTAACGTGGCTTATCTAGAAATGCCAATATTTTCATGGCGCTTCAAACAAGTTTTCAGCATTGAAATTTTAGTTCACAAACTATTTGGGTCAAAGCTTTTTGACAATCCTGACAAATAGCACAGTAAAACGTCTTTGTTAACAGCTTCAAATCTCTCGCTTTTTCTCCAGTTGATGCTCCTTCTCGTATTTATTTTTTGTTTCCGAAAGCAGTAAATCTTGAGCTGCTGCAGCCGCTTCATCGAGAATTTTAGCACACTTTTACGACTTTCATCTTCCACATTATTCATTTACTCTTGTTTTTGTAAACAAACATTGCTACACAAACGAAAACATACTCGCAAGGCTACTTACATCATTGCTATACTACCAAATTCCTTTGTCATAGTATGACAGCGATACTCTAGGTTATATCGACATTGACAATTAGGAAAAGCATGCGTTAGGAGCCAATTTTGCAATGATTAAAATGACATTATTTCTTCTTCGTTCCTTTCATTCCGTCCGGAATATAGGACGTCTTCAAGACGTTTCTCTGACTGGTAAGTCCGTAGTATAAGGTAGTCAGTCTTATACTACAACTGTCCACACATATTTTACACTGCTCACTATTATTGACTTTACTTTAGTTTGGTGAGTTGAGTCCATTTTGTTCTTGTTGGCTGCATAAAGATTGAACGAAATGTTTCCATCTGTTTTTGTTTTGGGCTAGTTCTTTCACTTGGTTCATGTTGTATTTATTGCTTTTACTTCCTTAAGTACATTTCTTCTCCAAGTTTGAGCTGGTCTGCCTCTCTTTATTTTTCCCTTAACATTATATTCAAGGGCTTGACGGGCTATATCTGAGCGTGGTTTTCTTAATGTGTGACCAATCCATCTCCACCGGTGTCTTAATATGGTCACATTAACTGGTTCTTGCTCTGTAATATTCCAGAGTTGTATATGTGAGATTGTAATTGGCCAATGGATTTTCATTATTGTTTGGAGGTATTTGTTAATAAATATTTGTATTTTCTGTAATTGTTGTTTGTTTAATGCCCAAGTTTCACACCCGTATAGAAGTACAGTGATCACATTTGTTCTGAGTATCCTCAGTTTTGTTTTCTTTGATATCTCATTTGACACCCAGATTTTGTGGAGAGTTCTAAAGGAGTTTTGTGCTTTATTTATCCTTGCTTTTATATCCGACTTACATCCTCCTTCTTCGTCCAGTATGCTACCGAGATAAGTAAAGTTTGTAACATTTTGCACCTTGCTTCCTTCTATCCTTATTTCAGTTCTATATCTTCCGTATTTGTTCTTATTGTCTTCGTCTTGTTTGTGTTAATTTCCAGGCCCATTGTAGTTGCTTTTATTTTAAGTAAATTTAGTTTATCTTGTAAGTGTTCTCTTTTCTCAGTAATTAAACAGATATCGTCCGCATATTCTAAATCCTCAAGTTTCGTGTCAAATCTCCAAACTAGGCCATTTTGATTATCTACAGTTCTTTTCATTACCCAATCAATACTTATTAGAAATAGTAAGGGCGATAGGATGCAGCCTTGTCTCACGTCATTTTCAATTTCAAAACTATCCGATTTTTCTCCGTTGTGTATTATACATGCGTTGTAATTTTCATAGAGTAGCTTAATAAGTTTAATATATTTATCTGGTATTCCGTAAGTCTTAGGTATTTGCCACATTTTCTGTGGATTTATTTTGTCTAATGCTTTCTTGAAATCAATTAATCCTATATATAATTCTTTCTGCCATTCGTTACATTCGTCTAGTATTATCCTTAAGGTGTTAATGTGATCTATACATGAACTTCGTGGTCTAAAACCGGCTTGGTTGTTTCTGAGTTTATTTAAAGTTGCATCCCTTAACCTTTCTAGTATTATTCTCGTTAATATCTTACTTGTGGTGTTTAATATTGTAATGGCTCTCCAGTTATCGCATTCTGTGGTATTGCCTTTTTTGGGTATTTTGACGATTAAGCCTTCTGTCCATTCTTTCGGGATTTTTTCTTCTGTCCAAATTTTCTTTAATAGCTTGTGTAGAATTTTTACAATTGGTTCTGATCCTGCCTTAATCAGTTCCCTTGGGATGTCATCCAATCCAGCCGCCTTATTGTTTTTCAATTGTTTAATAGCTTGTACAATCTCTCCTTCCGTTATTTCGTTCATATTTATATTTGGTTGTAATTCTACTTCTTCGTCCTCTTCATCATTCTCTTCTATATTTCTACTATCCCTTTGGGTACTAAAAATTTCCTTAAAATATTCTACCTATCTGTTTATTATATCCTGTTGTGATGTGAGCAGTATTCCTTTCTTGTCTTTGATGTTATTGGTTGTTGTATTTCTTCTACCTGACATTTTTCGTGTTATTTTATATAACATGCTTAGGTCATTTCTATCTGCTGCCGTTTCGGCTTCTTTTAGCATCTCCTCTATTTGTTTTCTTCGGTCCCTTCTTGCGCTTTTTTTAATTTGTTTATCTGTCTCCCATTATGCTTCTTCGAGTGTTTTCTTCTGTTCGTCTGTTCTTGCAGTTAGTGTTTTTTGTTTAAGCTTATTTCTTTCCTATATTAATTTCTCTGTGTTCATAGTCATCCACGGCTTGTGTTTTCTCTTTTTTATTCCTATTATTTCTTCTGCTGTTGTCTTTAGGACTTCTTTATATTTTCCCCAAAGCTGTTCTATATTTAGTTCGTCCATGTTTACTTTCACTTTATCTTCCAGTTTTGTGTGTTGTATTTTTTTCTTATATTGCTTTTGTTCTGATTGGTTTTTAGTTTAACTTTAATCTTTACTCTCACTAAAGCATGATCAGATCCTATGTCGGCTCCATTCATTGCTCTCACGTCCAGCAGGCAATTTCTATGTCTTCTCTCTATAGCGACATGATCAATCTGGTTGCAGGGTTTACCACCTGGTCCTATCCACGTGATTTTGTGTTTTAACTTATGAGGGAATATACTGCCACCCACTAATAAGTTGTTCACAGCACAGAAATCTAAAAACCTTTCGCCATTATCATTCGTCTCCCCTATTCCTTCTTTTCCCATTATTTCTTCTCTACCTTCATTTTCGCTCCCAATTTTTGCGTTCATATCTCCCATCAGTAGGAAAATATCTCTTTTGTGTTTTTTCCTTTGTTTATCGTACCTTTTTTGTAACTCCTCATAATAATCATCTTTTTTGTTTTGTACTGCCATATTTGTTGGTGCGTACGTATTGATTATTGTAATGTTAAAAAACTTTGTACTGAATCTGGCCACAATTATTCTCTCGCTAACCGCTTCCCAATCCATGAGCGCTCTTCTTGCTTCTCGATTCATTATAAAGGCAACCCCATGTTCATGGATAGCATCTTCCTCTGTTTTCCCGGAGTATGCTAGTGTTTTTCCTTGTTCTAATGTTAAATCTCCGTTTCCAAGCCACTCTGTTTTGTTCAATGCCAGAATCTCTATTCTGTACTTTTCCATCTGGTTTATTATTTGATATATTTTCTCCATTGCGACCATGGTTCGTATGTTCCAACAGCCTAAGTATTTAACTTTTCTTGTATCTATCATTCCTTTACTATTTGTTCCTTTCTCATCTGCATTTATGTTTAGACTTTCTTTATTCTTTCGTTTATTTGTTTCTTCTGTTATTTTCCCCGCCTTTATTCTGTATTTTCTCTCGATTAAGGGGTTTGTTTTATGCTCATTTCTATTACATTCTTTATACATTTGCCAGTTCTTCAGTCTTTTTAAGACCTCTTCTGTTGGAGTTTTCATTTTATCAGAGTTAACTATTTTTGCTTCTTTTTCTGTATATTTTTTTCTTCTATTTTCGTGTGAGGCATTAGTATTGTTTGTGCCCAGTATTGGGTTCTTTTTTTTTGGTATTGTTCCTACTGATACTGTTTGCTTGGGTGAATTTCCATTTTCCTCGTCCGTCGATCTTCCTCTCTTTTTGCCCTCTTTGCCTTCCTCTGCTTCCATCGTGTCTTCCTCATCTAAATCCTCTTCTCCCTGATTTTCTGATTGTACTGTTTGATTATCTTTAGAGTATTGTTTCTTTGCTCTTGTGTCTTCTGTCGTATCTTCTACGTAATCCTGTTCTGTTAGTTGTTCCACTGCGTAGGGTTCACTAGAGTACCTGTATATAGTAAGAGTAGGGCAAACGATGACATTTAGGGATCCATGAAGTGAAGTTAGTCACAATTTCACAGTCGACTACATTAATAGAATGAAGAGGTTCATCCGGTGAAGTTAGTTACAACTGTCATAGGTTATAGCTGACTTAAATTATTTTATATTTAGTCGTGGTAAGAAGTTGAAACTAAATGTGCTTTATGCAATGTAATACCCTTTTATTTATTAACTAGTAAATACAGTGGTATTAAGTCAACGTTATATTCATTTGCTGTTCACATCTACACCTGAGGAACATAGATTGAATAATATTTAAATGTAGGACTCCAAATAGTGATTCAATCTTAACATTTTATACTGGCTTGCTTCCATCTACTTGTAATAACTCCTAAAATTAAGGATTAATGAAATAAAAAGAAAATTAAGATGACACTAGTTTTCCTACCTAACATGAAAACTAAAGCGTACTCCAAATTCCGTCTGATTCTTTCCAAATGATTTTCACATATTCCTGGTCGTTTGGATTTATCATTTTCTCTGGCGATGCTGTTTAACCAAATTTATTTTGTTGCTGGATTTTTGAGTATGATTACAGGATGTATATCATTTTCTGAAAGGTTATTACACCCCGGCACGCAACAACCGGTCATGATAATGAAATATGTACTTACTTCGAAAGTGCAATAAATCTGACAATTTCAATGTCACTAATTCAAAAAATCGAAAGCACACGTGCCAACTAAATTTTTAAATGCTAATGGGATCCAAAAGGGATCCAACCAATGAAATGCTGTTGCCGCGTTTGCTCTACTCTTACTATATACAGGTACTCTAGGGTTCACCATTGACGAATAATTTATTGTACACTAAATGACATTACTAATATAACCTTAAACCATCAGATGTAAAATGCCAATATAACTTTGCTACCAACATAAATTTAATAAGAAATTATTCCACAGCCCTCTAAAGCAGTGGTTCTCAAAGTGTGGTACGCGTACCCCTTGGGGGTACGCGAAAATTTTTAGGGGGTACGTGGCAGGCCAACAAAATATAAAACAAACCTTTAAATTTAAATAGGGGAAAACATTATTTGTGTGCTTATGACCACACGGGAGAAGTGTAAACTTCTATGGCATTGGGTATAATAAAATTCTGCATAAAAAATTACCTTTTATATCACCCTGTATAATTTTCCACCAAAAAATGAAGTTTTAGCGAAAATATAAGGTTTTGAAAATTTTGACATTTTTGACTCGCCCTGTATAATGCAAAAATTATACTATCTATTCACAAAACTTGTGAACTGTCAAAACACTGTCAAGTTGGTATCCTGTTTAAATTCTGTTTTGGAACTTCTGCTTACTGATTTTGGCAGCACTGAAATGTTTGCCATTTAAAAACTTGACCATAGGAAATATAATCAGATAGAATGGAAACTTCTCAATAAAAGTTGTCCATCGTTTTGCGCCGTCTGCCGAGATGTGCGGCAACTAAATGGGAACGCGGGAAATTTAAACCCAGAAAATAAATTAGTATTTTATTTACGGTATTGCTAATATGATTGAAATTATTTATATACTTCTTGACGACTATTAAATAACTTATTACCAAGCATATAAACAATTTCAATCATATTAACATAGCCTAAATAATTAATAAATTAAAATAACAAGCATTTTTAACAATAATTGTTACAATAAAATAAGAGTATAAGTTGCTGAAGGTTTTTATTAACTTTTATCTCTTTAGTTTTTTAGAAATAATTATCACAAATATAAAGCTCCAGCAAATATTTTGTACCGCTCGCTGCATTCCAATAATTCGGCACCTCACGTACACGTAAATGATGCATGTCGTCTAGTGGTCTATTTATTTCTTTCAACCACTCCTGCCGTTTCATGCTATTTCTTGGTCCTTAATTTACAATAAGTAATTCATTAAAGAGTATTGCTAAATATTGCAGTTTAAATTACCTTCAGAAACTTGAAACAGCGTATACCCTTTTATGCTGTTGTTCAGGCAACCTTTAACGTAGCAAATACAAACCATAATGCTATATATATACGTTTTGACAAAATTCGTCGGGAGAACTAGGGAATCCGAGATCACAATCATCTCTTCAGGGCATAATTTAGGCAAATAACCTGTAATCGTAAAAAAATACCTTTGATATTTCTTCAGATCTTCAAGTTTCAGGGTCAGTAGACGAAAAACATTTTAAATTGCGGTTAAAAACGATCATCTGCATAACTTACAACCTAGAGAA
Organism: Agriotes lineatus; assembly: GCA_940337035.1. Taxonomy (NCBI): domain Eukaryota; kingdom Metazoa; phylum Arthropoda; class Insecta; order Coleoptera; family Elateridae; genus Agriotes; species Agriotes lineatus. The sequence goes on along the minus strand of CALNHX010002371.1, from coordinate 1,016 downwards.
AGGATTGTGGCATCCCATTTGAAGGATATATTACTAATAAGAAAAATTATTTATGAACTTACTAGTAGCGCCTATGGTAAATTTGACACTGACAAACTCGTTTTTTAAACTTGTCAAATGGTGTTTCCCTACTTGTGTTAGCGTAGCTAACGTGATTTAGTGACCTTAATCGAATTTTCTTAGAAGCGTCATCTGCTGAGATGTGCGGCAACTAAACTAAATAAAACATTTAGTTGTATAGCAGTGCGCATAGCATGAACTTGACTTATGTCACACTTTCTTGTAAAAAAATAATCTCCCAACTTCTTTAATTTTTTTGCATACTCTTCAGTTGCAATGGAACAGAAACGAAAGAGGGTTTTATTATTGGAAAGGGAAAAACGCTATAGTTCATTATTACAAGGAAAAACGAGAAGAAAGTAGTTTTGACTTTTGACACATGTAACATAACCTTAACTTTAAATATTACTAGAAATCACTAGATTCGAAGTACATTCCCAAAAAAACTGTAATTTCCAGTTACATTCAGCAAATCTTTAAAACATTTGACATTGACAGTTCATGAGTTTTGTGAATGGATAATATATAGTGGTGGCGCGACGGTAGACAGAGTGCATCAGCTGATGTGATGTACACCCCTCCCCCCTTTTTGTTTTTAATATAATAAAATTGTATGTAAGCAATATCTCTTTGTTTTATTTAAACATGACGCGTAATTGAGTTACACAGGTTAAAACTATACCTACTAAATGAAAAGGTTTAAGATTTTTTTTATATTTCAGTTTACTTACTGATAAGGGGTACCCAAAACTTTTTGTTGGTAAAAAGGGGTACATTGTCTAAAATAGTTTGAGAACCCCTGCTCTAAAGGATAAAAGTTTTTGATCATAATGGTACTGGAGGCCATAGGATGAAATAAAATTTTGTATTCTACTCGTCTGGAATGCCTAATAGACGCTCAAGAAAATTTACTTTTTCGTCCGTGGCTAATTCCACACTTGTACAATAAATAATTT